>CM046434.1:54729593-55174886 GCA_025506505.1 Flaveria sonorensis
CTGTCACACCCTCAAAATCCGCGTGCGGGGTTTTACCGCGAGGCGCGTGACATACCAGGATCTCAGTCATTAGTTACCAAGAACGACTCTATATGATTAATAAACAAACCAGAGTTAACGTTAAATACTGCGGAAGCGTTTTTTAAAACAAAAACCCAAAACAGTATATGTAAAGAGAATGCGCAAAACATACGCGCCCCCAGACACAAATGTTTAATATGAAAATAATCCCAATTTGTAAACAAACAAATGTAGACAACTCACGATGCTGTTGTGCGTGCTCCTAGGCAACTGGCAACCTTAACCTGAGAATAGCATACTAAACAATCAACCCATGGTTGGAGTTCAAGAGTTTGCGTTAAAATATAAACCAATCAACAGTTTCCAGAGCGTAAGTATGTGTATTGCAATAGATAGCTAGTCTATTAACATAAAAAATATTAATCATAGTGATTTCGCGATCGAAGCTGACTGTGTTACGTTTGTTTGCCTCCCGTCACGACTTACCAGGTCGTGACGAATATATGTTAGGACAAAATTGCACCGTATGACCTCGAGTCACACAGGTGGGGCTCGTCAGACCCAGTAGTACTACCAAGATTTCCCCGCTATTCAATATTAACAATCCGAAAGTGTGAGGACTTTCCATGGTACAACACTATATCATATTATACACACTCATATATAAAGCGTTTGTGATCAACAGTATGCTATCTCCCCCAAAAGAGATTATGCAAAATAAGTGGGGCAAGAACTCACCTGATACGCGCAAGAATTACTTAGGGCTTAACTTGAAGAAAAGACAACCTTCAAAGGTCACCTAGAACACAAGAGTACATAAGTACGTGTACACAAAATCAACATGAAACCCTAAGTGCTCTACAAACCAAGGAACTCAAGGTTTTTAGAAAGACAAGACAGATTTGACCCAGTTGACCCGTTTGACCCCGTTGGTGACATTATAGGTGATAACTCGTTAATACTAACACAACAGCATGTCATACATGTTCACATACAACTTGATTACATATAGCACTTCATTAACCACATATACTACCTAGATCATCATGCAACTAAATATCACACAAGTCATGCGAATCACAACAGGCCAAAAAGATAACAAACCAAATCAACATCCCTATAGCCTAAACAACACATTTCATCACCTTAGAAATCATCCATGAACACACTAGCATGATCCTAATATCCCAAACATGCTCAAATCATCCAATTCAAGATTTGCACATTAAAGTTTCCCTTTTGGGAAATTTCATCCCAACTTCATCAAACTCACACAACAATCATGAATTCATCAATTATATACCAATTCAAGTCCATGACAAATCTAAACATGATCAACAACACCTAATCTATCATGATTCATCAACTTTCATACCCAAAGTTACTATTTTTAGCAATGTATGAACTACAACATGCATTCTTGAATTCCTAACATTCATATCAACCATCTAGCATCTAATCATCATCACAAACACATCCATAACATTCATACATCCCAATCATCAAATCATGCAAAATAAAGTTACTATTCTTAGTAACCTATGAACAATGTATCAAAATCATAGCTTTCTTGCCTAATCGACGTTAACTAGCATATATACAATCCAACTAACAAATAACACTAACCACCATCACAAATCGATCCCCAATTGCAAGTTCGATTAGGGTTTCGGCCCTAATGTAATTCCATAAAAACTTGTAAAAATCCAACCTTTATTGCATACTTGACGTTAATTAACATGTAAATCTATCTAACAAACACATTAACATCAACAATTAGGCATCAATCAACCACCATTTTGCAGTTTTCGCATGAAACATTCGGCCAACATTAGACTCATCAAAACCATACAAAAATCTAACCTTTAAACGTGTAATGGCTTGCAATTGATGATTCTAACGCGTTGTATAACTTGAAGTCGACCAAATTCGATGGTTTCTTGCTTGTTCTTGATCGATTTCGAAGTGTGTGTGTGTGTGGAAGCTTGATCGCGGCCAAAGGGTATGGGTGGGGGCTAGGTTATGTTTTTTTTTATTAATCACTTTACCTTTTAAACCCCTATTGTTTTTACATTTTATTAACTTAAGCTTTTAAACTCTTTTTTTTTAAAGGTTTTTAACTACAATAATAAGCATATAAACTAACAATGACAATTATATATTTATCTTTATTAGATACAAAATATACGAATTAAATACACACGTTTCCACGTTATGCGATAAAATTCCCAATAACTTTAAATCACATAATCACAACCAATAGTCAACATAGAAATTATTGTTTAACATTATTAATATTATTCAGTCACCAACGTTCAATGACAACTAGTGTGTGCTCCCGACACGTGTATGCAAGACTTAACGGAACTAACGGAGTTTGGTAACAGAAAATTACCGGATGTCACATATATCCCCATGTTGAAAGAATTTTCGTCCCGAAATTTGCGTTACATGGTGAGTGTTCCATCACGGTCTACTGCATTGGCACAAGGAAATCGCATCGTGTGAGTTTTGGTGATGAGTTGTCACGTCATCCCCATGTTGAAAGAAATTTCGTCCCGAAATTTAATTAGTACCTTCGCCGGCTGGCATCGTCCTTTCGAATAGCTGAGGATACTTAAGCTTCATTTGATCTTCACGTTTCCCACGTGAATTCTGGTCCACGTCTCGAGTTCCAACGAACTTTGACGATGAGTATCTTGCTTTGCTTAAGCGTTTTTCACCTCACGATCCATCACTTCGACAGGTTCCTCAATGAAACGTAATTGTTCATCTACTTGAACTTCTTCCAGTGGTACGACCATCGTTTCATCCGTTAAACATTTCTTTAGATTTGAAACATGGAATACATCATGAATTCCACTCAATGAATCAGGAAGGCTAGTCGATAAGCTACTGACCTATTCTTTCCACTATCTCAAATGGTCCACATATCTCGGATTTAGCTTTCCTCGCTTACCAAACCGAACTAACGCCTTTCCACGGTGAGACTTTCAATAAACTTTGTCACCTGTCTGAAATTCCAAAAGTTTTCGTCGTTTGTCAGCATAGCTTTTCTGTCTGTCTCGCGCTGCCGCCATGCGGTTTCTTATCTGAACAATCTTCTCATTGTTTTCGTGTACTAACTCAGGACCCGTTAATTGACTATCACCAATTTCAGCCCAGCAAACTGGTGATCTACACTTTCTCCCATATAAGGCTTCAAAAGGTGCTGCCTTTATGATAGTGTGATAACTGTTGTTGTAAAAATTCCACCAATGGTAGGTGAACTTCCCAGTTATTCCCGAAGTCAATCACACAAGCACGTAACATGTCCTCCAAAGTCTGTATAGTACGCTCGCTTTGACCATCAGTCTGTGGATGATAAGCAGTACTCATATCCAATCGCGTACCTAAAGCTTTCTGCAACGACTGCCAGAAGTGTGATGTGAAACGAGAATCGCGATCAGAAATGATTGAGATCGGTACTCCATGCCTCGAAACGATCTCCTTCAGATAAAGTCGGTTAACTTATCCATCTTATCTGTTTCCTTTATCGCTAGGAATGAGCAGATTTTGTTAATCGGTCCACGATAACCCATATTGTATCACAACCCGTAGAAGTGCGAGGTAACTTAGTAATAAAATCCATTGATATTTGATCCCACTTCCACATAGGGATCTCGGGTTGTTGTAGTAAACCAGATGGTTTCTGATACTCCACTTTCACCTTCGAGCAGGTCAGACACTTACTCACATAAGTAACTACATCTGCTTTCATGTTAGGCCACCAATAGTGCGCCTTCAAATCGTGGTACATCTTGTCAGATCCAGGATGTATAGAATACTTGGACTTGTGAGCCTCACTCATCACCAAGTCTCTCAGATTTCCGTGTAGAGGTACCCATAGTCTATCCATGAAGTAACGATTCCATCCGCTTTTACTTCCAATTGTTTTTCCATACCCCTTAATGATTCAGACCCATGTTTTCTGTTTTCAGAGCTTCCGTCTGAGCCTCTCGGATTTGTTCAGGTAATTGCGTACTAATCGTTAGTTGCAGAGCTCGCACACGTCGAGGTTTAGCAGTCTCTTTTCTACTCAACGCATCAGCAACTACATTTGCTTTCCCCGGTGGTACTTAATAGCACAATCATAGTCGTTTAAACATTCCACCCAGCGTCTTTGCCTCATGTTCAACTCCTTTTGCTCAAAGATGTGCTGAAGACTCTTGTGATCGGTGTAGATGGTGCATTTGGTACCGTACAAGTAATGTCTCCAGATCTTTAAGGCAAAAACTACAGCACCCAGTTCCAAGTCATGGGTGGTATAGTTCTTCTCATGAATCTTCAATTGTCTAGAGGCGTAAGCTATCACTTTATCCCGCTGCATCAAGACACATCCAAGTCCTTGAATAGACGCATCGCAGTAGACTACGAAGTCATCACTACCATCCGGTAACGCTAATATTGGTGCGCTACACAATTTATGTTTCAGCAACTGAAAAGCAGATTCCTGACTCTCACCCATTTGTACGTCGTTCCCTTGTGAGTCAGGCTATGAGAGGTTGTGCAATCTTAGAGAATCCTTCAATGAATCGTCGATAATATCCCGCTAATCCAAGGAATTGTCGTATCTCACTTGGTGTCTTAGGAACAGACCAATTCTTTATCGCTTCAATCTTAGCAGGATCAACATGTATTCCCTTCTCGTTGACAATATGACCCCAAGAATTGTACCTCACGTATCCAGAAATCACACTTAGAAAACTTTGCGTACAGTTGTTCCTTTCTAAGTAATCCAAGATTAACGTAAGTGCTTCTCATGTTCTTCCTCGGTCCTTGAGTATATCAGTATGTCATCAATAAAGACGATAACAAACTGATCAAGATAGGGTTTGCACACGCGATTCATGAGGTCCATGAATACTGCAGGTGCATTCGTCAACCCAAATGGCATGACCAAAATTCATAGTGACCATATCGTGTACGGAAAGCAGTCTTCGAGATGTCCTCTTCTCGAACTCTCAGCTGATGATACCCAGACCTCAGATCAATCTTAGAGTAATAGCTTGATCCTTGCAGTTGATCAAACAAATCATCGATACGAGGTAAGGGATATCTATTCTTGATAGTAACCTTGTTCAGTTCCCTATAGTCAATGCACATTCGAAATGTACCATCCTTCTTCTTCACAATAGAACTGCGCTCCCCAGGGCGACGAACTCGGTCGGATGAACCCTTTATCCAACAACTCTTGTAGTTGGGCAGATAATTCTTGCAGTTCGTTCGGAGCTAACCGTACGGTGCTCTCGTAATTGGAGTGGCTCCTGGAGTCAACTCAATCTGGAATTCAACTGACGATAAGGCGGTAATCCAGGAAGGTCTTCCGGAAACACCTCAGGAACTCACGACTACGGGGATATCCTCTATCTTCTTTTCCTCGATCTATTTATCTGTGACGAGTGCTAATATGGCCAGTCGACCCTTTCGTAACAACTTCTGTGCTTTCCTTTCATAAACGATGATGCCTATCACCGCACCACTCCTATCACCTCTGACCGTAAGGACTTCTTCACCAATGGGAATCCGTATGATCTTCTCGTGGCATATGACTTCCGCTTGTTTATCAGAAAGCCAATCCATGCCTACTACCACATCAAGCTTCCTAACGTAACAGGCATGAGATCTATGGTGAATATATGACCAGCAAGCTCTATTTTGCAGTCTCTAAGAATATGCGTTACGTGAATCTTGTACCGTCACCTAACTCTACGGTGTATTTAGATTCTAAGGCTGAGGGCATATCACTTAAAGATTACAGAACCTAGTGGACACGAAACTTCTATCGGCTCCGGTATGAATAATACGGTAGCAAAACAACCATTACCGAAAATTTACCAGTTACTGTTGTAGGGTCGTTAGAGCCTCACCTGATTCAATGACGAAGGCTCTCCTTTGGCTCCATTATTGTTTCCACCATTGTTGTTGCCATTACCATTGTTGTTGTTATTTTTGTGCCATTGTTATTATTGTTGTTGTTCCTATTGTTGTTGTTACCATTACCATTCCTCTTAAGCTGGGGACAGTTGCGTTTGTAATGGCCTTCTTTTCCGCACTCAAAACACCTTTCGGAGTTTCTGTGATTGTTGAGGCTTCTTCATCAGTTCACCCCGACAGTCTTTGGCTGCGTGACCAATCTTCCCACAACGTTGACACTTGAAGTTATCACACCGACCCACATGGTGGTAGTTACACCGTTTCACTTCGGCATCTTCCACCATACCCACTGGGTCCTTGATTTGAGTGAGTTGCCTGGTTGAAGCTTCGGTTGTTATCGAACTGTTGCTGTTGCTGACTTTGCTGCTGTTGTTGAGGTTGAGATTGGCTGCCGGATGACGATCCCTTGTTGCTTGACCATCCCACTTGCGTTTCTGGTCGGGCACGCTTGCCACCGCACCTCGTTTGGGTAACCGTCCTTGCTCAACTGCCTGGTCAGTCAGCCTGTGGGCTGTTCGGATAGCTTGTTATGGTAGTGGGGTTAGAAGCAGTTACCATACTTTGAATTTCGGGCACCAATCCCCGTATATAATGCTCCACCCTCTTGTGCATTTCATTCACCACCATCCCTGGCATAAAGTGGCTAACTCATGAGTACGAGTCATGTAGGCTTCAATTTCTGAGCCTTGCATTTTGAGTTGCCAGAACTCAATCTCCAGTTTCTGCACTTCATTTCGGGGCAGTATTCTTCAGTCATGATTCCCTTAAACTCATCCCAAGGTAGTTCATTGGCCATGGCTTGACCCAGCATTTGTACCTGAGCATTCCACCAGGAAAGTGTTGCGCCTTCCAATGTCCCGGTGGCATACTCACCTGATCAGCAGGCGGGCAGTTGCATTTCGCGAAGACAGACTCTGTCTTCTCAAACACCTTACAAACCCTACAGCTCCTTCCTCCCACTGTAGGTATGGGGTTTACAGTCCATGAAGGACTTGTAGGTACATGGTGGTGGTCCTGTTTTGACAACCCAAACATTAGTCAGATATCCTAGACAAATAACTAGGATAATCAGTTTAACCTCTTGTTATCATTTACCTGCTGTTGTCCCGGTTGGGCAGCAGCCACTGCCGCCTGAACATGTTCGTTAATTAATGCCGCCAATTCCGCAGGCGTCATGTTTATGGCTCCGGCTCCACGGCCTCCGGCGCCACGTCCACGACCACGCCCACGTCCCTTCCACGTGCGTCCAAATTCACTTTAAAATTCACAATTACAATAATGAGTAACATCCAACACATTAATCTCATCAAGGTACAGTAAACAATAAGAAATATGCATTCACCACAACCACAACATTTATAACAGAAATAATAATCAAAGATAATAAATTGCAATTGAGTCACAAAATATTCCATCAATGTCAAAATTTAAGTTTGTCAGTTTGGGAAACAACCCTTCCCACATAGGTTTCAAGGAAAAGAAACACTACATAGTCTAAGTCATTTAAAAGTGATTCAGTCCAGTACATCATATCCATCACTGTCCTCATCCATCTCTACTGGTTCTTCTTCGGGGCTTCCTCGGTTCTTCTTCTGGGTCTTCCTCGTCAGGGTCCACCAAAGGTGCAGGGGCTTCAGCAATCTGAAGTGCTGCTAGCTGTGCCTCTAAATCAGCAAACCTATCATCGATCACTATGTTATGGTGATCTTGTGCGTCCATGCGCTCACTAAGTGTTACCACGTTGCCTGCCAGCGTATGATGTCCACCAATGGCCATCGAAAGTCGCTCCTGAAGCGTATCTACCTGGTAACGCAGCTGACGCATCTCAGATCGTAATGCAGAGTTCTCACAGTGAGTCCTCTAATCCGCTGTCGCTCTGTGTCCAGTGTGGCTACTAGGGCTGCAAATGCCTGCTCCAGGGGATGCTCAAAGTAGGAAGTGTAGGCAAAGTAGAGGCGGTTGATGACCTAGTCCTAGGTCGTGTAGTGCTACTGGTGGTACGCGTTCTCTATAAGCCATACGGTTATGTAAGTGGGTAAAATCCCAGTTACGCGGAGGATCTAGCTCAGGAGGTATGAAGGCTGATCCAGTCTATCTCGCTAGGAGGATAAGGATTCGTGGCCAGTTAAATCCCTATCCGGTACGGGAGAAGTAGGAGTGACTCAGATCGTGCAGGTCTCTACCTAAATTTCTGGACGACGATGCCATGCTGCGAAGTACGTGTTGCGTATGCCATGAGTATACAGTAAGGAGAGTAAACGATAAGTAACTAACAACTGTGCGTTATAGTCTAGTGTGTGTATGCAACCTAGTTCCCTATAACCAATGGCTCTGATACCAATCTGTCACACCCTCAAAATCCGCCCGTGCGGTTTTACCGCGAGGCGCGTGACATACCAGGATCTCAGTCATTAGTTACCAAGAACGACTCTATATGATTAATAAACAAAACCAGAGTTAACGTTTAAATACTGCGGAAGCGTTTTAAAACAGAAAAACCCAAAACAAGTAGTATGTAAAGAGAATGCGCAAAACATACGCGCCCCAGACACAAATGTTTAATATGAAAATAATCCCAAATTGTAAACAACAAATGTAGACAACTCACGATGCTGGTGTGCGTGCTCCTAGGCAACTGGCAACCTTAACTTGAGAATAGCATACTAAACAAGTCAACACATGGTTGGTGAGTTCAAGAGTTTGCGTTAAAATATAAACCAATCAACATTTCCAGAGCATAAGTAGTGTATTGCAATAGATAGCTAGTCTATTAACATAAAAAATATTAATCATAGTGATTTCGCGATCGAAGCTGACTGTGTTACGTTTGTTGCCTCCCGTCACGACTTACCAGGTCGTGACGAATATATGTTAGGACAAAATTGCACCCGTATGACCTCGAGTCACACAGGTGGGGCTCGTCAGACCCAGTAGTACTACCCAGATTTCCCCGCTATTCATATTAACAATCCGAAAGTGTGAGGACTTTCCATGGTAAACAACACTATATCAATATTATACACACTCATATATAAAAGCGTTTGTGATCAACAGTATGCTATCTCCCCCAAAAGAGATTATGTAAAATAAGTGGGGCAAGAACTCACCTGATACGCCAGAATTAACTTAGGGCTTAACTTGAAAGAAAAGACAACCTTCAAAGGTCCCTAGAACACAAGAGTACATAAGTACGTGTACACAAAATCAACATGAAACCCTAAGTGCTCTACAAACCAAGGAACTCAAGGTTTTTAGAAAACAAGACACATTTGACCCAGTTGACCCGTTTGACCCCGTTGGTGACATTATAGGTGATAACTCGTTAATACTAACACAACAGCATGTCATACATGTTCACATACAACTTGATTACATATAGCACTTCATTAACCACATATACTACCTAGATCATCATGCAACTAAATATCACACAAGTCATGCGAATCACAACAGGCCAAAATAGATAACAAACCAAATCAACATCCCTATAGCCCTAAACAACACATTTCATCACCTTAGAAACCATCCATGAACACACTAGCATGATCCTAATATCCCAACATGCTCAAATCATCCAATTCAAGGATTTGCACAATTAAAGTTTCCCTTTTGGGAAAGTTCATCCCAACTTCATCAACTCACCAACAATCATGAATTCATCAATTATATACCATTCAAGTCCATGACAACATCTAAACATGATCAACAACACCTAATCATCATGATTCATCAACTTTCATACCCAAAAGTTACTATTTTTAGCAATGTATGAACTACAACCATGCATTCTTGAATTCCTAACATTCATTCAACCATCTAGCATCTAATCATCATCACAAACACATCCATAACATTCATACATCACCAATCATCAATTCATGCAAAATAAAGTTACTATTATTAGTAACCTATGAACAATGTATCAAAATCATAGCTTTCTTGCATAATCGCGTTAACTAGCATATATACAATCCAACTAACATAATAACACTAACCAACATCAACAAATCGATCCCCAATTGCAAGTTTCGAATTAGGTTTCCGGCCCTAATGTAATTTCCATAAAACTTGTAAAAATCCAACCTTTATTGCATACTTGACGTTAATTAACATGTAATCTATCTAACAAACACATTAACATCAACAATTAAGCATCAATCAACCACCAATTTGCAATTTTCGCATGAAACATTCGGCCAACATGAAGACTCATCAAAAACATACAAAAATCTAACCTTTAAACGTGTAATGGCTTGCAATGATGATTCTAACGCGTTGTATAACTTGAAGTCGACCAAATCCGATGGTTTCTTCTTCTTGCTTGTTCTTGATCGTTTCGAAGTGTGTGTGTGTGTGGAAGCTTGATCGCGGCCGAAGGGTATGGGTGGTGGCTAGGGTTATGTTTTTTTTTAATTAATCACATTTACCTTTAAAACCCCTATTGTTTTACATTTTATTAAACTTAAAGCTTTTAAACTCTTTTTTTTTAAAGGTTTTTAACTACAATAAAAGCATATATAAACTAACAATGACATTATATATTTTATCTTTATTAGATACAAAAATACGAATTAAATACACACGTTTCCACATTATGCGATAAAATTCACAATAAACATTTAAATCACATAATCACAACCAATAATCAACATAAAATTATTGTTTAACATTATTAATTATATTCAGTCACCAACGTTCACGACACTAGTGTGTGCCCCGACACGTGTATGCAAGACTTAACGGAACTACGGAGTTTGGTAACGGAAAATTAACCGGATGTCACAATATCGCACTACATACACTATACACAACTTACAATAATAAAGCGTTTCAGAACGAGTATGCTATCTCCCCCAAAATAGAGAGTGTAAATAAAGTGGGGCATGAACTCACCTGGTGTGCACACGAATGATAGTTAAAGCTAACTTGAGAGAGAGGGAAAGACAATCTTCAGAGGTTACCAAGAACACGCAAGTACATGAGTACGTGTACACAGAATCATTAACAACCCTAAGTGCTCAATAAACACATTGACTCAAGGTTTTGAAAAACAAAACACCTTTGACCTAGTTGACCCGTTTGACCCGTTGGTGACATATTAATTGAATCCCACTTAGCATAGCAACTCACCATACATGGTTATCATATAAGTTGTTCACATATATCACTTCATCAACCACTTGCTCTACCAAGATCATCATACAACTCATACGAATCTCAAGTAGTCAACATGCTCAACACAATTATAATTACATCATGAATAGTACATCATACATAAAGTCTAATCATACATAACATGCCATGTGAAGCCACTCACGACTTCACACCCTAAACCCTGCCAATCCTACTAAGTAGGGGCCTCAGATTCGCACGCGTGTATGACGACGATCATCATATTACTCAACAAGATTCATGCCAACCAACATACCCAACAATGACCTATTACATTTCCAAACATGATTCTATAATCTCCTATCACAAGCCATCATCATGTATAATCCATAAAAGTCCAAATTTACCAATTGTCCAATCAAGTATCCATACAACCCAATTAACACATTCCACAACATTAGACACCATCAATAAACATTCTACCATGACCCTCACATCATAAACATGTCCAATTTACCTTATCCAATGTTCCACACAAATAAAGTTTCCCTTTTGGAAAAGTAACATCCCAAAATCAATCTACTGCTCAATTCAATCATGAATTCATCAACACAATATCTATTCAAGCTCATAACTATCATTTAAACATATTCAACATCATCAATCATCATAATTCATCAATCTCATATTCAAAAGTTTCTACTTTTAGCAAGGCATGAATTACATGATAAATTCTTGAATTTCTAGCATAATTATCATAATTCCAACATTCATACAATATCATTAGCATCATAACATCATCTATTTATCATCAAATCATCAAGTTCATGCACAAAAGTTACTATTATTAGTAAGGTATGAACTACGCATCAAAACCACGAATTTCTCGTATAATCCACGTAAACTAACATCAATACAACCTAACTAACATCATACAATCATCAAACATCACAAAATTCGACATCTAGCACCCATTCGAACTAGGGTTTAAGCCAACACCCAAAAACCATGAAAAACAATAAAAATCTAACTTTTAATCATGTAGAAATCAAGAATTGATGCTTGCTACACATTGGAATCACTTGGAACTAATCAAAATCGATGCTTGATTGTTGTTGTTGATCAAATCGCAAGTGATGGGAGGGGAAGAGGGTTCGGGCGCAATGGGGGGTTATGGGAAGGGATAGGTTTAATTTTTGGTAATATTTAGTTTTATGGTAATTGCAAATAACCCTCCTTAATCACCTTTTATAAAAATTGATTCTTTTAATATTTTTAACAATCTTTAACTACAAATACAAGTATTATTAACCAACAATAATAATCATGTATAATTTCCACTAGCTACAAAACACATGAAATAAATATAACACGTTGTCACGTTACAAGGTAGAATTCACAAATAATATTTAAATCGCGTAAGCACATAAGCACAACTTAATAATCACATTTTTAGTTAAGTTATTATCTAATAATTGTTGTTAATTATTATTAAGTCACCAACGTTCAACGACAACTAGTGTGTGCTCACGACACGTGATGCAAGACCTAACGGAACTAACGGAGTTTGGTAACGGAAAATTACCCGATGTCACAGATATCCCCCAAAGGTTGTTGGGTTGTGGCCCTCCTTGGTTTTCTTTGTTATTCATCATTCTTGATTGGGTAAATTTAGGTGTTCTTGAAAGTCTATTTAAAATCCGATGAGCTGTTACTGATGATATACCTTATTCCGATCTTGTTTGACCACAAATTAGAGAAGTCTTTGAAGTTGATGCTTTGTGAAACACATGATTCTTTCTTGAAGTATTCTTGATTTCTAGATCAAATTGCAATGGTGAGGTCTTTCCTGAAAATCTTGTATGCATTAACGTAATGATTACCTGCAAACAAGAAAACACAAAATACTTCGCATAATACTGAACAAGAAAATAAATAAAAAGATAATCAAAAAAGTAAAATCTTTTTGGGTTTTTTTATAAATTTTTAAGAAAAGAAAATAAAAGCAATTAAACACTAAGCGCACTAATTCCCCGACAACATCATCGTTTTGATCTGTTTGTCGAGACTCGATCAAAAACAAGTTAATATATCGATCTTAGCTACCTTTATTGTGTAAGGGTAAGTAAGGTCGTCTCCATAAAGAATATGTGGAAATTATTAACAATATGACTCAATTAACTTAAAAACAGAACTTTAATATTAAAATTGGAACTTTGGATGAATTAATAAACAAAATTGCAAAAAACAATAAACTTTAAAGCGAATTTGATTAAATAATAAAAGCAATCACTTCCGGGTTTCCAATTCCGTAAAATCAACAATTCATACTTTTAAATTAGGGTTTGTAAGAAACAATGTTACCAATTTACCTATATCAAATTGTTTACTTTTTTTAATGAGCTCACGATGCTAGAAAACCGAAAACTGATAATCAAGCACACAATTTTATTTATAAGTAAACCTTTTAACTTAATCAAAACATAATTTTTCATTCAATAATTCTATGTTCAATACAAAAACCTAATCAAAGCATATCAATTATCTCACTTGACAAGAATCGTACTCCCTAAAGCAATGACAAACGAACTAGCCACTCATGGACTTCCTCGGATCTTCAATCTTGATTTGATAATGTTTGTAGATGATTTGGGATGAATGGGAAGGCTTGAGATCACCACAAATCGGCTTAGAATCATCAAAATTTGAGCTTGGAAAGTTGTTCTCTGAATTAGGGTTGGATTATGTTTAAATAACTTGAAATTCCACAAAGTCCGGAAAGATGTTCAGCAACCGGCGTATGATACGTCCAGGGTCGGGGTATCATACGCCCTCCTCAGCCTTCCTACACCCAACTTTCTGTATTTTTTTCAAATACGTCCACTGATACGCCGTCCATATGCCGATCGACGTACTATACGCCCATACCCGGCGTATCATACGCGGGTACACCTAAATTTGTGCCTTTTTTGTAACTTTTGATATTTACATCTTCAGTCCTTGTAGTTTCATGTTTTGCTCCTTTTTCTCCTAAACAAGCCTTCTTTAACTCCAATCCCTACAAATCAAAACACAAACAAAGTAAACTTGTTCCACACTAATCATGATGTAAAATCACATAATTAGATCAATTAAACACTTAATTATTAACTCGTGATCAGGTACAGTCCTAACAAAACCACAAATGTATATCTAATTTTAGACTAAAGTTGTGCAAATTTAACTTTAAGGGAACGTGGGTCTAGCTAAAATTTCAAGTAAGAAGCTCCTTAAATTAGATCCTTGTAATAGTGGGAATTATATTTTGTCTTCACACATTTATGCTGGTGTAGAGAGATGGGATGATGGTATGAGAATGAGAAAAATATTAAAAGAAGGTGATGTGTTAAAACCAACTGGCTGGAGTTATATGCAACCATACAATTGAATAACAAAAGCTCAAAGCACAAATGCCGTAGGTTTCTACATTTGAAAATTTCACTAACATCAACATCCCAATTGTCAAAACAGCGCACACAACATATAGATATAACAACTACTCTTCTTGCATGGAAAAAAAGTTGCAGCTATAGAAACAAAAGGGATGGCTATCTCACTCTGATTTAATCCATAAGAGATGCCTTACCATCAGCTTAAGGGGCTGAGGCGCGGCCAGAACTGTTGACATGGTTTGTCAAGCCCATAGTAAAAACTAATATATACTTCGAGAACACTCTTGTACAATTGCATCATGCAGTTCTCATAGTTTTTAACATAAAACAATGGTCGTTCTCTCTTATCATGTCCTATATTTTGTCTTCACAAATTAGAAAATTATAGAATAAAAAGAATACCATAAGAGTTGAAAAACATTTCAATCATTGTGGTGACTATAGTTGTAAAGTGATACACAGAGATGGGTAAGAAGGAAAGAGCGAGGGTTCAAATAGGCAAGATCAAAATATGACAGCTTGACTGGTTGCTATACTAATATATATACTTTTTAAAGATTTTGAACTTAGGATGTCAATAAGGAAGTGGAGGAATGACAAATGAGAGGCGATAAGAGGAGGAAAATTCGTAATCCTACATGAGAAAATAGAGACCCTGTCGTATCGGGGCAGTCTTGAACCGCACTTGTAAGCATAAATAAAGGTGGGGAATCTGTAAACGGAGCCAGCCATTGAATGGCGCATTTAATTTGTTGCTTCAGTTGCACATAGGAGCCTTCAATTTGCTGCTTCAGTTTCACAACCCTTCAATTTGCACATAGGAGCCTTCAATTTGCTGCTTCAGTTTCACAACCCTTCAATTTGCAATAGATTAGTTCCACAAGCCTTTAATTCGCTCCTTCAATTCGCAAGGGGAGTGGTCGGGGAAGGTAACGGAGGAGGGATGAAGGCGAACCGTCGGTGTCTTGAATTGATGCGATGGAAGTTACCTGCGAGCATTTGATGTCGTTCTAGAGGACTGGCTGGCGAGGGAAGAAGACTAAGAGGCGCGTCTTACAGGCCTAGTGAATTTACTAATCTACCCATCGAATCTGTATTATATATATATATGTATATATATATATATATGTGTGTATATATATATGTATATATATATGTATATATGTATATATATATGTGTGTGTATATATATATATATATTCAAGATGAAACCGTCTCTTCTTATCTTATATATTCAAATTAAATTTTTCTTTACCCAAAATATGTTACCATTAAATAGTTTTATGACCAAAACACTAGTTTTAGGCATAATGAACTTGTAACACTCATAACTTGTCCAAAAAAATACAATAAAATAAAATTCTTTTTAATACAAATAATCACAAGATTCATATTTAACCCTTATATTTTTGCACTACTAGACAAGTATTTAGACAACTATCTAAACATCCACGCAAATGCTTCATAGTATTTAGAAATCACAGGTTTGTTTTCCCAAGTGTGTTATATCAAGAAAATAAATTTTATGAGTCAATAATTTACACAGTCTATAATATTTTTAGCTAAACTATATCCATGGGTGAAAGGGTTATATAACAACTTGGTAGGTTGAAATAAGGCATGAGCAAGATAGGTGAAAATCTCACTTAGAGTAAGTAACGGAGAAGGTAGGATGATGTAGGATGCTTGTAAACTTTTGAGGTCCCATTGAAGAACACTTGAAACACTTGACTCTTGAAGAAAATTTGGAAATGTGAATGTATGTTGGTGTCATAAGGTTCCGTAAGATAGGAAAATGCAAGAAAGAAATGGGTATGGGTTGTGATGTTCAACTGAGATAAGATCAAATATTTAAAGTCAAAAATGTTGGAAACTTAGATGGTTATTAACCTTAGTTATTAAGGGGTCATTTGGCAATATCTGATTAAATAAGTACTGAACCAGTAAGAGGTCTGAACCAGTAAGATGTCTGAACCAATAAGTGGACTAATAAGTGGTTTGAACCAATAAGTGTGTTTGGTCTGACCCAATAAAAACACCTTATAAACCTTTAAAAAAAGGCCTTTGACATTTGTGTTCACCGACCCTTAAAAAAACTCCTCAAAACCCATTCATCACTTCCCCCAAAACCCTAGCCACCCCTCGCTCCGGCGACTCCTCCTACACCGCCACAATGTCCGACGTCGACCCCTGCAACGATAACAACACTTGAATCATCGTCTTCTTCGTCTTGTTCATCTTCTCCACCTCCGATTTCCTCAATTGCTCAATCAACCCCTGAAAGAAATCATCCCTCTTCACCTGCAACTCCATCGTCTTCTTCGTCTTGTTCATCTTCGTCCTCATCATCAGCTCATAAAACACCACCGCCGATGAAAGCATCCGCCAAGAAGCCGTCGCAGACCCGCTCATTCACGTCTGACTCGAGTCAGATGTTGGTTCACGTCTGACCGAATAAGGGGTTCGGTCAGACCTCTTCTCCGGTAAGACAGACCCAACCAAACAAACCACGTCTGACCGGGTCAGACTTACACGTCGGCCAGACCCAACCAAACAGACCCAAAGCTTTTTAGGGGACAAAAGTTGACGGAATTGGAGAATTTGACAATGGATGGACATGGTTCATGCATGGGAAAAGAGCAGGGCGAGTTAGTAAAAGTCAAGGAGTTGTACTTATACTATGCTATATAATCATTTAAATAAATTTAAACAATATAGAATTCATGGTAGTAAGTTCAGGGGGGGGGGGGGGGGGATAATGTTGGTATTATAGTGAATCATAATGTTTTATTATCATTTTTTTATATAATACTCATGTTTATATATATATATAAATATAAACATGAGTATTATGTAAAAAAATGATAATAAAACATTATGATTCCACTGTACATACCAACATTACCCACCCACCCCTCATGTTTATATATATATATATATATATATATATATATTTAACTATTTTTCTTGTAGCATTTTTCTTCTTCTTTTTTTTTGCCTTTTGTTTAACAAAAGCTAGTTAGTTCGTTGATAAGTTGAATCGCGATAGTTTACAAACATGTTCATTAACGTCCCGGTTAGTTTTAAACACATAGCGGTACATGTTTTGATAAAATTTAAAACTAACATGTAAATGTCTTCATGCGAGTATGATTAGTATACGAATGATACGAATGAAAGTTGACCTGTCATTGCCGGTTGTCACAGATGAGAATCCACATTTGATTGTTTTGAAAGGCTTCAAACTCTTGAGTCGTGGCTTTACGCCACGAACGATGTTTTAAGGCTTGAGTAATGCTTGATGGTTAGGTTATAGGTTCATTTGTGGTGGTATATAATTAAATTTTAGCGTTGTGGTAACAAGAATTAGGTTTGCGAATGCGGGCAGAAGGGTCTAGTGGTATTAGTAAATAAAAGATGGTGATGTTTGGTTGATCATTGGCGTCGACCATAATGGATGGTGGGGTGAGAAGAAGTTTGAAAAAGAATTTAAGAAATTATTATGGTTCAAACAAGCTCCGATACCATTTAGAAAATAGAATATTATATGAAACACACATTTGTCTATTGATGTACAAAGGATATAAATACAAAATTCAAGCTAATATCAATGAATAAATAATTGTAATCACCATAAAGGTGATATGCATAAAATCAGGAAATGACATACATTCCTTAAGAAACAAATGTTTGAAAGATACAAACATACATTTTATATTAAGAACCAAATTCAAAATGGTGGAGCTTGATTTATGATATTTCCTTAATAGAGCCGGTAGTTGGAAAGGTCAATAATGCACCAACCAGAATTAGAGGCACACAAAATTCAATTTGGGTTAAGGACTATCCGTGTTGCAAGCTCCATCCAGGCGTAACGTGCTAGGAACATTACTAGTTACTAGTAATTTGGAAATGCATATGTCATACAATCCTCATGCACAAAAGAATGAAATTTTTTGTGAAAGTTATGAGTACGACGAGTCTAGCACCACTTTTTGTTGAATATTTTTATACATAGAGATCTAGGTATGCGTTACTCGTATTAATTAGTATGTTTAACCTTTCAAGTTATTAATAGTTTTTAAATAAAGGATATATATAAGTACTTGTTAACTTGGAGATGCTGGGGTCGAATAACGACATACTTTCAAGGTCATATCTTTTGTGAAGATGCTTATGTAACACTTGGTAAATCATTTCCGTTAATCATATATTGATTTACAAAAATCTAGGCCAACTTTGTAAACACTTTAAAATACTATAATAATGAATTTGTTTTTATCCAAAATGTGTGTAACAGTCTAAATACGTTTCAAATTTTAGAGGTTTGCTTTTGGTGTACAATAATAAATAATCGTTACTAATAGTTTGGTTCATAGTTTGCCTTGAAAGCTGTCAAAATTGAACCATAAACACCCCTAGTTTCTTCAGCAGTACCTTCGTTAGCAAGGAAAACCCTCAACACTAATTCCTTCAGTGGCAACTCTTTATCATTAATGATTGGCATGCCAATGGTAACTAGGAACTGCTAATCAGTCATGTTTTTGTTGATGCACGCTTGGTGCTTTAGCTTTTGGTGCTTATTGTTTCTAGTGGTGCATGATTGTCATTGATTCCAGTTACCACTAATGATCAAGTTGCCATTAATGTCAGCTTACTATTGATGAACAGTTGTTATAGTTGGACCTTATGTAACCTTCCAATAATGCAAACTAGTTTTTGTTACCCGCCGTGAGTTGCAGTGGCATTGTACGTGATGTTATAACATATAGACTAATAATTGACATAACTTGTCTCCGGACTAAATTACGTCGAATTGTAAAGTAACTCGAACTTATACCTTTAACGAAAACGTATTATACATTCCCCCGAGCTACGTGAAATTACTTTCCT
This sequence comes from Flaveria sonorensis, assembly GCA_025506505.1. Lineage (NCBI taxonomy): Eukaryota > Viridiplantae > Streptophyta > Magnoliopsida > Asterales > Asteraceae > Flaveria > Flaveria sonorensis. The sequence goes on from CM046434.1 coordinate 54,749,027, forward strand.
CGTCACAGTTTCTACGTGAAATTACTTTCCTCGTCACAGTTTGACACATTTATTGGTAATGGCCATGGCCAATATTTCATGGCCCCACTACCATCCAACCAACACATATCATGATCATCATACATACCATAATATAATATAAAGTTCCAGTTCATTGTTCATGAAAATTGTGTTTTCATTTATAATTATATGTAGCAACTAGTGATGTAACAAAAAAAATAATAATAATACTCTATGTGCATCACTCACAAACTGGGAAGCAAGATCTCGAACAGGGCTTGCCCCTTGATGCTTGACATCATAATGGTCTCAAAGAAGTTGTACTCTACACATCATCATTGTATCAATGTGTTTTATAATTTTAACATTGATAGTAACAATCACGAGTTGTTGTTCGTGATTTTAGTATCATCAAGGCATATTAGGTAATTGGATTCACTTAAAACCAAATAAAAAAATATAATATACATTGATACTGGTTATTTGTTTTTATTAATATGATCAACACAGTTTTAACGTAACTGCGGCCCCACAATCAAAATCGAAATGTAATTTCCGTCAGGACTGACCATGGTGCTTGGTTTGTTTACGAAATAGAACCAAACATATAACCAATGTTTCGGTTTTGATATTTTATGATCGATCAACTTCGGTTATAAAAGATAACTCGTTTATTGGAATGATGATTTCGGCTAATCAATTTAGTTAATAATTAGTTAACCACAGACTTTAGATGCGAGAAATGAGTAAATTTGAGCTAATTTCACTTTGGTTAAACACAACATTAGAAATTATTTTGAGCTAATTTCTAGTTAACCAAAGTGCTTGGTTTTTACGAATAGAACCAAACATATAACCAATGTTTCAACTATTATGCTACTTGTAAAAACTTTAAACAAAATTTATTGCATGTATATTATTTATAAAAATAAAATTTACAAATATGGGTTTCAATGTGAATACACTTAATTTAGTTATCTATATAATATATTAGAAACTCATGTTTTTTTGGGTGAAAAAATCTAATATCTTAAAATATTTTATTATTTATCATATTTATGAAACCATGTATTCGATTGGAACTTTTTATAAGTTTTATTTCAGTATTTTCCAATTAATTTGATTTTTGGTTTTTCTGATATTCAAAATGAAATGAAAAGGGCCCGATGATAGTATAGCATAGAGGTTGGCATTTCGGGTTTGGGTCGTATCCGAAACCGGGTACAACCCGGGTTGGGCCCAACCGGGTTTTATGTGTACCTGGGTACGAACCCTGGTCGGGTTCACCTTTATCAATACCCTACCCGATATATCCGGTTGGGTAGGGTCGGGTCCGGGTCGGGTCCATAACCGGTACAATCCGGGGTTTTTTTTTGTATTATTATTATTATTATTATTATTATTATTATTATTATTATTATTATTATTATTATTATTATTATTATTATTATTATTATTTATTTAATTATTGTTATTATTATTATTATTATTATTATTATTATTATTATTATTATTATTATTATTATTCATCATTTATTATTTTTGAAAAAAAAAGATCAGATTAATCATCATGTATTTCTATAACAACATTAAAACAACTAAAAAACACATAAATGAATCAATAAAAATAACATAAAACTTTTATTTAAGTTATCGTCTAACGTTTATTTTCTACGAGATGCTTGATCAAATGCTAATTTTTCATCGGATATGCCAGAAGATACTCTTCTTCTACCTCTCATCGTGTACTTTAGCTTCGAGTGTAATTTTGTCTTCGAGGCTTGTTTGGTCTGTATACGATCCATCGCGTCTAAGTGATCCTTTAAACAAATACACACATCCACCGCTTTCGGAGTTAGTCTTGTTCTCCGTAATGATATTATCTTGCCACTAAGAGAAAAAGCAGATCTCGAAGCTACCGTAGAAGCTTGGATGCTTAGTAAATCACGGGCCATAGCAGAAAGAATCAAAAATTGAGATTATTTTCCTTTCCACCAAGCCAAAATATCAAATGCACGATAATCTTCGGTAGTCATAGTGGAATAAAATCCGTTCGATTATATCTACCGAGCTCACTTGTTGAGGTGTTACCCCTTTGTCGTTTAGCCGTCACATCCCGAACAACATTCAACATAGTCAAAACCGGGTCTTTAACCGAGGTACTAGCACTTGAGGTTGATTCGCTTGGCATGGTTATGTTTACGTTAGGCTAATATCTATTTAAATAAAAATTATAATTGTTTTCAAACTTTCATTAAAATTTACTTTTGCCTCGTTTGAAAAATTAGGGTTTTCGTCATGCATATCCAAATTGTCATTTATCTCGTCTATCAAACATTCAACCCCCGCAACATTTAAAAACGGATTTAAACGCGGCACAAGTAAAACAGGTAGTAACTCCTTAAAATATTTTTAAACTTTTCTTTTATTGGTTCTATCATTTGGCTAAACATATGATTTTTATTTTGAAAGTTTTTAAAATTCAAAGCAATGAAATATAATTCTTGAAGCACCGAATAACTAGTGGGATAATAAACTCCTGATAATTTTGTTGTTGAGTTTTTAAACATCTCTAGAAACTCGGATAGACGTTGAACAATCTTCCAACCCGCATCCGGAAATGGGTCGGCTTCACCATTATCCGAAAGACTATTATGAAAAGCTTTCAAAGTGCTTTTGTTTTAAAGCACAATAAAAAATGTGACAAGTCTAATTCCACCGAGTAGGTACATCCCAATTAAGACCTAAAAATATAGATTCCGTATCCTTACAAAGTTGTTTATAATCTTGATATCTTTTTCTACTTTTTTTAAAAACGTCATGTAACATAAATCGAAAATCTTTAATAAAGTTATCAATAAATTCACAGATAGGCCGTCTTGCACTACTAAATTAATAATGTGTGCAACACAACGAGTATGGAAAAAATCACCGTTTGCAATCGGAAGATATTTTAATTTAATTTTCAACCGCGGTCATGTTGTTGAAGGCGTTATCAAATGCAATTAAAAAAGTTTATTTTGTAATTTAGAGGTAGATATTACATTATCCAAAAAGTAAAACAAAAATTCTCTGGTGTGTGGATACGAAAAAAGATCAAATGCAATCGTACGTTTCATCACTTACCATAAATTAGGATCTACCCAATGAGCGGTGACGCAAAGGTACGATTAGGGTAAACCGTGTGGAGCCGACCAAACGTTACTAGTTAAGTTTACACGGTATTTAAATTTTCAAATAATACATTAAATAATTTTTTGCTTATTTTCATAATTTTAAACAATAACGTCTTAGCGTAGTACGACTTACGTGGATGTAACGAGGTTGAAGTGTCTCTCAAATTAAGTTGTTCAACCGAGGATTGTCAAAGTGACTAAAATGCAAAGCTTATTGAATCACGAACTTCACCATTCGATCTTGAACTGTGTTAACATCGTAATTAAAGATTCCACCGTCTCCACTCAATTGTGTTTGTTGCGAATCCGGATTACTTTTCAACGACTTGCAAAACTTCTTGTTAATGTGTTTGCTTAAAGTCGTGTTTGAATCTTTAGCAAGTAAAGTTCCACAAACTTGCAACGAGCCTTTACAGACCCGTCACTCAACTCAATCATATCCCAATTGCACCAAACTTCCATGTTACGATTGTGTGCAAGAACACGAATGACGGTTGGAGCGTTGGACGAACCTTGACCAACGGAAGATTGTGAGTGTGCGATATCAAGATTCAAGAGAGTGAAAGTGTAAAACGAAAGAGCGAAAGTGTAAAACGACAGTAAATGAGAGTATTTTTTGCTTTTTTTCGTATGTTTTTGCGTTTGGGACTTGGGTACTCAACCATATCACCCACACCTATTTATACTAACCAATAAGGCAAAAAAAAGACCAAAAAAAGGGTCAAAAGTCAAGCATAACGGCTATATAGCCGTTGAAAACGACTACTGTTTTTAAAGAAAAAAAAACGGTAATACCCGGGTAGAATCGGCTCCGGGTCTGGGTCGGTCCGGTACGAAAATTTTTCAAATTTATACGGTTCCTACCTACGGGTTTTTCCGGGTTCTAACCGGGTACACCCTCTCGGGTCCGGGTCGGGTACACCGGGCCGGGTTCGTACCCGGGTACAATGCCCACTCTAGTATAGCAGGCTGGACCCTGTTACGGGCCTTGGAGCATTGGTTGTTCTTAAGTGCGCCTGAAGCCCAACTCACAAAAAATGATTAAATTAGATATTGGGCCTATCGTACAATCATGTTCATTTCGTGTTTTTTTTTTTAATCAGTCCATTATATGATCCTTGTAGTTTAAGACTTTAAGTGGTACTCATGGGCTTTTAAACAATTATTTTTGTTGAATTAAATGTTATTTTTGTTGATTTTTTAAAATAACTTAAACAAATTTCCTGTAATAATATAGTGGTATTTCGGTTTAAGGTTATAAAAAAAATATCAAACATATACTCTAGAGGATTTAAAACTTTATTTGTCTCCAACTTCCTAAAATATGATTTTGATTGATAATTGATCTTGATAAATTCAATCTCTACTAATAAAATAAAATAACTATTAGTCATATGGCCATTTTCTAACACATTCACATCATCTCCACTTAGGATTGTCCACATGTGATCATCACAATAAATTTAAAATTTTTAGTAAAAATCTTGACTTCAAAGAAAGTTTTCATAATAAATGCTAATTTAATACAATATTAATCATAATTCTTTCTAGCAATAAATAAGGTTTCATTAAAAATACTTTAGTGAGACTTAATTTTGTTGAAATATAATTTAATTTATAGCTAATCATTATTAAAACTATTTTTTTTTAAATATATATAAAAAGGTTTATGAATATTGATGAATAATAAAAAAATAATTTTTATAGTATTGCTTATAACTTAATATGTTTGTTATATATAAAAGTTTCATTGATATATTATCTATAACATATATTGATTATACATATACATATATATTTATTATATAATTTTTTATTTCCACCCGCGTAACACACGAGTATCTAATGTAGTAAAGAATAAAGAAAAAAAAAAAAATAGTTAGATATAAGTGTAGGTAAAACTTAAGTGTCATAGTGTATGATGATTAATTCAAATGTAACCAATTTTGAATGACAAGACATACATCTAAGTGTAAATTTTTTAAAGATATTATGCTATATTACATGATATGTATAGTTTATACATACTACAATTATAATTACCAGGCTGATATTTTTCTTACAACATTGTAAAAGATAAGACGTATATATCAAGTTAAAGTATAAAGCAATAATGATTGAAAAAGATTTTCCTAAGAAGTTTTTTACAACAGTTCTTAGAGCTTCAAAATTGCAATTATAACTATTTACATTTTGAAACTTATGTTAATAGTAATTTACTACCCTCTTTGCACAATGTACCACTAGCAAAAACATATACATTACAGGAGGTGGAGAGCTTCTCTGCCATACGAACGTCTTCACCATCACCTGTGCTTTAGAGTTAGGGTAAACACTTTCAACACCATATCACACAAGATTTGTTGGTGTCTCTATTCGTATACCATATCATTGTTTGCACACGTCTTCATTCGTCTTACCTATACTGGGTTCACGTACAGGATGATGTGTTTGTTCATCTTCTTCAGACATAGTAAGTATTCGCCTCTCATCATCTTTTTGTTTGCATTTCTCTATAGGAATGGGGATCGAATTGGCAATCAATTCAAGGTTTCTTGAAACGTTCTGCTTCTAAAATAACTTTCCTTTTGAATTCTTTTTGCCCTGGAGCAGGTCTGCATATTATTAGTTTATTTCACCACAAAATCAGATAAAAGAAGAATTTTGTTAATTTGTTTTTGATGATCACTACAATTTGTTGAACAGGCTAATCGAACACTTAGGTTTTGGAGTCGTTTTACACATCATTATTCGATTGTTGTTTGTTTTTGATCATGAGTGCAACCTGTTTGCAGATCACCAGCTCATTTACATTTCTGTATTTTTGTTTCATGAACACCTTTCGTATGATTGCGTTGTAGATTAGGTTTTATATGCCTTATGTTGTTAACCTAATCTTTTTAATTTCTTTTTCTTGGAGCACTTTGCATTGTAGGTCTACCGTTAGTGTCGTTTGATGTTAAAGTAAGGTAAATTTCCCGCTTTAGCCTTTTACATTGTTGTTTAATATATGTGCTTGTGCTATAATGTATGTTGTTGTGTTTGTATATGTGCCCCACATGCTTTTCCATCCTGATTGGATATGTCTTATGTGTGGATTTTCAAAAAGATATTAGTTTTTGAGGTTTTCATATACTATAGGTGTATTTTTTTTAGTTCTCTTAAAATCACAGGTTTATAATTTGTTTACAAAATTATGGTTTGAGTTCCTAAACCCTATGTTAAAAGAAGGGGTGACTAGGTGGATTTCTTTTACCATACACAATCAACCCTGTTAAAAGTTTTGATCCATTTGTTTGCCTTATTAACCCACATACCCTCAACCCTAACCGGTTTGTTTCTTGCAAGGTTAATTTCGTTCTGAGAAATGTCACCCCTAATTAACTAACTATCATAATTATAATATGCTTATCCATACAATATTACAACATGACATTTACGACTTTAAGTAAAAGTGCAGGACCGACCAGATATCATTGCAAGGGTGTTTCAGCTGAAAGTTGAGGTGTTCATGTAATACCTAAGATCGGGCCAGCCTTTTGAGGAAGTAGCTGCAAATACCTAAGTTTATCTCAAACTTTGACTGCTTTCCATCTTATTTTTGGCACTTATGTTCCTCCAAAATTCTTTAACTTATCTTCTTATTTCATTGGGTTAGAATTATACACTATAGAATCCCATTCCAATTGTCACACGCTACTTTGGGTGAAATGTATAGGATTAGAAAAAGTTGACACCTACGTATCTGTTGATAAAACATATCAGACCAATAGAAATCAATTAATTATTATTAATTATTACCAAGTTATGGCCGATCAGTTTGATCGTTCGTGACCGAAACTGATTATAAGAAAGGTAGAAGGAGAGTGTCCCGTTATCGAACAAATTAAAAGACATGCAACAATATAAAACCAACCTGTTATAAGATGTTCTTCATATGATGAGCTCCACGAAATGTATTCCTATCCTTAAAGGATTTTATGCGCTCTATTTGTTGTATGCTACAGCGTAAACTCCCAGGATTTATTGCAGAATGAATCCGGTGTTCCAACAACAATGGAACCGGATCAACGTGAAGTGTGTGAGGAAACAGATGTAAAGAAACGTGTAGCAGAGAAAAGCTGTAGCTTTTTTGGGATCCTTAAACTCAAACCAGGAGCTCCATATTTATAGACTCAAACCGTAACCAATAATGAGAAAAACGGGGGATGGGTTGACCCCCACCAATTCTCGAATTCGGTTACGCAGATAACCCGAATTGCTTATTGATCGACTCTATCCACCATATTTATTTTGTAATTGGTTTTTCGATTCTATCCGCAAGCCTCTGAACCAGGCCTTAGCCAAAACTAAAATCTCCTTAGCTCCTAGAACGATGCATACGTGCAAAGTGCGCCTCAAATGTGCCCATTCGCGAGCTCACGTCTCCGTCTCGGCTCGACATGCGTGTGGGCTTAGCCCTTCTCTTGGCCCAACTACCACTTTGGTGACCCATAAGAGAAGCCCCTTATAAGCCACTCAAAGTTGTTTCCCGCTACCAATGTGGAACAAGAAGTAAACATGCCAAATTACACATTTACAACTTGTAAAAATTTCCAATAATCCCCCACCAAGTTGGAATGTTTCCTTTTACTATGACGGATGATGTCACTCGGGTGTCATGGAGATTAAACCCAGTTTATGTGGATAAACAAGAAGAGACAGATTCACTGGTGTCCTATGAAATTAAACCAAGAACCTGATGACCCCCTTCGGTTTACCCCTACACATCACCAGCCGACTTTACGTTCTCATTGAGCGCGAATATGGTCGTGTGCTATAAATCCTTTTCATGACCCTCTAGAAGGTAAAACCACTGATCTTCATTTGAGGCGGCACCACCTCTAGATCATATAGGCAAAGTTTTACAACATCCTCGTTGCTTAGATGCCTCCAAAACTTTGTTAAGAGCATTAGCTCAACCTCGTTCTCGGCAACAACGTACTATCTTACCTCACATGGATCTATCAAATTAATTGATAGTACCTTCTATCGTTCAGTGACTTTGTTGTTACCCATTAAACTTGAGAAATAGGGGCACTAAGTTCAAGTTGGGTTTCCATCACTAACGATTCTATTGTGGCTTTAGACCCATGGCTCTTGTGGTATTTACTACCAAATCTCTAGTCAGAGGTTTGGTAAGAGGATCAGCCAAGTTCTTACATGTCTTGACATAGACAACCTTGATGGTACCACTTTCAAGTAGTCTCACAAAATTATGCCGAAGACCAATATGTCTTGACTTCCGATTATACACTGGGTTGTATATTCTCGATATTGTGGCCTCACTATCACAATGCATGGGAATTGATGGCATTGGTACTTCCCAAAGACGGATGTCCGTAAGTAGATCTCTAATCCACTCTGCTTCCTTACCGGCAGCAGCTAATGCTATGAATTCAGCTTTCATAGACGAGTGTGCAATACACGTTTGTTTCTTGCTCGCCCAAGAAATAGCTCTTCCAGCTAGGGTGTAGATCCACCCACTTGTGGATTTTGAATCATTATTTTTATCAATCCAGCTGGTATCAAAATAACCTTCAAGTATTTTTGATGAAGACGTGTATGTCAATTAAAAATTACTTGTCATTTTAAGGTATCCAAATACTCTACTCACTGCGTTCCAGTGCTCAATACCTAGGTTTTATAGTGTACTGACTTAGTTTGCCAACAGCAAAGGCAATGTCAGAAAGAGTGCAATGTGTGGCATACATCATGCTACCAATTGCACTTGTATACTCTAGTTGAGCCACAGCTCTCTAGAGTTCACTTTTAGCTTCATACTTAGATCAAAAGGTGTATTAAACTCTTTGATGTTCAAGTGTTGAAACTTTGTCAGAATTTTCTCTATATAATGAGATTGACTAAGAGAAATCTGACTATCTGTTCTTTTCACCTTGATCCCAAGAATGGTATCAACTTCTCCTAAATCTTTCATCTTAAAGTTAGAAGATAGATATTTCTTAGTTTCAAAAATACCCTCTAGGTGAGTGCTAATGATCAACATATCATCCACATAAAGACAGATCACGACTGTGTATTCGGGTTTGCATTTTGTATAGATACATTTATCAGCACCATTGTGTTAAAACCCAGACGCAGTCACAGTGTTATCAAACCTCTCATGCCACTGTTTAGGAGCTTGTTTCAAACCATATAGAGATTTTATAAGTCTACACACTTTAGTCTCTTGTCCGGATATCACAAACCCTTTTGGTTGCTCCAAATAAATTTCTTCTTTCAAGTAACCATGCAGAAAGGCTGTCTTCACATCCATTTGATGGATGTACATACCTTTCACTGTAGAAATTGTTATAAGAGTTCTAATAGGACTAATTCTAGCAACTGAAGCTTAGGTACCAAAGTAATCTATTCCTTCTCTCTGTCTATAACCTTTAGCAACTAATCTTGCTTTATAGGCAGAGATGGATTCATATAGACGATACTTTTTCTTGAAAATTTATTTGGATCCAATGGGTTTCTTTCCCTTGGGTAGATCAGCTAACTCCCAAGTTCCATTTCCCATGATTGAATCCATTTCATCGTTGATGGCTTCCTTCCACAGGGGAGCCTCTCTCGACAACATGGCTTCACTGTACGTTTTTGGATCATCATCCAATTTATGGCGAAAATGACCTCTCTTGTCACTTTCCTTTGTGTTCCTTCAACTAGATAAGAGATAAAATCATTTCCATAATTCTTCTCTTTTCTAACTCTAGTACTTCTCCTTGGTTCTTCAACAATTTGTGAAGGTTGCACACTTTCTCGAGAAGTACAGGGAGTTGTGGTGGGATTTAATTTTTCATCATCTGTAGAAGACTTTTCCTCAAAGAATTCCACGTCTCTGGATTCTACAACCGTTCTTGATTCGTCATCCAACAGTCAGTAAGCCTTGCTATTTTGAGCATATCCAATAAACATGCTTTTTATAGCTCGTGCTCCGAGTTTGGATCTCTTAGGATCGGGTGTCCGGTAATAAGCGACACATCCCCAAACTCTTAATTGATCTAAGTTTGGTTTCCTTCCTTTTCAAGACTCATATGGGCTAGTAGGAATCACACGACTAGTGATCCTACTATGAATATAACAAGCGGTCAATAAAGCTTCTCCCCACAAATTACTTGGTAAACCTGATTGGTTTAACATACAGTTAACCATCTCTACCAAGGTACGGTTCTTTCTCTCAGCCAAACCGTTTTGTTGCGGAGTGAACAGTGAAGTTGTTTCATGTATGATGCCATTCTCTTTGCAGAATGAATCAAATTCACAGTTAAAATATTCTCCTCCTTTATCCAAGCGAAGAATTTTTATGCGTTTCTCTTATTGGTTTTCAACCTCGGCCTTATATAATTTAAATGCGTCAAATGCTTTGTCTTTAGTACGCAATAAATAAACATGTAAATAACGGCTCGAGTCATCGCATAAAGTGATGAAATATCTCTTACCACCACGGGTAAGGATTCCATTCAGTTCACAAATATTTAAATGGATTAGTTCTAGTAGTGATGTATTGCGTTGTTGAACACTCGAAAAAGGTTTCATTGTAAATTTTGATTTTACACAAGTTTCGCATTTTTAAAATCTTTATCGTTTAATTTTATTAAACCTTTAGTTTGCATTTTTTTCAATATTTTTAATACTTGTGTGTGCCAAACGTTTATGCCATAAAGAAGTTGAACAAGCAATATATCAAAAGACATTATTGCATTCAATTCATAACCAATGACATTACAATCAGAAACATCACTAGCAAAGGTACTAACACTATCACTATCATTATCACCACTAAAACTACTATCACTTTCACTACCAAAACCATCAAGCACAGAGATGCCTGCATTCTCAATCTCTTCCTCTTCATTCTCATTTTCAGCTAGGTCAAAACGAAACATTCCACCCGTGTTTTTAGCTTGACCCACATATAGGTTATTCAGAGAAAACTTCACACGTAGATCCTTAAGAACCAGCTTGTAACCATTCCAATCAAATTTATCCGCTGAAACAAGACCTATTGATATATCTGGAACATGCAACACATCCTGAAGGGTCACAGTCTGACCGTTTCTGAAGCTTAGCCGCACCGTGCCTTTCCCACGAACTCCTACACGATGTCCGTCGGCACATACAACCACAGTTCCCTCAGGTACGGGACCATAGGTTTGAAACGCGTTCTGGTTCCCACAAACATGAACAGTAGCTCCAGAATGCTGAGCAAGCATATTAACATCACCAGTTCCCACATTTGCTACCAGGTTGGTAAGATTATCAACCGTATTTATGGAGCCAGCCGTAGGACCAAATTTTCTGTGAGGGCACTCTCGTGCATAATGGCCAGTTTCTCCACAAACATGACATTTTCCAGATCTTTTAGGCTGATGGTTATTGTTTTGAATAGGCTTCTTGAATTCTTCTTTTTAGGTGCAAGCTGTTTCTTTTGTTTTGATCCGTACTTCCCCTTTTGCCTAGACCCCCCGGTCACCACATGATTAACACTCGATCCGATTTTACTTCTTTTGTACCTATTGCGAGTTTCCTCCTCAATTCAGAGGTGCTTCAATAGTTCATCCAAAGAGTAGTCCTCATTTTTGTGCATCATTCTTTTGGAGAAATCTTTCCAAGTGGGAGGCAATTTAGCAATGATAACCCCACTTGGAAGATTTCAGTTAGAGGAATGTAAAGAGCAATCAATTTGTTAACAAGTACTTGAAGTTCATGCACTTGCTTCAAAATTGACTTTGCATCCACCATTTGGAAGTCTAAATACTTAACAATAAGGTACTTCTTAGTACTTTCTTCATGATCCTTGTATTTGAGTACCAAAGCATTCCATAAATCCCTCGTACTTGTAACCTGCGAGTACAAGTCATAAAGGCGATCAGAAAGTGAGTTCTTGATGTGACCAAGACAAAGATCTCCAGCTTCCTTTCGGACAAGTCTTCGCTTGTTCAGATCAGAAATCACTTGTTGATCTGGTTCCTTTCCCTCTTCAGGAAATGGGTCATTTGGGATCGGGGGCAGGCACGGATCAAGAACATAATATAGCTTCAGAACAATCAGAATAAATTTGACTTTATCAGCCCAGCGGGTGTAGTTCTGACCATCGAATCTGTCCAACTTGACAAACTCTTGATTCATGAATCTCATATTAGCGGTAGGAAGTTCAGCGTCCATTTGGTCTGTTATATTTAACACAAAAATAAAATCCTTTAAGAATGTTGATAAAATAGATCATACCAAATAGAAATCAATTAATTATTATTAATTATTACCATGTAATTGGTCGAATCAGTTTGATCCTTCATGACCGAAACTGACTATAAGAAAGGTAGAAGGAGAGTGTCCCATTATCGGATGAATTAAAAGACATGCAACAATATAAAACCAACCTGTTATACGATGTTCTTCGAATGATGAGTTGCATGGAATGTAATCATGTCCTTAAAGGATTTTACGCGCTCTATTTGCTGTAAGCTACAGCGTAAACTCCCAGGATTTATTACAGAATGAATCCGGTGTTCCAACAGCAATGGAACCGGATCAACGTGAAGTGTGTGAGGAAACAGATGTAAAGAAATGTATAGCCGAGAAAAGCTGTAGCTTTTTTGGGATCCTTAAACTCGAACCAAGAGCTCCATATTTATAGACTCAAACCATAACCAATAATGAGAAAAATGGGGGATGGGGTTAACCCCCACCAATTCGAGAATTCAGTTACGCAGATAACCCGAATTGCTTATTGATCGACTTTATCCACCATATTTATATCGTAATTGGTTTTTCGATTCTATCTGCAAGCCTCTGAACTAGGCCTTAGCCAAAAATAAAAGCTCCTTAGCTCCTAGCGACAATGCGTACGTGCAAAGCGCACCTCAAACGCGCCCATTAGCGAGCTCGCATCTCCATCTCAACTCGACGCGCATGTAGGCTTAGCCCTTCTCTTGGCCCAACTACAACTTTGATGACCCATAAGAGAAAGGCCATTATAAGCCACTCAAAGTTGTTTCCCCCAACCAATATGGGACAAGAAGTAAACATGTCAACTTGCATATTTACAACTTGTAAATTTCCAACAATATCCGCACAAATCTCTGATCCTACGTTGGAGCCTGCTCTTCACAAAATAGTTAGTGAATTCACGTTGCACGGTCCTTGTGGCCTTGAAATAATACATTTGTTACAAGACTTCGTAGTTTTGGTATCTAGTGCAAAGTTTATTTTAATATCATGCTTAAAATGTTTGAAAATACTCCAAATAAGTGGCCAAACTTTGATGTTTCTTATGATATCAGTGCTTAGATAAATAACTTTAGAAAGCGGCCCCTTTATTTTGAACATCCCAAAATTTAAGTCAACAACCCTATTTATGGAGCTTGAACAATTGTATAGGGGGCTGAAAGTCTTGAGATCCAAGTCAAAAAGACCATCCTCAATATGTATAAGATTTTAAACAAAATACATATAAAAATTTTCACTTTCGAACGAAGAAACAGGGAGGAGGCAAACAAAGTTGCGCCCCTGATATTTGTGTGCGTTGGAATGAGATTTTAAGTGTTTAAACGTCAAATATTACGTATGATTATTCGTTTATATGCATGTGATTGAGTTGAATAGGTTGACTATGAGTTGGAAGTGATTTTGTAGTAAAAACAAGGAATTTGGAAGCTTACATGATAAAACAAGTCATTGGAGGGGTCAAGAAACGAAGTTTCAAAGTGCAGCAGAAAGGCTTCCACCGTAGCCTACTGTATCCACCGTAGGCTACGCCAGCTCAAGAAAAAAAATCAGCAGAAAGGGTCCCAGCGTAGGCTACGGTGGCTAGCGTAGCCTACGCCAGGGCACATTTTGAAAACCTATAAAAACACGTTTTTGTTATGTTTCAGCCACCACTTGATTCCCATTCGACCTAGAACATTTAGAGACGAATTTTGGGCGTTCTGAGATCAATTTTTCACCATTCCAACTCTCAAAAACAAGATTCAATCATCCGGAATGCAAATCAACAACGGTTTTGAAGATCATTCAAGAACGATGAGCGGCTAATCCTCTCGTGATCGACTTCGGGTATTAGGTTTTGTGTGATTAGGTTTTTGTTTTTGTTTAACTTTGTTGGGATTAAACTTTAGAACCCGTTAAGTTCTTTTATAAGTTTAACTTGTGTTTTGATTATTTAAACAATGACGTTGGTAAAATTTTATTTGAATTTCATTTAATCTTCCAGAAATTATATGATTGCAAGTTTTGGTTTCTAATTGAATTGGCATTGTGTATCAAGACCCATTAAGTATTGATTATCGATATCACTTAATCATCGCACGTACAGAATCCCTATTAAGGATTTTCCATGAAGTTAAACTAAACAATTGTTGAAAACCAAACCTAGAACCGAAGTGGATTACTTTCTCTTATAATTGTTTTCTTAATCAAGTTTGATTATTTCCAAGTTGTTTTCTTAGTTTATTTGTTAATTATTCCAATAATCCAATTTTCATAGCCAAGAGGCAATAGTTAAGTAATTTATTAATTTAATTAATCATTATTTTCTAAATCAAAGTACAATACACCGACCACTAATTCCACGAGGATCGACAACCCTACTAACCCTAACTAGTTTAAGGTGAATAGGAACACACATTTTAACATCTTATTTGATTGATACTTCGACATCGATCAAACTTTGGCGCCGTTGCCGGGGAATCGGTGCGCTTGGTGTTTTGTTATTTTATTTGTTTAAAAAAAATGTTACTTGTCTTATTTTAATTGTTTTTATTTTCGTGTTACGCTTGGTATTTTCAGTGTGCAGGTGACAGATTGCATGCATACTCGATATTCGGGCAGGAAATCACCACTAGTGTTCGATCCAGAGATAGAGAAATCAGCAAGATATAATCGTGTCTTGCATCGATCAGGGTTACCAACTACATCAATTTCACAAGCCATTGATCAAGCAGCTGATAGTTTGTCTGATTCAACTAACATGGATAATACAAACAACCAACCACCTCAAAATCCAAACCCTCCTCCCAATAACCAACACCAAAACCCAAATCCACCCCCACCACCAAATAACAACCGCAACAACAACGTAAATCAACCACCTCCCAACAATAATATGAATCAAAATAACCTCAATCAAGGAGACGACTTTGATCATGTAAGCATGCATAGTGTTCAAACGGGTGATGAGAATTATAAAGATGAATGGGATAACAATGAAGAACCCTATAACGGTGCAAATTATGATGTTTGGAATGGAAATTTGGTGGAGGTGATGGACAAAATGGAAATAACAATTGGGGGAATGATCAACATGGGTGGAATACACCACCTATCAACCAACGAAGGGGTAGGGTTAATAATAACGTCAATCAGCCAAGAAGACCTCAAAGAGCTCAAGTACAAGGTGTGGATAGCCATTTTAGACCGGCTATTTCTGAAAATCCAAATCCCATCACACCTCCAAATCGTAGAGGAAGAGCTTTTGATGTACGCCCTCATTATCTCACTATTCTTCCTGCATTTAGAGCTACTGCAACAGAAGAACCATATGTGCATCTTGCTGAATTTGATGCAATATGTAGCACTATTGGTGGGAATCACTTCACACAAGATGAAGTGAGGCTGCGATTGTTTCAATTCACTTTGAAAGACAGAGCTAAGCAATGGTTCCTTACCTTTCCTGATAATAGTATTCACACATGGCAAGAAATGCAACAAATATTTTTAGATGAATATTACTCTATGGGTAAGACCAGTGATGCAAGAGAGGCTATTCGATCTTTCCAACAACAAGCAGGGGAACAATTTCATGAAGCATTCACGAGGTTTAAGGAACTTATTCGCATGTGTCCACACCATGGAATTGAACGTTGGGAGTTGATAAAGGCTTTCTCGGATGGATTGACGACTAAGGAAAGAAAATATTTTTATTCTACAAGCAATGGCACATTCCTTTCCAATCATGAAGATGCAGACTGGGAATTTTTAGAAAGAATGTGTAAAAACTCCAAGGCGCAAGCCTCTGCCAGCAGACGATCTAAACCTAATTCGGTACGATTAACCACGGTTGACTATGAGACTAAGGAGCGGATTGCAGCATTGGAAAGACAATTGGCAAGGTTAGGGCGAACGGGTACAAAGGAGGTTGCAACTGTAGGATACGATGTGTGTGAAGAATGTGGTGAGTTAGGTCATAATGTTGATGCGTGTCAGTTAGTGATAGAAAGAAAAGAGGAAGTTAATCAAGTTTACGGAGATAGAAAGCAATTCGATATGAATTCCAATACTTATCATCCCGGACTAAGAAACCATCCTAATTTTAAGTATGGAAATGCTTCAAACCAGATGAACCCTAATTTTCAAGGTAATAATCAAGGTGGTCAAGCTTATCAGAACCGAGAACAAGGGAATTATAATCAAAGTAGTTATCAAAGAACTTCATATTCTCAAGGAAACAATCAAGGAAACTACAATCATAGGGATCAACAAGGTAGTTCATCACGCAACTATCAAAGTAATTCTCAATCGGGACAACTTGGTGGTGAAGAGTCTACAAATGCAAAGTTGGATGCTTTGATGACCATGATGAAAGAGAATATGAAAGAGAACAAGAGAGAAAATGAAATTAGAGACAAGGCTTATGAAGCCTTAAATAAACAAGTGTGTCAACTTGCAGAGGATGTGGCTCAAATCAAAAGGAACCATGGAAAGCTACTAAATGATACCACGGTCAATCCTCAACATCAAGGAACCAACACAGAAAACATGAGAACTGTTCACATCAATTTGGTTAGTATCCTTCCTGACTTTAAAATTATTGATAATGACTTTACTTCTTTTTCACAACAAGTTACAGATAAGGAAGAGAAAGCCGATACGATGGAAGAGAGTGACCCAGGTGCACCCATCATTCCAATCAAAGTAGGGAAGTTGAAGATAAAAAGAGCACTTTTGGATTATGAAGCAGCTGTCAGTATCTTGCCAGGTATGTTATATGATCAGTATGACTTCGGTCCTTTAGAAGAAGTTGACACCACTGTGGTGTTAGCTGACTTGACTCAAAAATATCCTCGGGGGATGGTAAAGAATGTTATAATCAAGTTGGGAGAATTTTACTACCCTGTGGACTTTATGGTGCTCGATTATGCACCAATGAGGAAAAATGAGCAACCGAATGTCATATTGGGTCGACCATTTTTAGCAACTGCCAATGCTCAAATCAATTGTCGGGATGGAACAATTGACATGACTTACGAAACTCGTAAGTTACGTTTTAATGTATTTTCCAAGTCGATTAATTATTTTGTTAATGATAAAGTTTTTGTGGCAGATATGACTAACATGTGTGTTCCTACTTATACTTCACATGTAAGCATGAACACCACTTTTGAGAATGATATTGAGTATGATAGGGATAAGCATGTGGACTTAAAAGAATCGGTGGATTTAAAAGAAAAGAAAGAGACAATTATGAAGATGGAAACAAAAGATGTGAAACCTAAAATGAAGAAAAAAGTTGGCGATCCATTTGATCCTATAAAAGACATAGTTGAGGCATTAATATTTGGGCCACAATACGATCTAGTTGAAGAACTGCCGGATCACTTGAAGAATACCGGAGTCAAGCATCCTACTCGACCACCATGAGTGGTCGTAGGTATGGTCTGGCTGAAGACCTAAAACTTAGAGTTAATCGGGAGGCAACCCGAAGTTAATATGTTTTATGTTTGATGTGTCTATTTATGTTTTTTTGATAATCGTTATATTTTTGTCCAGGTCGGTTTGGGTTGGAAAAGTCATTTGTGTTGATTAATTGAATAAACTGATGTGCAAAGCAAAGAAAAAATCACACACTTAACCTCAACACCATACATTAGGGACAATGTATCCCAAGTGTGGGGATGAGGTGAGGGAAAATTTGGAAAATTTTTATTGTTTTTAAGCAATCCAGTCGAACATGAAAACAACAAGCATACCAATTGATTCTTGTCATGTTTGATGTAAGGGTCCTTAGTCATGGTCCTAATTCTACGGTAGCAAAAATAATTATGTTAGCAAGGTTTTACAGAAAATTAAGAACTGTCTAGTTAGGGTTAACAGGCTAATGGTGTAATAAAAGCATGCACACGCCGGCAACCCTAATTCCTACTTGGTGAGATTTTGAAGCTTACTAGATTGTTAGTTCACATAAAAAGTGTTTCAATTGTTGAGTGTAGGCCATATGATTCTTTGTTTTAGAACTTGTGTGATTTGATACATACCAAGACGGTGAATTTGATAAATGCACATAGATGATAGAGGCAATCTAGGATTTCCTTCTCTTTTAACACCATTTTTTTGTGATTCACCCGTTTACCTAAAATTCCCCCTAGTACCACTTTCGAGCCTTAAACCGTTTATTTTGACAAACTCATATCATTAAAACTCAAATCAAAACTTTACCCAATGTGACTTAGTTATCACTGTTGAACATTCATATTAGCTGCAGTATTTGATTTATGCTAAAGATATAAAATAAAAATAAAAAAAATAAATAAATAAATAAATAAAATAAAATAAAATAAAATAAAATATCAAAAAAAAGGAGAGAAAAGAATAATGCAGATTGTTGGTTATGGGGTAAATATGCACCCATGCGTTTGCTTTGTTCGAGTGATAGTTATGTCAATAGAAATGTTAACAGTTGGTATTGCCTTAAATTTATAATTTAGCCACTCACATCCAATCTTTCCTACCTTAACCTAAGCCCAAAACCCGTAAGTCCTTTTGATGTGTGCATTGTCAATTTATTATCGTGGAAGTTTGATTGTCACCCAAGCATATGATAACAAAGTTTTATATGTGGACCTTTTGAATGATATATTGATGCAATTTTCACCAATCCAGAAATAAACCGAGAGGAGTGAAAAATGGTGAGGGGTGTGTCGTATGACAATAAAAGCCGGAAGCTTGTTAGGTTTAATTAGTCAAATTCTATTTTGAATTAAATGTAACATCCTTTACTTGTTAATCAAACATGATTATTGAAATTCTGGAATGGATATGACTTTGAACCATAGCTAAGACATAGCAAAGGATTTTGGTTTATAATGTTGTTAAATGTTTTGAATTAGATTTGCTTGAGGGTAAGCAAAGCTTAAGTGTGGGGATGTGATGTGTGTGCGTTGGAATGAGATTTTAAGTGTTTAAACGTCAAATATTACGTATGATTATTCGTTTATATGCATGTGATTGAGTTGAATAGGTTGACTATGAGTTGGAAGTGATTTTGTAGGAAAAACAAGGAATTTGGAAGCTTACATGATAAAACAAGTCATTGGAGGGGTCAAGAAACGAAGTTTCAAAGTGCAGTAGAAAGGCTTTCACCGTAGCCTACTGTAGCCACCGTAGGCTACGCCAGCTCAAGAAAAAAATCAGCAGAAAGGGTCCCAGCGTAGCCTACGCCAGGGCACATTTTGAAAACCTATAAAAACGCGTTTTTGTTATGTTTCAGCCACCACTTGATTCCCATTCGACCTAGAACGTTTAGAGACGAATTTTGGGCGTTCTGAGATCAATTTTTCACCATTCCAACTCTCAAAATGCAAATCAACAACGGTTTTGAAGATCATTCAAGAACGATGAGCGGCTAATCCTCTCGTGATCGACTTCGGGTATTAGGTTTTGTGTGATTAGGTTTTTGTTTTTGTTTAACTTTGTTGGGATTAAACTTTAGAACCCGTTAAGTTCTTTTATAAGTTTAACTTGTGTTTTGATTATTTAAACAATGACGTTGGTAAACTTTTATTTGAATTTCATTTAATCTTCCAGAAATTATATGATTGCAAGTTTTGGTTTCTAATTGAATTGGCATTGTGTATCAAGACCCATTAAGTCCTGATTATCGATATCACTTAATCATCGCACGTACAGAATCCCTATTAAGGATTTTCCATGAAGTTAAACTAAACAATTGCTGAAAACCAAACCTAGAACCGAAGTGGATTACTTTCTCTTATAATCGTTTTCTTAATCAAGTTTGATTATTTCCAAGTTGTTTTCTTAGTTTATTTGCTAATTATTCCAATAATCCAATTTTCACAGCCAAGAGGCAATAGTTAAGTAATTTCTTAATTAATTAATCATTATTTTCTAAATCAAAGTACAATACACCGACCACTAATTCCACGAGGATCGACAACCATACTAACCCTAACTAGTTTAAGGTGAATAGGAACACACATTTTAACATCTTATTTGATTGATACTTCGACATCGATCACACCCCTACACTAATTGTGTAGTATAAAATCAAACGAGTTGTATAGGTGACACCTTAAATTCTTTAGCACCGAGGCGTTATTTCATGTCGGTGCGGTGCTGTACAACTATTTATTTTTTTCTCAAAGATTATCTAATTTTGATTCACATTTCAACTATATTAGCAACATATATTTTATATTTATCACCAGGTTATAAATCTATGTGATAGACATATGAAAAAATATATACATAAAAAAAGTATCATGGATGTAAAATACATATTATTGGATAGAATGTTAACATAATTGAAAAGTTTAACATAAATTTATAAATTGGTAATAATTCTTTGTAGATGGCATTTTATGTTGTACGTGTAAAGTTCCCTTCCTTGTCAAGAAGTAATAAGTTTAAAACCATCCTTGCTTTCAACTCTAGATAAAGCAACGTATAAATGGCCATGAATAAAATGACTTTTCATATATAAACCATGTCTTTGACTTTTGTTAATTGTCTGTTAATTGTCATTGTAAAACAAAGAGTCAATGAGAATTGCCTTTTTTTAAACTTAAAAGAATCTTTCTATCAGTAATGCAATAGAGAAATATATGTATCATCTAATAATCCTTATAAATGAAGACGGTAAATTAATCAATGTTATTAACTACCTTCATTGCAATGTATGACGGGAGCAGCGACACAGTGTCATATTTTTGGTTTGACAATCTTAAAGCAGTTGGCATGATACACAGACATATGACAAGTATCAAAATCAATCAGCCAAAACACAAGGAAGTCACCAACCATAAGTGGGTGATCATTGAGAACCTTCATGTATCCCTCAAAAAAAACCCGTAAAGGCTTTTGTGCTCGATTATCTTCACCTGCCACTTATGTAAATCGAACATAAAACACATAAGGAAGAACAAATTGTAGCCATTCGAACATCAATAAAATTATAAATCTTAAAACAACTAGACTGTAGGTTTAAGGGATCTAATAAATAACTGGAACATAAAACACATAAAGAAGAACAAGTCGTTGCAAATTAAACATCATAACATATGTAAATGTAGAACAGGAAGGTTTTAAAAGAAAATTCTTGCCATTAGAATATCAAGAAATTTGTAAATGTAAAAAAAACATTACTGATGTTTAAGGAACCTAATAAATAAATCAAACATAAAACACATAAAGAAGAACTTGTTGCGAATCGAATATCATAACAAACGTATATGTACAACAGGAAGTTTATTGAAGAAAAATATAAATTCTCTATAACCAAATGAAGCACATATGAAGCAGATGATAACCTAAGTAGTGGATGCCTTCGATCCCAGCATCTTTCATGTCCATATGATGGTTTCAAATCTTTCAATGGAGGAAGACTTGAGAGCGTCGATTGAGATGAAAGGGGAAATTAGGGTATGAAGCGGGTAATAAGAAATTTAAAGGATCCAAATGAGTAAGTGGGTTTCACCAAATCCGGAAAATATTTGCGCCTGTTTTTTAACAGGTTTAGATGTAGAGGAGCTTAGAGACTGTCACGTGGCAAAATTGACACCTTTAAAAAGTGTCATGTGGTACATCTTATGTTGCTATATTAATATAGATAAATTGATTGATTTAGTCATAATTGGCTTCCCACATTCGAGCCTAAATCTATGGGATTCAAGTTGTAATGGTTTAGTATATATGGGGTCAATGTAATTCTTTGCGGATCAATGAAACAATAGAATTTCTTCATGGTAATCGGAGCAATTATACCTTAAAACATCCGAATATTTCAGATAGTGGATTTCAATATCTAAATCCGTATCTGAAATTTTGAATTAAAAAATTATGTATTATTTAATAATTTTTATAAACATTTTGTATTCTAATTAGGAAAACTTTCGAATATCTGAATTTTTTATAAAAATATCCAAAATTTACAATTAATATCCAATACTGTAATTGTTTAAAAAAATATTTTAGATAATTTGGATATCCGAGCATTCGAAAATTTTCAAAAACACTATTTGAATCCGAAATTTCGGATTTCCGAAATTCCTTTATCCGAAGTTTCGGATATTTTGGATTCGGATTTTTAGATATTTCATATTTGGTTTTGGATATGGATATTTTGCACACCCCTAATCACAGTTACCTGAAACAATGACTCTTTATTTCTTGGCCAGTCTTAGTATGCTCAGGTATTCTATATCGGGCAAACATGTCAGTTTGCAAGCCTTGCCACTGTTGAAAATGCAGATCAGACCAAACAAAAATCAATTAATTATTATTAATTATTACCAAGTTATTGGCCGAATCAGTTTGATCCTTTGTGACCGAAACTGATTATAAGAAAGGTAGAAGAAGAGTGTCCAGTTATCGGACGAATTAAAAGAAACGCAACAATATAAAACCAACCTGTTATACGATGTTCTTCGAATGATGAACTGTACGAATTGTATTCCTATCCTTAAAGGATTTTACGTGCTCTATTTGCTGTGAGCTACAGCGTAAACTCCCAGGATTTAATGCAGAATGAATCCGGTGTTCCAACAGCAATGGAATCGGATTAACGTGAAGCGTGTGAGGAAACAGATGAAAAGAAACATGTATCAGAGAAAAGCTGTAGCTTTTGGGATGTTTAAACTCGCACCAGGAGCTCCATATTTATAGACTCAAACCGTAACCAACAATGAGAAAAACGGGGGATGGGGTTGATCCCCACCAATTCGCAAATTCGGTTACGCAGATAACCCGACTTGCTTATTGATCGACTCTATCCACCGTATTTATCTCGTAGTTGGTTTTTTGATTCTATCCGCAAGCCTCTGAACCGGGCCTTAGCTAAAAATAAAAGCTCCTTAGCTCCTAGCGACGATGCATACGTGCAAAGTGCGGCTCAAACGCACCCATTCGCGAGCTCGCGTCTCCGTCTCAGCTCGACGCGCGTGTGGGCTTAGCCCTTCTCTTGGCCCAACCACCACTTTGGTGACCCATAAGAGAAATCCTCTTATAAGCTAATCAAAGTTGTTTCCCCCCACCAATGTGGGACAAGAAGTAAACATGCCAACTTGTACATTTACAACTTGTAAATTTCCAACAGCCACACTCCTGTTGATACCAAATCCAAGCTTAGTGTCACTGAAAAAGAATTATGAGCAAATGGGTCTTTATACCGCAGTCTAGTTAGAGCTTTACAGTATTTTACGATCACTAGACTGGATATCACTTATGCGGTCCAATAGATTTGTCTTTTCATGCATGCTCCGAGAGAACCGCACATTGCTTTCATGAAGCGAGTCTTGAGATACATTCACGACACTATACATCTCTCCCTTCGACTATCAGCGTCTCCTGATCATTCTCTAGTCTCATACTCTGACCCAGACTGGGGGGGGGGGGGGGGTTGCCCAGATGCTCGACTATCTACATCAAGCTATTGCATATTTCTGGGAAATAATCTCATTTCTTGGTCGTCAAAGAAACAACCAACCATCTCTCAATCAAGTGCTAAAGTCAAATATATGGGGGTAGCGAATGCAGTGGCCGAAGCTACTTGGATCTAAAAATTTGCTTCTTGAGCTTGTTGGTTAGGTCCGTAAAGCCACGGTGGTCTATTGTGACAACATCTCAACGATTTATTTATCAGGCAATTTGGTGCGGAACCAACACACCAAACACGTAGAGATGGACATTCATTTTGTTAGTGAGAAAGTTCGAATTGGTCACATTCAAGCTCTTCATGTACCGTCTTCACAATTCATTACAATATGCGGATATTTTTTCCAAAGTTCTCCCAAGATACTTGTTTGACTCATTTTAATCCAGCTTAAATGTTTCAGCCTACCCATGTTCAAGCTGGGGAGAATTTTAGCGGCATATATTTTATATTAATCATTGATTGATTTAGTAAAAATTGTTTGAGCCTAATATTCAAACTGTAATGGGTTAGTATATATGGGATCAATGTAATTCTTTGTGGATCAATGAAAACAATACACATTCCTTCAAACTATACATAGTGTATAAGATTATATGTGTATTTTTATATATTAAATAGATTTTTTTCACCTAATATTATAATCTAAGCGTTTTGAAACTGTAATCATTGTATGTTACTTATTGTTTGTTAATTATAAGTTATCATTTTTTTACTTCTCGTCGGTAGAATTATGTAGACTAATTTTTAAAATGATTTATTCGTCTGACTTATACCTAATTTATAGAAGACGCTATACCATTTAACACTTACTGGAAACGCTAGACAATCAACTTGGATATTTTTGGTGGAATTTTAATATATACTAATTATCAACTTTATAATGTATTGATTGTTGTATTACTAGCTTTTAATGATTATTTATATTCTTTGTTTTTTTTCTTTCTTTTAATTTTTTATTTTATACCCAATACTTTTACATCTTTTACAATCTAACCCTTAAATTTTGTCACTCAACTTTCTTCTCTTATATATTTCATATTTTATAATTTTTTCGTTATACATTTTGGTCTAAATTTTAAGAGTTAACACGCCGTAACTTGTATGGTTCATCGTTGTTATGCATTTGTTTCTGTTTAACGACCCCCGTAGTAACGTGCGAGTACTAGATCCACTTAATTATTGTGTTTAATATTTTGTGTTTTTAGGTCTACTTTCCGTTCGGTTTTTATTTATTTATTTTCTAATACGAGCTTTTCCGGTATTGATGGTCGTCGAGGGTGACACCGCAACGCGATGGGCTTAATACTGTTGGTCCAGGCCCCTTTGAATCACACACAGTACACACTCACGTAAATATGTGGGAGTAAATTTTGAAGAAGAAAAACTCACTTCTTATTTCCATAAACAAAACATGTCATTTATAGGCAATCACATGCACCCACTAATCCTACAATTACGTAAACAAACAGACTCCAAGTCTTTCACTTTCACACTTTTCCACCTATTTACTTGGTCAAACTATTGACTCATTCGTATATAAATTAAACTCTAGTTAAAACAATTAAACAAACGTGAATAATATGGAAGACTTCTGTTGCACATTTGGATCTGACTCAAATGTAAAACCCTCGTAAAACCATGACTCGTTGGACCCGTGACCCGTGAACTAAACCCGATTAAGATTAACCCAACAAATACTAGTTAAATAATAAATGCAAACAGTACAGTTACTCATTCAATATTTTAATGGGATATAAAATGAGTGGAATGGATTTGGAAAATATTTAGGTGGGATATATTGATCGGCATTGATCAGATTTATATTTTATTAGTATCTTATGGTAGCTCTATGATTTTATGTACGGTTTATGATTGAATCTCAGAGGCACTTTTATCATTTGGTAGATCCAAGTCCATGGCCTATTTCGGGTTCACTCGGAGCTTTGGCAACCACAGTATTAAATTTTAGTTTTAAGAAGAAAAAAAATGTAGTATACGTTTAAATGGTTCCTAACTTTCACCAACCTAAATAATATAAAAAGAAACAAGTAGACTGAAATCAAACAAAAGTAAGCACCATAAACATCAGGCCCGGGTCAAATCGCATGACGGGTTAAAACAAATTCGGATTAGATGAGTTTTAAAATGTGTTCGGACCAAAAATGGGTTCTTTATAGAATGGATTATTTACAACGAGAAGTATCAAAATGAGTTCACCTGCTAGATTGACTTTTATGACTGCTAATGGTGATGGTGGAGGTAACGACGCCAGAAGTGACGGTTGTGGTGGCAAACTAGTAATGTAGCTATAGGGGTGGTAGAGGTGTAGCCGTGAAGACACTGATGATTGTGGCGGCCGTTGTTGGTGCATGCTAGTCCATTTGCATCTATTTTAAGTTTGACAAATTGTAATTTTGGTAGATGAATATGAACATATAAGCATATTACTATTACTAATACTATTAATCTCTTATGTCGGTGGTCGGGATTTTTTATTTTTATTTTTTTTTTGTATATTTTTAGTTGATAAATGAAAATGAACTTGAAGCCTAAATCCAATTTTAACTTTGGTTGAGTGGTTAGTTAGTTGGATTCCAAGGAAAATGACACGGGTTCAATCCCACCTGAACCTATGTTTTATTTTATGTCTTCTTATCACTACTATACACACACATTAATATAAATATACTAAAAAACTACAATAACTATATGAAAGCTTTGGTTTTTTTTTTTTTGAAAAAAAATTAATCTTTATAATCTTTTTACAGATATTTTGTTTTTCTTTCTATAACTTTTGAAAAGAATATATCGTTACGACGTACAACTGTTGGTTAGTCTACCACGTAATTTAAGTATATATCTAACCAGGTCCGTTTTCTTTAATAATCGTTGTTTGACATATAACATCGATGTACTTTTATGTTTAAAACAGTTATGGGATTTCTACATAGAAAACATGTTTAGATTTCTTACTCTTTTGTGCTAATATGGTTTACACGACGCTACAAAAAGATCCCCGCAACAACGTGCGGGGATCCAATCCTAGTTCATTTTTACCCAAATCAACCCAGGTAATATTAAACATATAAAAACTTTGTCATAAGTGTCCAACGAGTTTTTGATATTTCACTTAATAAGCATTAGTAAGATCCAAGTTTGTACATGATTTTAACCCAACGCTTTCAAATATTTAATGTATTCATGTTAAATTATAAAAGAATATAATTTTGTTAATTCAGTAATGGATGCATGAGTATTCAAAAGGATAAAAACATTAATATCTTCATTGATGGTGTCAAGATTTGTATGTGTATGTGAGTGTCAAAGTAGAAGTTGGTTGTTGGTGATTTGATACCAAATTTTCTTGGTGAGATACACTTCGAATTTCAACTTTTGAGTGCAATCTTTTAGGATACTCTTTTTATATCCTCTACATTGTTGGAGATTACACCATATTTAATTGATTAGATCATCTATGGTGTATGATTATAAAAAAAACGCTTAAAAACTTCTTCAATCACTAGATGCATAACCAACACTTAAAATTTCCTATAATATTTACTAATGAATTTATCCATTTTGAAAACACCCTTACTTTTTCCACATCGCGACATATTTTGCAGTTATTGTTCATAAACAAGTTATTTATTTGAAAACTAATTAGCTTTCTATATCAAATAAATAAATATATGCAATTATAATTTAAATATTTAGAAATAAATAATAATAATAAATTATATTTAAAAATCATAATGTTAAAGTCTGAAACTCATAAAATAAACTTAATTTGATAAATATGTAATTAAAATTGCCTAAATTAACCTATTACAAAACATATAAATATGATTAGTATTCGAGGTTAACCAATATGTACTCCATCATATCAAGTCAAAGTTGATGTTGAACTACGTAAAACATCATACTCTTTACTAAAAGACTTTTAGGTAATGTTCAAATTTCATTGTGGCTTTGTGTGTACATTTTTTGGATCTTTGTTGTAATCTTCATCACCACCCAACCATTCACTTAAGACAAATTATGTCCTTTATAATCATATCATGCATATAATGTATTCATACATTATATCGCTAATTACTTTCATGTTTGAAGCTCTTGCTACGCCTCGTATAATCACTCATCGAGCTTAGAGGACAACAAAATCTTTCACAACATCCTTTCTTGTAGACTTATGTCTTTGTTTGAGTTTTATTCTCTTTAGATCATGTGAATGTGTAAACTTTTACTAGTGTAGTCTTTTCAAGAAATATATACCATTTGCATGGTACTATCCTTGTGAGTATAATGTTTCATCTTTGTCATCTAAGACGTTATTGACTATGTCAGATCCAAAATATGCTAAGTGCACAAGTTTATTATTATTTTCTTGTTTATAAAGTTGCAAAGTGAATGTCGAGTTGGTTTAATGAGTATTGACAACCCTTTTTTTCTATTAGGCTGGTATTATTATGTAAGAAATTGTCCTAACAGACCTATGGTAGTTAATCATAGACCTTGGTGGTACCAGTGTAGGCTTATGGTGTTTCTAAACTTTAATTTTTTTTCACAAGCTTGTTTCTATTGTTTTCTTATTTATATTTTTATGGTTAAATTAAACCTCTACATATTTATTTAACTTTCTTAATGTCAGTTATACATACTTTCAAGTAATATACCAATAACTCAAGAAGGGAATATTAAAATTGAAGCCTCATTTTGAATTGTTCATGTGATTAGACTCGATTATGTGTTCACTTTGTATAAGACGAGTTCGTTTCGAATCATGTGTAGATTAACTTAAGTCCTGTTGTCGAATATTTCGTAAATCAAAATTTACTAAATATTATGTATTTCGTAAATTTTAATAGTAAAGACTTCAGTATCTTTACTTACTATATAATGCAGCAACCTAGGGTTGAACCGGAAATTCATGTTTTTTTGTAAGACGTGCCCCTTCCTCCTCCCTCCCCACCGTTACTCTCGTATTCATCACTCTCCTCGGTTACCTCTGGTCCCCTGCCTCCTTCACCTTCTCTCATTCACTAAATGCTCCTCTGTTACCCTCGCATGTGTTCTTTACACCTTCCCAATGGTTGTGGCATCAATTGATTATGGCAGTAGTTGAAGCGATTGAATGACATCAGTGAAATTGCCGATCAATTGTGCGTCGTTCCTCTTGGCCTCCGGTCAATTGCTTGCGATTTCAATCACCCTGCCTGTTTTCAAAACCCCCTATTTATCTATAGTCAGGGATGCAAACGATGTTTAAAAACAGAATCAATTGCCGTTTTCAAAACCCCCTATTTATCTATAGTCGGGATGCAAACGAGGTTTAAAAACTGAATCGATTGGCAATATTGGTGATAAATTTCTGTTGGCTTTCTTATCTTGGTCATATGGTTCGAATCGATTATCGATGTTGGTTATATAGTGGGATTTTTCTTTGATTTCGCTTTGTTCTCTTTGATGGTTTTCCCAAGCGGTTGATGTTGCATCTTATGGCCTTTTCTTTTTGCTATTGATTTTCTTTGTTTAGCTATTGATTTTCTTATCCATTGTGTTGTTATGTGCTTTACTTGTTGGACCAAAATTTAAGTTTTTTGCAAAGTTTTTTATGGATTGTTATCATAGTCTGAATGCGGTATTAAGTTAGACTTTAATATGATGGTTAATTTTGTGATTTTAGGTGTTTGTCAAGAGAGGGTTCTTTGGATTTTACTTCATTGTCGTGTGGCACTTTTGTGTGAGGTATTTTTTTTTTTTTGTTAGGTTGCTTTTAGTGCAGTTTGACAGTTGCAGTTAAATTAATTTTAGTTGCTTCTTCAACTGATATGTTATGTGAAGGTGTTTTTAGGATTCTTACTTTATTCCGAATGAGTATTTAAAGAGTGGATTTGTGATTTCATATCTGTTACCAGATGAGGTGAATAGATTTTGGTCTACTTTCCTTTTAGACAACCACTCTATTGTGGTTCTTTGGATTTTGGTTTGAATTCGTGTGTTGCAGTCCTATGCGAGGTATTCTATTATGGTATGTTGATTTTGCTGCAGTTAAACTGTTAGAGTTGGAGTGATTTAGTTTGTTAAATTGTTCATTTGTTGAGAGTGCTTGCTTCATGCCAATTTCAGGGACTACGTTACTTGGTTTGGATTGTCTTTTACCTACACTATCTTATTTCCATAAGTAACTACTGCCTAACTAGGTGTTTTAAATGGTATACTTAGTTAACTTAACTAGAAGACAACATTAGTTTAAAACCAGACTACAATAACAATGCAAAGTTAACTTGAAAAATAATATTTAATTCTTATGAGAAACTGATGAAAACTTTTGTTACCTGTTGTGATATGTACTACCATTAAGAATGGTAGCCATCTAAATTGTGATGAAATCATATTAGCTTTGCCTTGGAGGTATCGTGGTAAAACTATGAAGAATATGTTTGATGATCTGTTTTTCAAAGTTGATGATGTTAGTGATATGTTTTGTTGCTATTTTGATTTTGTTGCTGATGAAGGCTTGCACAATAGTGTATGGTTAAGACTGTTGTTATTTATATTATTAGGAATTCAAATTTCTAGGGTTATGCATTGCTATTGACATTATGGGTCTGGTCGTGGATGCGTTGCATTCATTCTTTTTCAATGTCATCATTTCCGATACAAGAATCATACACAAACAATCAAAAATCTATCTGTTGTAGATTTTTATTATTAAAATTTGATGTGTGGTATTGTTATGTTATTATGTATTCAAATTGCTCGGGGTGTGCATGATCAAGTTTGTGTTGGCTGCAATTTTCTTGATGATGTTGTTTTGTTTACGGTCTTTAGCAAAGTGATTAATGATGCCACAATATGCATGGTTAGTTCTGCAGATCTATTGATTGTTTTTTGTTTTGTATCGTTGTTTGGGGTATGCACTCTTATTAAGAATGTAGGTCCATACTTGATGTGTTACATTGATCAATTTTCGGTATCATACATGTCTAGCTACTTGTATTGGGTAGCAGGTCTTCTAATTTGTTTCCACTTATGTCTAATATTATCTTTTAGTTAGAGCACCTAACCATACCTCTTTATTTGATTGATTGATTCTAAGGTGTATGTTACATTGAACCATGTCTGATATATTTCATGTGTTATCATTGTTAACTTTGTTTGTTGTTATGTGAAACAAGAAGTTTGTTTATATTATGTTGTGCTCATTTGTTAACTTTGTTTGCTGGTCTAACACAAAGAAGTTTTTATACTCCGTTATCGTTTGGTTAACTTTGTTTGATGTTCTAATTGGGTATAGATTTTGTACTTAGTTAAAATTTCTACACAGCCTAATTAATATTTCAAATATTTTGTAGTGATGTATCTTGATCCAGAATGCAAGTAAAATTTTAGCCATTGTTAATCTTTCTAACTATTCAGGTAATGACACTAATATCACTTATAAAAGTTTAGATACGCCTTTGTCATTTTAAGTTTTAATTTTATTCGTATAATGTAGTGTAGTGATGTATCTTTCGCATTATCATTCCTCCTAACTTTTATTTTCCAATTGGTCTACTGGTATGTTGCCTCTTACGTTTTGTTGGTCTTATTTATTGCAATTACCAACATAAGTATAATTAGGTTTCTTTTAAATGCAATCACGATCAATGCCACTCATCGGAAAAGGGTCTTATAGGTGATGTGCAATAGAGGTAAATTCTTGATATTTGATCTGCAACTAACAATGAAATCA
This sequence comes from Flaveria sonorensis, assembly GCA_025506505.1. Lineage (NCBI taxonomy): Eukaryota > Viridiplantae > Streptophyta > Magnoliopsida > Asterales > Asteraceae > Flaveria > Flaveria sonorensis. The sequence continues at coordinate 54,780,648 of CM046434.1, forward strand.
ACTAAGAGGTCACTACTAAAGTTATTGATATGGAAGAATCATGAGAATTTTTCTTGAAGTGTGTTAATTTTTAATATCAATATATTTATGCATTGATTATTATTATTTAGTTTTTAATTGATTTGATTGAATGAGATGTAATTAATTATAAATACTATGACAATACACTGTATCTGTTTGGTGCCATGATGATGCTTAATATATGTGAAGGAGAGGCTGATTTACTTGATTGTAGATAAGATTTCTGTCATTGTGTTATATAAGCGTTGATATTCTTAAATGTAGATAGCATTTCTATCTCATTGTGTCATGTAAGCGGGATTTAAGTTTTTTTTTTTTTTTTGGTAATCTCAGCGGGAAAAAATACGTATTCAATAATTATCATTTTATATATGTTCCTAAAAAGCTTGGTATGTGTTGCACGTGTAAATCTACTATTATGAATACTTTTATTTCCATGATCGAATTTCTATATTTTTAATCTAACGTTAGTATTAATATTTTTGTGTTTTTTACCGCGGCAACGTGCGGGTCAAATTACTAGTATAAACTTATAGTTAATTAAAATTATGCAATCTTTGTAAAAAGTTATTCTTAAATGGGAGTTTTAATTATTATAGTTGTATAGTTTTAACTAGTTTAGAAACTCATGTACTACACGAGTTGTATTAAAATATAAACTAGTATATATATTAATATTAGAAATTATAAAATATATTATAAGATAAAATATGATTTGAAATTACATATAATTAACTATTTTAGGTAATAAAATAATAATATTTTTTCAAACTTTTATTTTTAAAAAACTTTTACTTAAAAAATTGTGTTTTTAAAATATTATAATTTAAAAAAAAACTTTTTTTCAAACAAAGTCATTTTTAAGCGTTCTTTGTACTAAAAAACTTGTTCCTAAATTTTTGGATAAAATTTATGTTTTTATTATAACAAAAATTGTTTTAGTTTATCAATAAAATTATTTTATATTTGGAAAGTATATAATAATCATTAGCAATTAATATATCATTAAATGATATTTATTTAGTAATGACATGTGTTCAATTCTAGATAGAGCCTAGATGAATAGTGTGATAATACACCTGTGACATATAAGAATTTTAATTTATTAGTATAGATTTAAGATCATTGAGATATATTAATTCCATATTCTTTCTTTAACTAAAAGAACATAAATCATTAAATATGTTGTGTATGTATAGTAATAGATTCATTTATAATCTTATTAAATAAAACTTATGACATGGGCATCATCTTCATGACCTAGATCAAGGAAGGGGGACAACAATGGCCAAATTTCTAGTACTTGAAAGGAGTAGGGAGACAACATCATGTTTGCTTTCTAGTGAAAATGACTACAAGTGGAAAAAACTAAGTGATCACACAAACATAGTTGGATGGCACAATGGAAAACACCAAAACCCCAACCCCATCCATACCAAAAACATTGCTTATCTATTAAATACAAAATGTTCTCAAATTAATATTTATTTTTAAGTTATAATATCTTCCATACAGGAATGCTTACCTACTAAAATATTATATTATTTAAATAACACAGCAACTTAACAATATTGTATAAAAAATTGCTACATAAACGAAGAAAAATTTAACAAGTATACTAGATACACAAAGAAATAATAACAATTGATTACATAAATAAATAAAGAAGAAGAAACATAATAGTTATTATTAATTTGGAAGAAATATGGTTTTATTTTTGCTAAAGAGAAAAGTAAATTATATTTTATGTGTAGATATTTTGTTCATATATTTAATGAATTAAAAGGAAAGTAAGCAAGTGAATCTTAATATTGTGGTAAATGGAGACCCACACTTGGTGATCATGTGATGCAACCACCACAATCAACTTCTTCCTCTAACCCTCATCATTTCTTTTTCTAGTGCAAGTGAACCCAAATAAGTAATCTGAATTTTTTACTTTATAAAATATTTTAAACCGGCTAGATGAAGCCTATTTGATATGATCAAAGTTGAGCCAAAAGTGTGGATCAATGTACACATAACATCACCATTTATGTATTATGCACGATAGTTACGTTCGTTGTTGTCACAAAAATAATATTATCGTCATGTCAGCTACACATAAATCGACCCCATTGAATTGTAAGAAGATAAAAAATTAAGCCTAATAATATAACTTGTCATAGACTATATGAAAACATTATTGTCTTATTTTTAAATAATAGCACCTTTTGTGAACCTTAGTGGTCTAAACTAACTAGACATCCCATGTGATCATTGCCATCACTTTAAATCAGTTAAACCCATTACAAAGTGTTTAAATATATAATTCTTAATAAAGTTTCGAAAGTCGATTTCGAAAGAAGTTGATAAAAAGAATCATAGCAGTACTAATATGTTAAACAATTTGTTGTACAAGGTTAGACGTGCATCAGAATAAATAGTGCATTATGCATAAGATCTTTTTACAAACTTCATTCTTTTTAAATAAACCATAGCAATACTAAAGTCAAATTTAGAAGGACAAACTTTGTATTTTACATTATAGTTCAGGAAAAAGTATAAAAAAATATTGAAGGTTAAAAAAATTGTTGTGACTATATTTTAGTTTAAATTCAATTCAAAATTTTAATTTGCATATGCATTTCCTCTTTTTTTATTTCAATTTAATGTATGTAAAAATATTCAAAAATTCTGAGATTAGGATTCGGATAGTGACTCTAAAAAACTCGAATAATTTAGACTAGTTGTCCAAATTATCCGAAAGTTTATAAAAAAAAATAAGAATGTCGAAGGAAACCTGAAACATTATATTTCTTTCATTTATATACGTGTTTTTTTTTCAGTTTTTACATATTTATATAATTTAAAAATATTATATATATAAGGGGATTAAAATGAAAATCATCTAAAATCGTGAAAAACTTTTCTAGTGAATCACATAATTTATAAAATTATTATTTTTAATTGTTTACGTGTTTTTGAACTCATTATTTAAGTCATATATATATATTTTAATTTAAACCCCAAAAGACATAAACAATAACGAAACGAATTACATATATGTAAGTTGTATAAGTTACATATACGTAACTCATAGATGTATATGTAACTTACACTAGTGTAAAAAATTTTACGTTTACGAATTTAGACACATATATAAAACAGAACATATTTTTGTATATGTGTAATGATATTATTCTAAAAAAAATAATTTTTTAAAAGTTAACATAGTTTTCTTAATGATAGAGGGTTAACATTTGATTCTTGCTATTCAGTTTATTTCTAGATATCTGAATTTGAAATCAACTATTAACTTAATACGTTAAACTAATAGCTTTTCCTAATATTTTTATAAGGATAACTTTTTATTTGAATTTCTTATATATAACATAATATAATAAGATTAAGTAAAATCATGCAAAATCAATATGTTTTTATATCTATATCTATATTTATAGTGTATATATAAGGATTCATTGGTGGAGCTTGAACATTCCCGTAAGGGGACAGGGGCGAAATTAATTTTTTTAAGGGGGGCGAACTCGATATTTATATAAAAATTTAAACTACCGGACTAAAATTTAACACTACTGATAAAAAAAAAGTGGGGGGCGACAGCCCCCACGGCCCACCATCCTCCGCCAATGTAAGGATTAGTGAGGGACACATGCATGTTATTTTACTTAAATTTTAAGACACTTAACACAAGTTATTAAGCATATAATACAATGAACTATACAATATTTCTATTTTGGCCCGTATTAAATAAACTACTTCTAATTCATATATTATTTAATTCATATTATTGATACATTATTTAATAATGTGAGATTATTTAGTTCATTACATTTAACATTATCTTATTTATAATACTTTTATTAATATTTATTATGTATATTTTATAACTAAATGCTACTTAAATTAACTATTATCTTATTTAAATACTTAATTATATCATTATTAAATATTTCATGTTTATAGTAGTAGTAATAATAATAATAATAATAATAATAATATCATTTTATTATTATTATTATTATTTTATTATTATTATTATTATTATTATTATTATTATTATTATTCTTATTTTATTATTATTATTTAATAATTTCTTGTGGCAGTTTGGGTATCACAATTTTAATACTTATGACTAAATTTATTATTTAAAGTAGTATGTTTCAAAAAATAACTACAATAATAATAAAGATAATAAAAATAGTCATACTAATAATACTATTATTATAAGATTAATAATAACAACAACATTTATATTTATTTAAAACTTAATAGCATGTTTTTGTTATGTTAGTGTAACTGTAACAATTTAATAGTAGCGTATCGTTAATCATAATACAATGTTCTGCATTTTATAAGAGTTGTTTTATTCAAACACTTTTAAAGTATTTGTTTTAATTAATATTCATAACCTATCAAATATCATATGTTTAGCAATAGTATCATGTTGGTATAATAATGAATCGCTAAAGTATATGTAAATATCCACGAAAATTCGAGTGTTTGTATCATTGAACCACCAAAACCAAAATAACCCTAAAACTATGATTACGACTTTTTTGTATACATATAAAATCAAACAGGACGAAGGCAGTCTAATCCAATAGCATATAAGATGAGAACGACAAGAAAGAAATTCTAGGCGTTGATCTAATTCGTTCATATTAATTTTCTCTTTACTATAATGATTTTAGACAATAGTCAGCATTTGATTATGAAAAAAGATCATGGCATAGACTTTTTAATAAATTAATTCTAACATATTTATAGTGATTTCTTGTCATAGTATTGGTACAAATTTAACAACAATTTTGCATAAAGCTGATAAATGACAATTTTTCACAAATATAATATATTTAAAATCATAAATTTTAATTACTATTACCTTTATATTCAATTGTAAAAGTGAATAAAACATGAATTTTTGCTAATACATTTTATATTTGTAAAAGGGAATATAACACAAGTGATTAAACAAATAAAATTCAAAATTGAGACAATCCTTCACTGTATGATTGAGATTTGAAAAAATAAACAATAATTTATGCAATCAATGGGGACATTTCTGGCATCTAACCACATTAAAAACAATATACTTAAAAACTACTTTCAATTCTTAACTCTTCTGTAAAATGCATCATTTTCAAAGAATCTTTTGATTATTTAGAAAGATCCAATAATGCATTTGCTAATAAAATAAGAGGGGGTAAAGGCGTAAAGCTACAATTGTCCAAAATATTTTTTAAATATCTACCTTTAAAAAATGAGTTTTTACAACCACCCCCTGTGAGTTCTATACTCGGCCCGTCAATACCTGTAAATCCACTAAAGTCTTTAATTTTTCTTTTGTCACAAAAGATTTATTATTTCTTTATGTATTATTATTATTATTAGTTTATATGAAGGTTGATTTGTGTTCATTGGGTCTGGTCAGAAACCAGAAACCCAACCTGGGATTCTTCTGAATTCTAATCATTCATATTTTCTATTATTTTTAAAAATGTAACTATTTATTATAAATTAATTAATTAATTATTAATCTTTTACTGATCTAATCATGAAGAAGAACAGAAGGTTCTGTAATCTGGTTTAATATGTGTAAATAACAGGAGACTGGAAGAAATCTTTAAAACAAATTGATGGAATAGCTTTTTTTTTTTCTTTTTTTTTTTACGTTCAGCTTTAATTAATTTATCTCGTATAATTAATGATAAGACTATAGGAAACGACAACATTATTAATATAAACCTTGATTTGTCGAAGAATAAACAATGCAACTAATTTTGACTTTTCTTTCTATTACAAATATATTTCTTTTACAATTCTATGTTGTTTAAAGAAGAAAACGCAAAATTTAGACCTAATACAATATAACCATAAGAAATTAACAAAAATTACAAATATTAGGAAGAATATTGCTTCAATTAGACATAAAACGGGGTGATTAGCAATATGGCGATTCATATTTCTTTTGAATAATAGATGAGTAATATACAATACTCTTGGTCAAAGCTCGGTTTTCATATTTGGCAGTTGATCTACGGACGTATGGAAAAATGACATATCAAAATTTAAATTTTGGTCAAAACCCATTCGAACAATGCTATGAAGATCATCTTCACCAAATCTCCGAAACTGCAAGAATAAAATCCAAACCACTTATTAAAACTAAAAAAAATCGGTACTCTTAGCTATAAAATTACATGGTGATTAGATATCTTACGTCTTGAAAAGGCTCAGCGAATTCATGAATAGATTGGGTCATCAAAGCTGACTCATTGAAGATTTCTTGATGATTTTGCTGATGAAAGTTCGATATTTGTTGAGATGAATTCGCGTTTGATTGAATAATCTGAAATTGAGTCAAACCCATGTAAGAACATAAAATTTAAAATATAAATAAAACCACAGTTTTTTATTTTTTTGAGAGTGAAAAGTGAATTACATTTTGTGTGATTGAGTCGTTGGTGGCAAAATCGAGACTTGGATTAACCGTCGCTAATTTCATTGAAAGAAACTACACAAACACACCAATTTAATAAATAAACTGAATAAATAAAACTTTGATAATTAAAATTTGAGTTAAATTCGGTTTTACGCTCTGTGATTTATAAGAAATAGCTATTTTTCTTCAAGAATTAAAAACATCAATTTAATTCTTAAAGTTTAGTTGGTTAATTCAGTTTTAATCCCAAATTTTCATACATTGTTTTGAATTCAATCCAATTTACTTCGAACTATGAAACTTGTGGGTTGAAATTAAAACATATGATACAACTTTTTGGCTGGAATCGATGTTTTTAATCTTTTGAAGAAAAATTGTTATTTTTATCAAATCTCTAAGAGTAAAATCGAATTTAACTCTTAATATGTTTAAATTATCAAAAATATTAGATTTAAATTAGATATCGAGTTCGAGGGTACCTCAACTTGTTTTTGCAACGATTGCACATAATTGATGATTTCATCAAGCATGAGTGCTTTTCCAGTGACCTAAATCATCATTTTAAAACATACAAACCATTAGAGATCATAAAATTCAAGAAAAAAAAAGGTTTTATTGTTGTTTGTAACATCTCGTCCCTTATATCAGAATTTTTCATGTTACTAGAGATAAGTTAAAATATTTTAACACTTTGTTGCTCATACCATTAAATATTATCCGTTTCGCCAATATGAAACTTACAGATTTGTTTTTAGTTGAGAGTGAAAACTTTATAGGAGAACATTCATTCTAGGATCTCTTCTAACCGAACACACTTAACTATATATTTCTCCTCTTTTTTACATTTATTACGCCCAAAACATACTAATGATCTTTTTTCTTAACAAAACTACAAATGAACAGGAATTTATAAAAGTTTAATAATTATCTTTATTTATAAAAGATATCTTTAAGTTGTAAAAATAGTAAATAAACAATCACTTTTGTGTACTATGTTTATTTCTTTTCAATCATCAAAGCCAACATTTTTAGTGAAGTTTGTAGGTAAAAAATATCAAATTTGACCAATTTATGCTCACCTTGTTACAATTTGGCACAAGATTTTGAAGAAGCTTCATTCTTTCACTAATCTTCTCTCTTCTAACCTGCAAATCAAACCGAAAATTACAATATCATCAGCAACAAAATCTTGAAATCATCTCATCAAATCAAGAATCTGTTTCAAAAGCTCACTCTCTCTGCTAAACTATGACTATCAGTAGCTTGCCCCCTTCGTGCTCGAACATGAATATAATCCTTCGGTGGCTCGGGTGGCTTCGTCTTCTCCTTCGTTTCGCCACCATTTTCATGTTCTTGTGTTCGATCCAATCGCCCCTTTTCGCTTTCTTGAACTCGAATCGTTCTGTTTCTTGATTTTGAGTTCTTGTGGTGGAATTTGCTCCGAAACAGAGGATTCTTCATTGGAATTTGCAGCAGAAGCTGATAATCTACCCAATTTCATGTTCTCTTCAGGCGATCGATCGGTTTTCAGTGAAGAAGTATTCGAAACACGAGTCACTGGAGAAACATCAGACCCTAATTGATGAGTTCTTCCATTGAAACTTCTACTACCAAAACACGAAAACTTCGCAGCTCGTTCTGCAAACGCAGGATCTGCAGCGAGCAACGGTAAATTTGGATCCAACGGTATCGAATTCCGAATTTTCGCAAAGTTTTCTGTATTAAAATGGTTCATAATCGGTAAATTCAACTCCTGTGGTGATGAATTAACGATGTGTTCCCCAATTTTCCGACTGCAACAATATCGTTTGAAACAGTTGAATTGGAAACAGGGGATGACACAATTGAACTCACAGTCGAATCGAATTGCGAATACTGATCTAATTTCGCCCAATTTTGCCGGAAAATAACGTCATTGGTTGTCTTCTCCGGCGTTAATGTCATCATCTTCCAGTGGGGTTGAAACTGTAATTCGGGGTTGAAGTAGAAGTCTCTGTTCATGGTGGAACACAAAATTGAGGAATTTGAAGTGAAGAAACAATCTTTTTGAGGCAAAATCGAAGACCCAGATGAGAAATTGTTGTACATTAGATTGATCGTCAAAATGTGCTAGAATTACATTAAATTTATACGGAATTGAGTGTGATGAGTTAAACTTGATTGATAGATGATTGTGAGAGTTGTGTGTTGATGATGAGTGTTTGGTGTGATGGAGATGTGATGCAAATACAGCAAAACAAATTATCAAACGAACGAAGGGGAGACTGAGTTATGATGAAGTTATATTAACATTTGGGGTGGGTGGGGGGGTGGGGGGAGGGGGATTCATGAAAATGAGGAAAGTGTAAACTGTAAATGCCGGGCCTTCAACGGTAAACCACCGAACGGTTTCTACCATTGGAATGTGGGTTACAAACCGAAAACATAACTATGGTTTTTGAGGTATAAAAATTGTTTTAATATTATAATTATACACATTAGTTAAAAGTTGAGAAGAGTTTTTTTTTAAAAATGTTTTAATATTATATTATAACATTAGTTAAAAGTTGAGAAGAGTTTTTTTTTTTGTTATATTATTTAAGATCTTTAGCTCTATCTAGTTTTGTTAAACATATTCATCATGTGAGTAAGATTATTTTCTTCAGACTTGCAACACCGGTAATAGGGATTCTAATGATGAGCGTGGCATCATTAGACGAAAAAGTCCTCGTTTTGTATAGAAACGATTCAGCTAATTCTTTATTTCGATTCACTTTGAGGGTTGTAGGGGGAAGAGCGGTCTCCTGGACACCCAATTAGTTGTTGTATTCATCATTGACCAAAAGTTCTTTGGTTTGTTATTGTGAATAGACGATCATGTATAGAAAATTTGAGGAGGACTCAACCGATTAAAATTGTATGAACACCCATATACTATATATATATATATATATATATATATATATATATATTATATATATATACACACACACACCACACTTGTAGCGAGTTGTAAATAAAAGATGCGAACATTTATGAGATCTAATAAATATTGTAACTTATAACTTAGGTTAAGTTCTTCATGATTAAGTGTACCTTAGGGTTTTAGTAACAGGGTTAGATTGCTTCTCTCATTATATTCTACGATATTTTATTACGAGCACATACATAGAATATCTAATTTTTTTGTATTAGAAACTTAGCATTTTCAATTTTGTTTCTTCTTCATATCACTTCTGGGTTCTTTTTTCTAACCTTCTTTCCCATTTTTTAAACCGCCTGACATTACAAATACTTTGATCTGCTATATAAATAAAAGTATTATATGTTTTGGAGGTGACAAACTTTAAATGAATATTTATTTTGTCACAACTCACAAGTATCTTGTTTATGATAGTCACGAAATTTTTTTATTAAAAATTTATGAAATTTAAAAAATTTGATATTAAATTAGTTTTCTTTTTTATATCTAAATTTATTTACTTTCTAGTTTATATTCCCGTTCAATGTTTATTTTAAAAATATTCAAATTTTGTACGAATAATTGTATATGGATATATTATACCAACACAGTGGGCAGATGTGTTAAGGTCAACAAATGTCAGACATGGAAAATAGTGGGGATGAAGTGTAATTTCTATGAAGGTTCATTTGACAGTAAACTTCATTGGGGTAAACCGTGTTATCGGGTTGTCTTTGTCCTTTGCAAAAGTTAATTAAGCCCTTTATGTTTTTGTTAACTGCAATTGCACACCCTTAAGTTTATGAAAGTTACCAAAGGTCACTTTCGGTCATGGATGACAAGGCTCTCTTCAATGAGTATCGTACGTGACATCTATCTCGCAAAGTACATATATATGCTTATTCAAGAGCTAGCTTGTATATTTAATCATTTAGAAAATGAGAATTATCTATTTAAAGGAATATTGTTATGTCGATTTTGTTGATCACATGGTCTCACTATATAGATTTACTTGGAACACTAGTTTGTAAAAGTTAACCAATTTAATCTCCTTTTATTACATTAGCTCGGGAGGTTTATCTGGTTACTCGGTTAACGTAAACAAACCATAAGTTTCCTTTTCAGAACATGATATTCAAATTTACTTTTCAAACTAACAATCGCTAGCTTATAGAGATTAACGAGTAACACATCAAAGTCAAAATGTAAAACAATAATCACCTTTCAAGATTTGAAGAACATCTAAACTCAAGTCCATACTACTTAAAACTAATAATCAATACAGGTTAAAATAGGTTACGATGTGAGTGACATCTAAACTCAAGTTGATGCTACTCAATACATGTTAAATTGATAGTCGATCAATAAAATTAAGTTGAGAGTGTGTGAAATGTAACCTTTTCAAAAAAAATAAATGGAGCTATTCAATATTATAACACTGGTTTGAACTTCAAGGTGGAGTATCTCATATCTCGATGCACAATTACTTTGTCGGCAGCTCGCTTATCATTCTACTATTATTAAATATAACAAAAGGGCTTGTTGTTCAAACCAAATTGTGTTTTGGGTTGATTAGGTTAAAAGTCAAAACAAATAAAATACGTATATAATTTATTATAAATAATAAAGTTTAAATACTATTATATATTATCCTTCACGTGCTCCCTTTACGATACACTTAAAATATATTAAAATGTATATTTAATTTGAGATAAAGGGTTAGTTAACTTCTAGAGGGTATATCACAGTAGTAATATATTGACACATTTTTGTGAGTTGTAACAACTTATTATTTGTTGTTACTTTTAACTTATTATCAATGATCAATCATATTAATATAATAATGTGTAAATACTTTTATTTCTACCCATGTTTGTATAGACTTGGTGGGTTGGATGAGTTTGTTTAATTAGCATGATAAACTTTATATCTTTTCTTAAGCAATAAAAGTATTTATCTGTATACAAAATATATAATGTGACGTTTTATTTGATCACAAAGAGTTTAGTGAGAGTATGTAACTAATAATCAAGTAATCAAAATTTTTCTAAACTCGAAGAAGTAAGAAAAAATGCAAACCAAAAATAATGTCAAAAACCTAGTATGTTATTGTTATGTTATAAAGAATATGATTAAAAACGTAGAAGACAGAGATGTTGTTGCTTCCATAAGATTATATGTAATCAGGTGTCTCTCTTCCATTTATGTTGATTAAACTTGAGAATCTTTTTTCTTTTCAATTCTCTCCTCCCCTATCACCGAAAACCCTCCTCTCGCCCAAGTCTATTTAGCTAATATGTATCGACCACAAAATAATGGATCTTGTGTAACCTTTGAAATATTCTTTTTTTATATGATATTCACTGTTCTCTTTAGGTTTTATCTAAGCATTTGCTAAAACACTTCTATTATTTTTTCATCATGCGTCAAAAAGAAAAAAAAAAAACTTTAATTATGAGGATTTATAAAATTTGCTTACATGTTAAATAACTAAAAACTATTTATTATGAACAAAACATAGAAGGATAGAAAAAGATAATAGATATTACGTGCATTGCATAATAATAGTCTCGGAAGCCATATTGAGATTGACTTTACGAAAATTATAATATTATTCATATTAAAAAAACCAAAAAAATATTACCAATATAGATTGTGGAGCGTAAATGAACTAGGTTTCCATTTAATTGGAAACAAAAATAATGATTTTTATTTGTATAATAGTTGTGAATTTGTAGATTTAAGGGAGAAGAAAAAATGGGTTTTGCGTGTGGGCCGGTCAGTAATTTAATCGGAGTCCGATTCATAAGCGCCTAAACCGGCATTGGTCGGGTCATACAATATTTATTTTAATAGAAAATCATAAACACATTTATTTTTTTATATGTTTATATATATATGATGGATAAAGTTTAAATGGAAACTCTTATATTTCGTGAGAACTCCGAAAACTTAAAAAAATAATAATAATAACAACCAATATTTTATCTGTATACTTATCATTGTTATTAAAATATAGCATCATTAAGTGAACTTATATGTGTTAATTTACATGAATTGTATATTATAAATTTATATATGTTTAAGCTTACCATTTATACATGTGCAAGTTTTTACCATTTACATGTGTAAATTTTAAAAATATGGTTAATTTCATATATATCCTTACAAAACTTAACAAATATCATATATATCTAAACAAAAACTTAAATATCATATATATCCCTCTAAATTATTAAAATATCAAATATATCCTTTTAATAAGTTTCAATAAAAAGTATTACCATTTTACCCTTGATTCATTTTTTCTCAAAATACATCAAATATTTGTGAAATTTTTTTACACAAAGCCAATGCAGCCATCAGGAGTTTTAGGTTTTCAGATATGATGATGTTGTTAGGGTTTAAAAACTAATTTGTGGCACGTGACATGCTTAGAGCATTCATAACACATTATTTATTTGTGTTTTTATAATTAGAATAACTTCATATATATCCTTATAAATCTAGTTAAATATCATTTATATCTAGAGTAAAGTTTAAATTTCGTATGTATCCTTTCTTAATAATCTTTCTTTAAATGTCAATTTTAACCTTTACAAATATACATTTTGTGTTTCATCATTTTCATTTGATCGTTGGTGCCTCCGTTGCTTCTTTATTCTTGAAAAGATGTCAATAAATATACACGCGAGTAAAAGGACCCCCATGTATTCGACAACAAAGTTTTTATTAATAATACATCAACCTTTACTAAAATCAATTAAGCTGCTTTTTTTTATTGATTAACTACCACTGCATATGTAAAATTAATTGAAATTTCTTGGAGATGAAAACCTAAAACTCCTGATGACTGTATCGCTTTGTGTAAACAAATTTCACAAAATATGGACATATTTGATGTATTTAAGAAAAAATGAATCAAGGGTAAAATGGTAATACTTTTTATTGAAACTTATTAAAAGGATATATTTGATATTTTAATAATTTTATAGGGATATATATGATATTTAGTTTTTATTTGAATATATATGATATTTGTTAAGGTTTATAAGGATATATATATAATTAACCCTTAAAAATATATGAATACATGTAATTTATCACATATAAACTCATTTAATGATGCCATATTTATTATAATATTAATACTATAGTTAAAATAATAATTTATTTTTTGTTTTTCATGAATTATTAAAGTTCTTACAAATTTAAGAGTTCTCATATCTTTACCCTATATATGATAATATATAAGTATTCATAAGATTTTTTTTTCTTAAGTATGAATTATGTAAATAAATTTCACCTATTTACTTCATCATCATGATCATAAAAAAAATATTTAAGATGTAAAAAATATTTAACTCGATCGCTCCCTACTTTATAAAAAAATTAGGTAAAAATACTCAACAATGATTTCAGGTATTTAAAATAAAGGGTAAGGTTATAGTAAAAAAATATAATTAATATAAAGCCTAAGAAAGATTATGGCTTGACGTATTTCCTTCTATTGTTTTAAAGATAAGAGCATTTTGGTTATTATGTCGAATACTTTAGCTCATTGTCTCTTATACGTTCATTGTGTCAATATTAGTTCATTGTATCATATATTTTACATCATCTGTTGTATGTATTTATCATTGTGTTTTACGTTTTAGATAATTGTATGTTATTTTTGTCATTTTTTTCATAGATTATATAAACTTGTTATCTATCAGTGTTTTAAAATTAGAAGTACACAATGATATATTTTCACAATGTATATTTTAAAATTTATAGTGTTGAATACAACACAATGTGCTATTTTATTATTTTTTATATATTATATAAATTTAGTGTTATCTATCATTGTGTTTTACAATTAAGAGTACACAATGATGTTATTTCACAAATGTATTTTTCAAAACTCATAGTGTTTAAGATAACATAATAACGATTAAAAACACAATGTCAAAAAACACAATAAAAACACAATGAGATATTGCGTTGTTTTGTCATCGTTTCAAATATATTAGATTAATTAATTGATAATAATTATTATGTTTTACAAATTAGAGACATATAATAATATTATTTCACCATATATATTTTTTAAAATTCATCATTTTTGGAAAACACGATAGTATTTTAAATAATATAATAACGAACAAAAAGACATAATAAACTGCACTAAATACACAATAATGAGATATGAGCTAAAATATAATATTATTATTTTATTTAACAATATTGTACTCGTTTTAAAGATAAAAGACGCTCATTTTTATGGTGTAATTTTTATAAAAAAAAACAATGTCGTGCATAAAAGTTATTAACGTTTAAAAAAATAAAAAAACTTATAAAAAGTCAACAAATTGGCTATTTTAATATACTCGTCTAACAAACTTTTCTCGATAATTTTATCTAAAAAATTAATTTCTTATATTGATTGTTGAGATTTATTTTTATAGTTTTTTATTTTAAGAGTCTTTTTATTTAACCATTTCTCTACAATAAATATTAATATTGTACATTTAAGAAACATATTGAATGGTGAGACTAAAGTACACATTTGAAATTTCATATTCATGAGTATAGGATCACAAATATATATTATAATAAAAGGATGCCCGCGCAATGTAGCGGGGTGTCATTTTACATCCGGCACGTGCATTTAATATTTTATTATTTTGTAGTAGTTTTACTAAAGTCTATTATATTTTTTAAGTTAAAATTTAAAACACCAAATAAATGGGTTCTGCATAACAACTTGAACATATATGCATTAATTTATTATACTTCACAAATTACAGATCTGTTCAGCAAAAAGTTTACCCAAAAACGTTTAAAAAAACACAGGTTAAGTTGTAGTCTCAAAATGTTTTTAAATGTGATAGATTAAAAGATATAGCTGAAATATTAAAATATATTAAGTTTTTTTTTTTGTTTATAGGTAGATAATATAAAATTTTATGCAAGTGTTAGTAAGTGTAAGGTTATTATGTAACTAATTGTAAGGGTTAATTTGTAAATAATATTATAAATACTATTTTACCCTTAAAAATGATTGTATCTTATGCATTGAATATAGTAAGTGTTTTTAATTTTATGGTATCTTAAAATACCCCTCTATTGTTTTATATATAGTATAGATATAGAATAATAATAATAATAATAATACATATATGTTAAATAAGTAAATAACGACGTCACTTCTAACAAATTTTTGAGTTCAAATTTACTTTTTCCCCTCCTTTTTCTGTATCTAAAAAATATGTTTGTTTCCTTTTATATTTCTTCAATTCTAAATGTTTACTATCATCAGTTACTTTTCATTTTTTTCTTTACTTATCTAATAAATAAACTTTTTAATTTTATTCTTTCCTCAATCCTAAAGCTTTATTAATATTTAATATTAAATTTAGTATTTTATTAACTAGTTTTTTAACGGCCGCGCGTTACGTCGGCATTGGACGCGACGTGATAAAATATAGATTAACAATTGACCTGACTTGTCTTCAGATTAAATCTATGTCGAACTGTAAAGTAACTTGAATTTATATCGTTAAACAAAAATGTATTATAATTAACCCACCTTTTTAAATAAAATCATGTCACATGTAGATTAAAATCGTCCCAACTCGTGTCCGAACTAAATTTATGTTGAAATGTAGCATAATTTGGATTTATACTGTCGAATGAAAATATGTTATATTTGACCCGACTTGTAGACGAACGTAGAAATGTAGATCATCTGAAAGAATATATAAAAAATAAGCAAGGGAGTGGTTAAAATTTGACCTGACTCGTACTAACACGTACCTAAAAATATGAACAAACTAGTTTTTCAAGAAAAATTGTATTGGCATAAATCCAAAACTGTAGAAACTTAAGGGAGTCAAAATGACGTGTCAAAGTTGACCAATTAGATTTGAAATCAATAAACAAATATAATTCAATAAGCAAAAACTAAAATTATTATTTGTCCGAACTAAATTTATGTTAAAATGTAGACTAATTTGGATTTATACCGTCAAATGAAAATATGTTATATTTGACCCGACTTGTTGGCGAACGTAGAAATGTAGATCATCTGAAAGCATATATAAAAATAAGCAAGGGAGTGGTTTATATTTGACCTTACTCGTACCAAACGTACCTAAAAATATGAACGTAATAAATTAGTTTATCAAGAAAAATTGTATTGGCGTAAATCCAAAACTATAAAAACTTAAGGAAGTCAAAATGATGTGTCAAAGTTGACCAATTAGATTTGAAATCAATAAACAAATATAATTAAAAGCAAAAACTAAAATTATTATTAATATTAATTCAGAAAACAAATATTACTATTATTAATTATTATTTTAACTGACGTGTCAAAGTTGACCAATTAGATTTGAAATCAATAAACAAATATGGTTCAATAAGCAAAAACTAAAATTATTATTAATATATAATTCAAAAATAAATATTACTATTATTTAATTATTATTTTAACCGTTCAATTGAAGATGAATTAATATAAGAGTAATGAACTTGTGTAACACAATGTTCTAGTCTAGGATAATAAAAAAATAATAATATTTAGATCAATATATGAGGTTTTATGTATCTTAACAAATTAACCCGTGTTTATTTTAGCAAACCATTCCTTGCCATGTTGTATTCTTATAAAAGTCGTACTTCTTGTCGGTGATGTTTAAGCAAAAGTCAAACTAATTATATTTCATCAACACCACAAGAAACATTCCTATTTAATTCTTATAATTAAGTCAATTAATTATCTCCTATTCAACAAGTCGCCTCATCGACCATCTCACGTCTTTTGTCGTACGTAATGACGTCGATTTCGACCTCACATGCCGATACAACTTGTTCTCCAAGAATATTATATTTATTAGATTTTAAATTTTTATTTTTGAAGTTTCAATATAAAATCATAGTAACTAGTGGGTACATTTGTTCTTATTACAATTTTAAAATATCAATGGAGCTTTTAAATTTAAAGAAAGTAAGTAAAAATAAGTGTATCTTCATAGATATAAGTGATTTGATATGTTGTTAAATGGATATGTTTAGATGGCCTTTGTATGATGGGACCCGAATTAATTTAATAGATTCAATACGTAGCTTAATGTGTTATGAACAACTTCTACGATGGTATAAACATTTATAATTGTTATATGTAAATAACAATTGAAAATCGGTGATTACATGAAAATAGTGGCTAAAGTGAACGAATCGCTTTTACCATCAATATAAAAACTGGTGTACGCACATAGTTTTTGTTCGTTCGCGCGTAACACATATTTTTGATGAAGAGATAGTTATAAAATCACAATGATAAATATACCTTAAGGAAATAAAGTTAAAGTTGAAGCACGACAACTTTAACATATATTATCATGCATTTTTAAAATTTATTTATTAATTTAGGTTTTATTAAACTTGACATTTTACTGGTAATTTGTTAGAATAAATCTTTTAAATTAAATTTGTGTAAACCTTAGTAAGTGAATGCCTTTCCCTTTCATACTTCAAAATTTAAAACGTTATTTGTTGGGACTTCTATATTTTTTTCATTAGCTTATAAAGAAATGGTTCCTAAAAAATTAATTAAAAAATATAATGAAACAAAAACTAATAATTTTCTAATTAATGATGTCAATGATGATGCAATTTAAAGCTTTTATGGTCTAGGGTGAATACAATGGAAAATCAAATTGGTCAAAGTTTGAATACGCAACCCATAAATGGAATGGAAGAATAATGAGTTAATTAATAATGGAGTCATTGAGAAAAGATTTTTGGTTAAATTAGTAACTATAAGTACGCGTTTGATTGTGAGAGTGTGATGTAACAAATAAAGTAAAGAGTTAATTACACGAAAGGTTTATATGCTTAAGTCTGTTTTTAATTTCGGTCACAATGTTTGAAAAATTACAAGATTGGTCCAACGGTTTGATAAAACGTAACAAAAAAGGTCCCCGATTTGGATGGCCGTTATCTTTTTCCGTTAAGTCCTCAAATGACCAAAATGCCCCTGCCTATTAAAAAATCAATATTTATAAATAATTTAAAAAAACAACCAACCCCCCCTCCCCACCCCGACCGTCACCTCTCTTTCTTCTTCATTTTTCTTCCCTTCCTCACAGCTCAACCACCACCCACCATACCATGGAACCTTCATCGACAACTAACCCACCTACCCTTCATCGTAGACACCACATCAACCACAAACCACCACCACCAAGTCGGAAAACTCTTTATTTGTGTTCCCCACTGACAACCACCGCGAGAGGGTAGCCGGGGCTCCGGCTTCGACGGGTTGTAACTTGTAAAGCCCCCTACCATCACGAACTTCAATAAATTCAACCTATAATATTTTTTATTTTTTTTATTTTAGCCAATTACAAGCAGATCGGGAAGAGATGTCAGCCTTAGTGTTCCCCACCGATGTGAAAAGATTATTAGGAAAACGTTTTGACGATGAGTTATTTGCTATGGAGGAATTAGGATTGTTGGATTACCAAGAGAAAGATTCCTATGAGAGTTTGAAGTGAAAGTTGAAGAAAAGCAGGATGCAATCTGATCAATTAATGAAAGAGTGTGAGATGGAAATATGAGGGTGGGGTATAAAACCCATACAACTTATTTTATTTTTTTTATATAATATTATGAGGGTATAATTGTCATTTTAAAAAGATAACGACCATCTATGATAGGAGTATTTGTGTGGTAAACTTTGTACCAACCTTGTAGTTTTTCAAACCTGAGAACCGAAAGTAAAAGCAGACTAACCACAGGAACCTTTCATTTAATTAACTCTATAGTAAAACATAATTAATATAAAAAAATGTTAAGCGACATACCATCCCCAATTATCATTCTTTTCTCACGTCATGACCAAACAAATATCTAAGACCACGTGAGCCGTGGCTCAGAATCAAGAATCAGAATGAAAATCCTCAGAGTTTTCGGCCCGAGCAAGTAGAAAAAAAGGGGTAACTTTGTAAAATAGTATCCAACTTTTAAAAGTGTTCCAATTAAGTAACTCAGGTTTTAAAAGTGCTCCAATTAGATACTTAGCTATCATGTTTTATATAAATAAATTCTTAACATGTTTTTTTAGTATGTTATACTTTTTGTTTCAATTAGAAATATTTTTTTCTTTCTTTTGATGCTGATGTGGAACGAGGACGTGAATTTTAGGTACTTTATTTATTTATTTCATAATTAACATGTTTTTTTATTTTTATATATAATTTCATATATTAGAAATTCTTACCCCCAAGTCTTCTCCTCAATTACTTTCTTGACATAAAAAAATTTGACCATGACTCGATTTGATCGTTTAGTGGTCTAATTTGAGAAATATGCATGAGTGACTAAATTATAACACTTTTAAAACTTGGTTGCTATTCTGTGACAGTTCCCCTAGTAAAAAACACTACCCTATAATATAAATTGAATAACTTGTATATAAAAATGTATCATAATAATAAACAAAACAAATGTATTGTCGCAAAATTGGTTCAAATATTAGATTTTTAGTAATGTGTAAATGATTACAGACAAAAATAATTAAAAAGTTAATGAACTTTAAAGTTTAATAGGCTTAGAATAATTAAAATGTTAATTAGTTTTTTAATGACCTATAGGTTTGTTTTAAAAAAATACAAAAAATTTCATAACCGGTCCCTGTAGTTTGACTAGATTGCATATTTGGTCTCCAGATTTTAAAAATTACAAAGTTAGTCCAAACTTTAATGTAGTCATTGCATGTTTGGTCCCTAAATTTTAAAAATTACAAAGTTAGGTCAAACTTTTATATGACCGTTGCACTTTTAGTCCCTAAAGTTAAATTTAAAAGTTAGTCCACACTTTATAAAATACATAAAAACTGGACTTAATTACACGGGTGGTCCCTATGGTTAGGCCCAATTTTGCTTTTGGTCCCTAACTCTCTGAAATTACAAGGTTGGTCCAATAGTTGGCATAAACGTAACAATGATGGTCTCTGAAACGGATGGACGCTAATTATTGCTGTTAAGTGCGTGTGAAATGATAAATATAGCCCTTTCACTTTTCTTCTTCTCCATCTAGACTACTTCTCCTACCACCATTAAAGCCTCCACCTTTAACCACCACCCCCACCACCTTCAACCACTTTCACCACCAGCACCATCTTCAACCACCACCACCACCCTCAACCTTCAACCACCACCATCTTCAACCTTCAACCACCACCACCACCACCGTCAACCTTCAATCAACCACCTTCAACCACCACCACCACCAGCCTCAACCTTCAACCACCACCATCTTCAACCTTCAACCACCACCAGCACCACCTTCAACCTTCAACCATCACCACCTTCAACCACCAACACCATTTTCTACTACCGTCACATTAAACATTGAAGAAATAAAAATAAAAAGAAATATTGTAGCCGACTAGCACCACCACCGTAGACCGCCCACCTTAACTCACCGAAAAACCGGCCACAGTGGTCGGCCTCCCTCGCCTTGAACAAAATCGCTGGCTAGAACCTACCACTGCAACGAAATCCACCATCTCCGGCGGCCCTCCACCTCCATCATTTGCATCGGATATGAGACGCCATACTTAAACCCTCCACCTCCAACGACCTCCACGTCCATCATCGACCCTCCACCTTCGGCGACCCTCCACCCCCGTCATCTACATCAAATCCTATAGTTGTTAATGCGATTCAGATCTACTCAACTTATGTTGCCACCATCGCCATCGCCATCACCACCGCCATAAACGCCTCCATCATTGGAAATGGTGGGTTTCGTTGAAGCGGTAGGCCGCCGGAGTTGGAAGGCTGCCGAAATCAATTGGAGAAGACAATGATACAGATCGTGTTAGGTTTTGAGTGGGTCCTAAGTTGAGAAGTAAAATTTTTTAATACAAGGGTATTTTAGTTATTTTTAAAATATTAACTAAAAAACTTAATGGACATCAACTTTAGGGACCAAGTTTGTTATGTTTGTGCCAACTATTGGACCAACCTTGTAGTTTCTAAGAGTTAGGGACCAAAAGTGAAATCAGGCCTAACCGCAGAGACCATCCGTGTAATCAAGTCTAAAAACTAAATGAAATTTATGTTAGGGACTAAATGCGCAATGAGTATACAAAAGTTTAAGGCTAACTTTGTAATTTTTAAAGTTTGAGGACGAAACATGCAATCTGATTAAACCACGGGAACCATTCATGCAATTTTAATATATATATATATATATATATATATATATACACACACACACACACACACATATATATAATATAAAAAAATTTAAAAATATTGAGCTCTTAGGAAGATTACGTCTTCGACGGCCGCCCACCCCCGCCAAGAATCCATATGTTAACTACGTGAGAAAGGAAAGTGGATGCTACATTTAATCCAAAATACGAACCATCTGATTTCTAAAAAGTCTTAAGTTGAAAAATATTTAAAAGCACCAAGCATAAATCAATCTTAAACACAGTCCCAAAGTTAACTTGACGTCTTGAGTCTCTTGACCCAAGGCACAAGCTGTGAAATGTGAATTACTAACTTGTGTTATTCTTATAGGAGAAAATTATAAATTTAGTCCCTGTGATTTGATCAGATAGCAACTTTGGTCCCCAGGTTTTTAAAATTACAAACGTAGTCCAAAATTTTGCTATCCGGGTACAAGATCAGTCCCTGGCGTTAACACATGTTAGTTTTTGGAGTTAAATAAGGGCAATATGGTCATTTTGTATTTCCTTTTTGTATGTAACTAGTCTCTTTAAAATAAGCCTAGTTCCCCATCGATCTTCATTCTCTCATTCGACCTCTGCTTCATGGATCTCGAACCCATCAATCATCATCCATCAATCTTCACAAGGACCGTCAATGGCGGTCTACAAATGGAAATCAGTTCTAAAACCTCATTTCATACATTCTTAACATCGATCTATCATGCTAAACTCTTAGAACAAGCTTACAGCCTCATAAAACACAGAAATTCATACACATACATAAGCAGTCAACACACACGACGGTTGTAAAACATTTTAAATGCATTTTCAGCCCCAAAGAAGTTTAAAAAACAGAGAATCGGGGTTCTAGAACTCACTTATTGCTGCAAACAAGTGAATCTCCTCCCAACTTGCGTGCACAAGAGTTCAAACACCTAGAACAAGCCAAAACAACACCAAACACCAAGAACACATGGAAATCAGTTTCTAGGGTTGAAACCTCGAAGAAACCGAACCAATTAATCACAAAAACCTACTAACCTTGAAGATTCTTCTCCTTCTTCACAATTCGACCGAGAGAAAACACAAAACCCAGCTTTCTTTCTTTTCTTCTTCGGACAGCAGCAGCAGAAAGAGCATGGGCGATCATGCTCTTTATACACCTACTTTTGACTTTTGTACTCTTTTACACTTTTCACCCTTCAACTTTAGCCTTTATAAAAATTCGGGTGTTACATTAATATAAAAAAATGTTAAGCGACATACCATCCCCAATTATCATTCTTTTCTCACGTCATGACCAAACAAATATCTAAGACCATGTGAGCCGTGGCTCAGAATCAAGAATCAGAATGAAAATCCTCAAGATTTTTGGCCCGAGCAAGTCGAAAAAAAGGGGTAACTTTGTAAAATAGTATCCAACTTTTAAAAGTGTTCCAATTAAGTAACTCAGGTTTTAAAAGTGCTCCAATTAGATACTTAGCTATCATGTTTTATATAAATTAAAATTCTTAACATGTTTTTTTAGTATGTTATACTTTTTGTTTCAATTAGAAAATATTTTTTTCTTTCTTTTGATGCTGATGTGGAACGAGGACGTGAATTTTAGGTACTTTATTTATTTATTTATTTCATAATTAACATGTTTTTTATTTTTTTATATATAATTTCATATATTAGAAATTCTTACCCCCAAGTCTTCTCCTCAATTACTTTCTTGACATAAAAAAATTTGACCATGACTCGATTTGATCGTTTAGTGGTCTAATTTGAGAAATATGCATGAGTGACTAAATTATAACATTTTTAAAACTTGGTTGCTATTCTGTGACAGTTCCCCTAGTAAAAAACACTACCCTATAATATAATTGAATAACTCGTATATAAAATGTATCATAATAAACAAAACAAAAGTATTGTCGCAAAATTGGTTCAAATATTAGATTTTTAGTAATGTGTAAATGATTACAGACAAAAAATTAAAAAGTTAATGAACTTTAAAGTTTAATAGGCTTAGAATAATTAAAATATTAATTAGTTTTTTAATGACCTATAGGTTTGTTTTAAAAATACAAAAAACTTCATAACTGGTCCTATAGTTTGACTAGATTGCATATTTGGTCTCCAGATTTTAAAAATTACAAAGTTAATCCAAACTTTTATGTAGTCATTGCATGTTTGGTCTCTAAATTTTAAAAATTACAAAGTTAGGCCAAACTTTTATATGGCCGTTGCACTTTTAGTCCCTAAAGTTAAATTTAAAAGTTAGTCACACTTTATAAAATACATAAAACTGGACTTAATTACACGGGTGGTCCTTATGGTTAGGCCCAATTTCGCTTTTGGTCCCTAACTCTCTGAAATTACAAGGTTGGTCCAATAGTTGGCATAAACGTAACAATGATGGTCTCTGAAACGGATGGACGCTAATTATTGCTGTTAAGTGCGTGTGAAATGATAAATATACCCTTTCACTTTTCTTCTTCTCCATCTAGACTACTTCTCCTACCACCATTAAAGCCTCCACCTTCAACCACCACCCCCACCACCTTCAACCACTTTCACTACCAGCACCATCTTCAACCACCACCACCACCCTCAACCTTCAACCACCACCATCTTCAACCTTCAACCACCCCACCACCACCGTCAACCTTCAATCAACCACCTTCAACCACCACCACCACCAGCCTCAACCTTCAACCACCACCATCTTCAACCTTCAACTACCACCAGCACCACCTTCAACCTTCAACCATCACCACCTTCAACCACCAACACCATTTTCTACTACGGTCACATTAAACATTGAAGAAATAAAAATAAAAAGAAATATTGTAGCCGACTAGCACCACCACCGTAGACCGCCCACCTTAACTCACCGAAAAACCGCCACAGTGGTCGGCCTCCCTAGCCTTGAACAAAATCGCTGGCTAGAACCTACCACTGCAACGAAACCCACCATCTCCGGCGGCCCTCCACCTCCATCATTTGCATCGGATATGAGACGCCATCCTTAAACCCTCCACCTCCAACGACCTCCACGTCCATCATCGACCCTCCACCTCCGGCGACCCTCCACCCCCTTCATCTACATCAAATCTGATAGTTGTTAATGCGATTCAGATCTACTCAACTTATGTCGCCACCATCGCCATCGCCATCGCCACCGCCATAAACGCCTCCATCATTGGAAATGGTGGGTTTCGTTGCAGCGGTAGGCCGCCAGAGTTGGAAGGCTGCCGAAATCAATTGGAGAAGACAATGATACAGATCGTGTTAGGTTTTGAGTGGGTCCTAAGTTGAGAAGTAAAATTTTTTAATACAAGGGTATTTTAGTTATTTTTAAAATATTAACTAAAAAACTTAACGGACATCAACTTTAAGGACCAAGTTTGTTATGTTTGTGCCAACTATTGGACCAACCTTGTAGTTTCTAAGAGTTAGGGACCAAAAGTGAAATCAGGCCTAACCGTAGGGACCATCCGTGTAATCAAGTCTAAAAACTAAATGAAATTTATGTTAGGGACTAAATGCGCAATGAGTATACAAAAGTTTGGGCTAACTTTGTAATTTTTAAAGTTTGAGGACGAAACATGCAATCTGATTAAACCATAGGAACCATTCATGCAATTTTAATATATATATATATATATATATATATATATATATATATATATATATATATATATATATATATATATATATATACACACACATATATATATATAATATAAAATTTTTTAAAAATATTGAGCTCTTAGGAAGATTACGTCTTCGACGGCCGCCCACCCCCGCCAAGAATCCATATGTTAACTACGTGAGAAAGGAAAGTGGATGCTACATTTAATCCAAAATACGAACCATCTGATTTCTAAAAAGTCTTAAGTTGAAAAATATTTAAAAGCACCAAGCATAAATCAATCTTAAACACAGTCCCAAAGTTAACTTGACGTCTTGAGTCTCTTGATCCAAGGCACAAGCTGTGAAATGTGAATTACTAACTTGTGTTATTCTTATAGGAGAAAATTATAAATTTAATCCCTGTGATTTGATCAGATAGCAACTTTGGTCCCCAGGTTTTTAAAATTACAAACGTAGTCCAAAATTTTGCTATCCGGGTACAAGATCAGTCCCTGGCGTTAACACATGTTAGTTTTTGGAGTTAAATAAGGGCAATATGGTCATTTTGTATTTCCTTTTTGTATGTAACAAGTCTCTTTAAAATAAGCCTAGTTCCCCATCGATCTTCATTCTCTCATTCGACCTCTGCTTCATGGATCTCGAACCCATCATTCATCATCCATCAATCTTCACAAGGACCGTCAATGGCGGTCTACAAATGTGGAAGACTTTCTGTGATTCATGCTTCTTGGACGGATTCTAATCGAGGCCGTCGATTTTACATATGTCCGCCATCGGTAAGTGTTATTCTTTAGTTTGATTTTATAAGTTTTATAAGCTGAATCATTTTTTATTTTGTGTTATTTCACAGAACTCAAGTTGTAAATTCATAGGATGTGTTGATCCAAAAGTGTGCGTAAGGAGTTTGGAGATCATCCCGGGTTGTTGAGGGAAAAAATAGACTTGAAATTGAAGTTAAGTAACTACGAACCTGGAATCGATTGAAGAACATTTTGATATTTGGCTTGATTATAGAATTAGGGTTCATGTTTGTGTTGTTAATTTCAATATAGTTAAGTGATTTATGTCTAGCATTCGGGTGGTTATTTTGTAGTAGTTTTTGTAACAGGTTTGATGTAATCAATGGTTAATGCTGAATGCAGAAGAAATTTAATTCATGAATGGTTTTGTAATACATTGGGGCTACACAATATATGTGCATTCTTGAATGGTATTATTACTTTCTATTGTTTTGTTGAATGCATGAGCAATCTTGGTTGTATGGGCAGAAGCAATGTTTTGTTTGAAGATAGCAAATTGAGTCATTGAAATGATCACTTTGGAAGTAAACATGCTAAATCTGCAACGAATATGAAGCTAATCTTAACTAATACATATTCCATTAAAAAGTCCAGCCAATGTGAAGCTAATCTGCAACGAATATGTAGTCAATTTTCAGTAACTTTGTGGTCATTTAATACGGGTCAAGTGACTAAACTTAGTTAATACTAATTCCATCAAAAGTCTAGCCAATGTGCAACTAATCTGTAGCGAATATGCAGCTAATTTTCAGCAATTTGCATCCTATTTACTACGGGTCAAGTGACCAATCTTAACTAATACATATTCCATCAAAATTCCAGCCAATGTGAAGCTAATTTGCAGTGAATATGTAGTCAATTTTAAAAAACAACATACATACAATTAGATCCATGAATTAAAAAAGCTTAAATTGTAATGTTGGTTACATAACCATTAACAACACAACATCAAAAGAGATCATTCCAAAAATCAAAGTGTAATATGTTAGTTACATAACCATCAAAATAAACTAAACATTAAAAAGAAATCATTCCAAAATCATGCATTTAATGTTCCTTTCCCTTTGTAGCTCCTTTTGTTATGTCCAAACTTCTTGCAAATTGAACACATAACTGTTTTCCCCTTCTTTGATAGTTTCCCACCTCTAGCCATATCATCTTCAATTTCAGCTTGGTTCTTTTTTTTTTTTTTTCTTAGGCCTTCCAATGGGGGTGTGGTGAATGGGTGCCAAAATAGTGGACACTGTGATTTTGGCCACATACTTCTTCCATTTATGGGTCCAATAGTGAATGAGTAGACATGTTTCCATGTGTCTAGGTAGTAGCAAGGATTTACCCATGACTCTGGTGGACCTACATCCTGCCCATTAAGTGTCATGTTCCAATTGACGGCAACAGCATGCTTGCAAGGTATTCCATTCAACTCCCATCTCCTACAACTGCATTCCTTTTCCACAACATCAACAACAAATTGCTCATTATTTGGACCACTTACTTGATATTTTTGACTACCAGTCCATAAAACAGTTAACTCTCGCTTGCATGCTTTAAACCCTTCTTTCAAAGCTCCTATACATACATAAACTCTTTTGAATAATCTAGTTAGTGAATCAGGGTTTATTTCAGGCTCAACAACAAACTTAACTGTTGAGCCTGGATTAGCAACTTGTAACTCTTCGATATAATCCCTCAACCTAGAATATTGTTCTTTATAATCACCATGAACTTGCCTTGAAGCTTTCATTTTTGCTCTAAATGCCTTGTGTTTGGAAACCCCTAACTCGTACTTTCTTTGTAACTCATCTTGTATCATTTTGGTTGAAACATTAGGGTTTGACTCTATTTGACTCATAACCCAAGACTCTTGACCCATGAATGAAGAGGTGAATGCCTTTATAGACCTAGATTGAAGACAAGTATGCTCAGCTTTATAGGTTTTAACTATCCAAGTTTCATCTTCACTACTAATTCTTGCTACGTATAACACCCAAGGACAAACAACTGATTTTTTTTTCTTCATAACTTTGTCACCGCTTGTTGACGCATTCCCTTATCATAGTCAAAGTAAATGATTAGTGGGTTCATGCAAGAAATTTAATTATAAGTGCATGTGAAAAAAACTTACATTTGAAGTATGAGCATGACCAATGTTGTAGTGTTTGCTATTTCACCAGGTCCATCACTTTTGTATGTTGGCACATTCCCCTAACACAAGCCAAGTCAATGATTAGTAAGTTTTTGCAAGAAAATCAATTATAAGGGTTTATGAAAGAAAGTTACCTGACAAATGGCTCGGATTCTTCTTTTGTCATTTCTCAAAAATACTAACTCTCTTCTACTTTCAATGGCATGTCTCCTAATTCTCTCCTTCACCTCCTTTGCATTTCCAAAAATCTGACCAACATAAAATGTTATTTCATTAGTAGGATTCTGTTGCCTCCTTTTTTGCCTTAGTTCTTTCAATTTCCTACTTCTTTTAGTTTCAAAATCATCCTCTGAATCTTCTGTTAAGCTGTCAAATGACTCATATCTTATAGGATAACAAACTAGATCATCAACATCTAGGTTGCTTTCTTCATCAGATTCATGTGTGATTCTCCCTACTAATTCTTCACCACTATCAATAAAAGCATCATACTCCCTCATGTCTACTTCTACATCATCAACATCATTGGTCTTATCATCAATATAGTCACTATCATTAGAATCTTCATGATCATCAGAATCTACAAGATTGATAGTTTCATCACCACGTTCTTTCCATTTCAAAAGTAAACCTCCCGAAGCCTTCTTTCTAATAGGTCTAGTAGTCTTAGGTGATACATCATCTAGTTGCTCAATAACAATTTTTTTGATGGCAAAGAAGAGCAGTAACTTGTAATTCTAGTCTCACCATACTCAATATACAAATCAATAACTTTGTTCTCTTTAACATATTGTTGTAATTTAATAACTTCAACAGGTGCCAAACCAATAATTTGTTTTTGGTATTCTAAAGTGAAAGTAGAGTTTTTTCTTTAAATGATTCAAACCTAGTTCATCCACCATATAACTAATTCCTTGCACCGAAACCTCATTAAAATCCAAATAATCGAAAAATCTAACACTACCATATACATATCTTCTTCCTGGGAAATTCATAAACACCCCACCATAATGAATCTTTAGAGAAACAAGTGGGGATATCCATCTGAACATCAAACATAGCATATTCAAAGATAGGTTGGGTTAGGGTTTATAAAATCATAGGTTTCTTAAACCAAAATCAGTATGAAGAAAAGATAAAACTTACCATAAAGCTCCTCAGGTAACAATTCATTGTTTGATTGCCTTAGAATCCAATGCATATTGACTATTAGAACTTGCTAATTGGAAGAAGATTGGAAGAAGATGAGTTCGATGGTGATGCCGCAGGCTGTCGACGAGGAAGAAGATGCAGGTTCTTCGATGGGGATAATGGTGATCAAAGAAGTCGACGTGCACAAGGAATGCAGGAGGTCGATGTATGATATTGAATTTCATAATATATTTTATTAGGGTTTAAAACTTGAAAAGACATAAAAGCCCTCACATGCATAACACATGACAACTATTTTCGTTAAAACTAACGAAACAATAACAGTGGGGACTATTTGCGCTACAATCTGATAAAAGTTAGGACTAGATTTGCAATTTTTCATTCTTGGGGACTAAACGTGCAATTTGACTAAACCATAGGGACTAAATTTGCAATTTTCTCTTGTTATAGTAAACCCAAAAGAATGAGTGAGAATATCTAGTGGGCTTGAAATAGAATTTTTTGGGCCAATATAATCTGCTGGGCCTAAATAGGGAGCTGTTGGGTCAAAATCAGACTGGGGCCGCACAGATGGATCCTCCATTAGTCCATTGTACCCAACAGATGACCCGCAAGTGACCCGCTAGGTTCGCATAGAGGTGTAGAAACCGGTTGTTTTTCCCAAACCGGTTCGGGTTTTAAATCGAACCGTTTTTTCATGGGGTCAAACCAGTTTATTTCAAACCGGTTTGGTTTGCAACCGGTTTGGCTCGCTGAATACTCGAACCTGTCAAACCGTTTTTTTAGATAAACTGGTTTTCTTACCGGTTTAATCGGTTTTTCATTTTTGAACCGGTTTTAAAACCGGTTATGGGTGTGGGGTTACCAAACTAGTATACAGACCGGCGGTTCAGATTTTTTTTCCCAAACCGAACGTTTTTTTTCTATAGGTTTTTTTTCGAACCGACTTTTTTGTAAAACTCTTGGGTTCGCACTAGATGCTTAGTTTTGGTCACTTTGTGTAATGGGATTTAACCAAAGTTTGGCCACCCTTGGTGACCTCCCCTCGTGCCCCAACTACCATGACACGTGAGAAGAAATATGACCATGGCTACAACGTGAGATACAAAGACACTTTTGTTTTTTTCATTTAATTTCAACTCATAATAATAATAATCCACGCTACCAATCTTCTTTTGACTCCCCATTTAATGGTTAAAACACATAAACCTACACATTATGCTGATCTACTCTAATCCAACATTTTATTAAAAAATAGTTCCTCTATTTCTCATCTTAACAACTCAACCTAACTATGTTTTTCACTCACATTCACAAATCACAACCCTACCCAATCCAATTTTTTTAATAAATAAATATGGTTTATAGTTATATCTAATTACACAAAAGCCACTACATTTGTGACATGTGACATGTGACATGTGACATGTGACATGGTGTTTTTTAACGGCAAATGTACGACATTGTTTTGAATGATACGTGTTATCTTAATCGCTCTCAACTATTCGTTTTTCAGTCGGAGGCTCGGGACCGTACTTAAGGCCGGATCAATTGTTTTGGGGGCCCCAAGCAAAGTACAAATATGAGACCCTTATTCAAAAAAAATTAGGGTCGTAATCTAAAAATGAGTGTTTTTTCAATATATTTTAAAATTGGCTACAGTTTTATATGTTCAGGACGCTGCTAAGCGATGTTTGTCCTCTATTTTGTTTCAGAGCGGGCCTTTTGTAGGCTTTTGTGTGTAATCTGAGTTTCACAATAGTCCAATTGATTTTTTTTTTTTTTAAAATTGGGGGCCTTATTTTTTTAGGGACCCCAAGCCGATAGCTTCACTAGTTCTATTGATGGGCTGGCCCTGACCGTACTCCCAACCATCTTAGAAGAAACCCACCGTCGAAACATGTAACATGATGTTGGTTGCAACCTAGGTTGCCTCACCAATTAGGTTGTGATAAAAACAAGTCTTTTTTTTAATTCTTTTCATAACCAACCCATTGAAAAAATTGACCAAAATGGATGATCTATCACATCATTGTTACTCAAACTCAGCCGAAATACTAGAGTATTCGTAGCAAACTAGCAATCATTTCTTATCAACCCTCTCGTTACACATAGCCTAAGGCCCAAACACTACGTTCTTGAGTTTAATAACCGAAAGAAAAAAAAAAGAAGTGAAAGGAAATTAGCGAGAGAAAAGAAATGAAGAAAAAGTAAATTAAGGAGAGAATAGAAATGGAGAGAAAGGAAAAGACGTTTTAAATTTTCATGTTCCAGAGTTCGAAGAAAATGAAAAGAAAAGAAGAATTTTATGTGTTTTATTTTTTTTCTATTTCCTTCTTTTAAAAAACTCGAGAACACAATAATTTTTTTGTTTCTTTTCATTTCCAACTTTAAAAAAAAAACTCGAAACACAAATATATATATATATATATATATATATATATATATATATATATATATATATATATATATATATATATATATATATATATATATATATATATATATATATATCCTATGTTAATCTTAATTTTAATCTTAATCTTCTTAACTACTATATAATACATAAACAATGGCTAGATTTGTAATTTTACATCATTTTTAAGATGACATATAAAGAGTTGCAAGCTTTAATATGTAATATCATAAGATTTATTCCTAATATACACTTTTAAGCTTTAAATACTTGTACTCCATTATTTTCTAATTAAATTTAAATTATGACTATTATATTTAAGGTTATCTTAATATCTATACCTATACTACTATATAATACAACTTTTTGGATAATATTATAGTTTTAATCCATTTTTAAGTTACTTAAGAACAATTTTGTTACATTTGATACAAGCGATTATATATAAACAACTTGTTATTTATAAATTTATTCATCCTTGTTGTAATATAGATATGTTTAATATCGCACATAATCAAATAAAAAAACAAAATATGAGTTAGTACAACAAGAGAGATTTAGCTAAATACACAGTCCTAAAATTATTTATACCCCGCCGTAACGCGCGGGTTTCACCCAATATACATATATACACATATATATATATACATTATTAATAAAACAATAACTTTAGTGCCACGTGGCATTCTCTTAAGGCTCTATTTTTTTAGTTCCCGCCTAAATATGTATCTGTTCTCAACGTTAGTCTAGATTCATTTAGAGACATTTGGGGAAATTTTGAAAATCTAACCCTAAATTAGAGTGCATCTTTTTTTTGGAAATGAAATCAAACCTGATGATTCTTCTTTCTTCAAATAATTCATCTACAAAAACAGCAGATCATTTTCAAATCCATAAAATGCTCGGTTGATATTCGAATCGTGACAAAAATTACGGGATTTCTTCATCGAACCTCTTCAATTCGAAGTAATTCATGGGTATCTTTCTTTAAAAATAAAATCATACTCGATTTTGTAACACACAAATGAATAAATAAAATAACAAATAGTTTGTATAAAAATTTAGAAAATATTAAACAATATTTTTATATAAAATATGATTAAATTAAATATGTAAATATTTCAAGTAAAACAACAATAATATATTTTTAAGCTTTCATTGATGAAATTATTTTTTTAGCTGTTTGTTAAAAAATAAACAGCTAAAAAATAATTTCATTTTGTTTAAAAAATCATCCTTAAAAATCTTTAAAAAATGGTATCTGTTTGGAACACTCGCACTTTATCTTTATAAACTCTGATGATAGCGCATTCGACAGACTTCACAACGTTATCATTTTGGCTTTGATTTCTTCAAGTTTTCTTCAAGAAAACGTATTTATTTTTTGTTATATTTGAGCTTTCATCCTCTGCGATTGTGTTTTTGGATTGATATTATTTTTCTTTCATTTTTTTGCTTTGAAGGTGATCTGATTCGACAATCCATCTTTGAAGAGGTATTACATGCTTCTGATTTTTAAACTTCTTTATTTCTTTTTATGTTTACTGTCATATTATTATTATGTTTGATTGCAATTCTTTTAATATGTGTAAATTATTTTGATCCATCTGTAGTTGAACAAATGATGGTGAATTTGTTATATCAAACATTATATTTATTCATTTATAAAACATAGACTGAATTACATTTTTCGTTCTTTAGGTTTATTGTAAATTTTAAGTTTTGTCTTTAAGCTATGAAATTACAGTAGACATTATTTACATTTAAAAAAGTTTACACGTTTCGTCCTTTCCTCTAACGGACTTTAAATTTGTTCATTAAGTCAGGTCATGTGTGACCTCTCGTATTTTTTTCCTTGTTAAATTTTGGTTATTACCGTTATCTCTTGTAAACGTTTGATTGTCATTAAAACAAATATAAGGGCTCATTTGTAATTCCTTATATCTTAATCTCTTTTGCGTATTTAGATTTCTTATAATTTGTGTTATTATTAAATAATTAAGTTAATAATAATAATAATAATAATAATAATAATGATGAAAATAATAGTAAAAATAATAATAATAATAATAATAATAATAATAATAAGCATAATGGGTGTTAATCTTGAAAATAAATAAAAGCAATATAAGTTTAAAATTTTTAAAAAACTTGTAATTTATTATTTTGGGCATAAAATAATAACATTAAAGCTCCAGGGACTAAAATGTAAATTCGTTTTAAATTAGAACTTAAACTTTGGGTTAATAATGTAAACTTATAAAGCACAGGGACCAAAGTGTAACGTTTTTTTTTAAATCCAAATCCCAAACACCCGATTATCCGGCCGATTCTCCGGCCAACCCTCCGGCCGACTCCGACGACTCCTTTAACACCAAAATCGATCGAATTTAACAGCATTTAACCCATCCTTATGATCGTACAACAGTTTCGAACCGGTGAATGCTCATTAATCGAAATTTAAATGAGGTTTATTAGTCCTTTAAACTTGAAACCGAATGTCATCGAACTACAAAGTCGTTCTACACCTAACTCTTAATAACAACTCAATTAAACGGCTATAAACGTTCCTCTAATCATTTCAAAGTTATTAGTGATATCAATTTCACTTGAAACGACATATTAAACACTGAATTAAAATTGTAACAGCCGAAACAACAATCTAGTCGTTGGGCACCTAATCGTACAAATTAAGACTATAAATCAGAGGGCAAATGCCCACGACATCTTCTTTCCACTATCTGAAACATCAATTTCACAAACAACACACACACACAACAAATTCGAATCAAGAACAGTTGCGAGTTAGGTCCGCACTTGAAATCAACAAAACCATTTCAATTCAGGTAATTAAACTGGGGTTTATGTTCGGTTACATGAGGAACAAAAGCCCTATGGCTAATTTCATATCCATAATCGATTCAAGCTTCAATTTGATCGATTATGATTCTAGGGTTCGTATGAAATTGGGGGCTTTCTGGGTAAATCCTTTTAACATTTGATTTCTACTTTATAACACAAAATAGGGCTTGGCCCGGTGGTTTGAGTGTGGTGTGGTGTGGCAAGGGACCCAGGTTCGAACCCGAGTCCCTGCTTTTATTAAAAAAAAAAAAAAGGTTTTTTTTTAGTTTTAAAAATCCAGAAAACATTTTAATATTATTATTAATTATATAAAAACCACTTTTAATCAAAAACCAAATAAAAATAATTTTCTTTTAAATTTTCTTAGAAATACAATGAATAAATTCTTATTCTTTTGATTTAAAAATTATAAAAATTATTACGAAAAATAATGTAATATTAATTTTAAATTGTGGTGAAATTAATCTTTTTGATTCCCAAGAATTTAAATTTAATAAATTCTTCATTTCTATAAAATATATTTACAAATTTAATTATATATTTAAAAAAAATAAATATATATATGTACATATTTAAAATGTACATCTTTTGGGATTGAAAGAATTATTTTAAACATTTAAATCTATAAATTTACTATTTTAAATAGTAAATAATAATCATTTGATAAAGAAAAGTTTAACTTTTATTATGGTTTTAATCACTAAAATTCTTATTTAATCATTTAAATATTAAAATCATAATAAATTATATTTATCATTGTTTAATGATTTATAAATAACATCATTACAGTTGTCATCCAAAATCACAAATTTAAACCGTGAATTCCCGAGTACCGTTAACGCTATAACAATCATGATTAACTTATTACGTCGTTCATCTAGGTTGAACCGTAACGAATCTTCAGCGTTTAATACAAGACTTCATATTTGTTCATTTTTATAATTCATGTGAGTTTTCCATACCCCATTTTATATTATTTCACACTTTTGAGGTGAAGCATGTTAACCTTATTATAAACACACTTGTATATACGTTTTTTTACTCTTGTAACACTTGTGCAATTCATTTTATTTTGTCATGATTATTTGGACTCTTGTAATTATCATGTGATAACACTAGTAAGATACAATCATTAACTATTGCTAGCCTAGCGACGTCATAGATCTATAGGCCTGACAAGCCTATTTGGTGCTAAAGCCGAGGTTATTGCCGGCTCCTAGTGACGTATTCTTGATCAGTATGGGAACGAAGTACACTTAGCTAATCGTATAATCATGTTGTGGCCATATTTGTCGAGGTTTGGTTGTTACATTTGTTTATCCATTTATTATTACATTATTCTACTACCTATGACATGAATTGCCAACTTATTGTTTATATACATATGTATGTTCAACCTATGGGAAACTCACCAACATTATATGTTGACATTATTTTTAACATGTTTCAGAAAATGATCCTGCTTAATTGCTCATTAAGACTTGAAAACATCTAGGATTGGACCTAGAGAATAATAAAAATGACCTATTTTGTCGCATGATGCTATTTGAATTCTTGTTATATTGGTTGTTTGAAACTTATGTTTTTCCATTTATGTATGTCATGAAACTTGGAATTTAATGATATTTACACTTTGAAATAGCGTTGTGTGGCATGAACAATCTAAACCCTCACTCTCAACGTTTCCGCCGTTAAAGTTGGGGTGTCACAGATTGGTATCAGAGCCCATAACTATAGGGATGTAGGTTATTAGAAATGGTGGCCTAGACTATGGTTAACCTAGGGACGAATATTTTTTATAATCTTATAAGCTTGCTTATATGTCTATTACATGATGTTCATGTTGCATGATAAATCCTTTATGTGCTATTTGATTATATTTAGAAAATGGTGCCTTAGGAGTATGACTTGAATCTTATATACCCCAACTTCCTAATCCTTTTCATATGCCTTTCATTTCTACCGCGTCTAATCTCTTCTAAAACTTATTCTACGCATATTATCGAGTGGATAAATTATGGTCAACATACACATTTTCCCCAAGGTAATTGGGATTAAGTCACCTCGACGTGTCCATGTTCCTATTGGCTATGTGGTACCAAATGGAACCATCCTGTTTATGTTTATAAATATCAAAAATTCATGATTTCTTGAACTGGTTAATTTCCAAATTCTAATATCTTCTTTATTTTTATCTTATAGAATGTCTCGTCATCAAGGAAAACGTGCCATCTCCGACTGCAAACTTGCCGCGATGATTGCCCGGCAAATGGCTGCTGTCCTCCCAACCATGGTTGCCGAACTTAGAAGCACTCTAATGGCTAACAATAGTAATAATGCAAATGGGAATAATGGTGGTGTTGCTAATAATGGCTATGGTGAGAATAGCAATAATCAAGGGGGAAACAACCGAACCTGTACCTTCAAGCATTTTAACTCTTGCAAACCCACTAGTTTTAGTGGAAAGGAGGGAGCCACTGGACTTCTCAAGTGGTTTGAGAGTATGGAGAACACAATCATCAATAGTGAGTGTCCCGAGGAGCTTAAGGTCCGTTATGCTGCGAGTGTCCTTCAACAACGGGCACTTACCCGGTGGAATAGCGAGAACAGAAACTGGGGTGCGAAAGTGGCTTTGGCACTCCCTTGGGAAGAGTTCAAGGACATTATGATCCAAAAATTCTGCCCGAGGAGTGAACTACAAAAACTGGAGGAGGAGTTCTGGAACCTCAAACAGGATAGTGGAAACTATTTGGCATACTCCACCCGACATCATGAACTGAGAATGCTTCTACTGCATATGGTGAATACTGTACCCTGTAGCATCGAGAAGTTTATCAAAGGGGTACCACCCTAAATTCAAGATGTTGTGGTGGGAAGTAGGCCCACGACCCTATAAGAAGCAATCAACATTACCGCGCAGCTCACCGAGAATCACATTAAGGCTGGCACTTTGACAGTGAAGGGTGCAAAGCCAACTGCGAAGGTGACTCCCGAGTCGACGAAGGAGGTGAAGGTTGAATCCTCATTCAAGGGTAAGAAGCGCAAGTTCACACCGGCCCGCAACTTTGCTGTGACAGCACCTAATGCCCCTCAAAGGCAAGCTGTCACTGTAAACGAAGCACCCGTGGCAAGAGCTTACACTGGTCCCCACCCGATGTACAACACCTGCGAGTATCATCATGCGAGAAATAATCTTTGCTGAATCTGCTCTCTTTGCTGGAAATATGGGCATTTAGTGGCTACTTGTCATCGTGCCCCAAACAATGCAGCCATGATTGCTAACCAAGCCTGCTACAATTATGGCGAAATAGGTCATTTCCGTCCACAATGCCCTCGACTTGCGGGAAATGTTCCATCGGCTCGAGGACGGGCTTTCAACATTAATGCAAATCAAGTGCAAGCCAACAACGACGTGGTGAATGGTATGTATCTTGTAAATAACTGTTACGCGTCTGTACTTTTTGATTCGGGTGCGGATAAGAGATTTGTATCCTTAGAATTCGAACATATTCTTGCTAAGCCGCGTTCTAAGTTAGAAAAATCCTTTACGGTCGAAGTCGCCGATGGAAAATCAATCGTAGTTGACGTCGTAATACGTGATTGCATCCTGAGTCTTAACGAGCACGAATTTCCTATCGATCTTATTCCTATGCAACTGGGGAGCTTCGACATCATTATTGGCATGGATTGGTTAGCCAAACAGCATGCGGAAATCATTTGTTTCGAGAAGTGCATTCGAATTCCTCTACCTTCGGGAGGTACACTAAAAGTCTTTGGTGAGAGATCGTCTCAAGGACTTAAACTCATGTCCTGTATCAAGGCCTGAAAGTGTTTGAGTAAAAATTACGTAGCCTTTATGGCTCACGTAGTTAACACGAAAGCCAAGGGGAAGGAACCTAAGGATATACCCGTTGTACGAGATTTTCCCGAGGTATTTCCTGAGGATC
The DNA here is from genome assembly GCA_025506505.1 of Flaveria sonorensis. Lineage (NCBI taxonomy): Eukaryota > Viridiplantae > Streptophyta > Magnoliopsida > Asterales > Asteraceae > Flaveria > Flaveria sonorensis. The sequence goes on from CM046434.1 coordinate 54,819,258, forward strand.
TTAGTGGGTTACCTCCCGTTCGGGAAGTTGAGTTCAAAATTGACTTGATTCCTGGTGCAAACCCCGTGGCTAAATCGCCTTATCGTCTTGCGCCTTCTGAAATGCAAGAACTAGCCAGTCAACTACAAGAATTGCCCGATAAGGGCTTCATTCGTCCTAGCTCTTCACCATGGGGTGCACGTGTGATATTCGTGAAGAAGAAAGATGGATCATTTCGTATGTGTATCGATTATCAAAAACTCAACAAACTTACCAACAAAAACCGATATCCTCTCCCTCGAATCGATGACCTCTTCGATCAACTCCAAGGAGCTACGCAATTCTCGAAGATCGATCTACGTTCTGGATATCATCAATTGCATGTTCACGATAATGATATTCCAAAGACCACTTTCCGTACTCGATATAGATATTATGAGTTCATGGTTATGCCTTTTGGCTTGACTAATGCACCTGCTATTTTCATGGATCTCATGAATGGAGTATGTAAACCGTACTTGGACAAATTCATGATCGTGTTCATCGATGATATTCTTATTTATTCCAAGACAAAAACCGATCACGAGTTGCATTTGCGACAAGTTCTCGAACTTTTGAAGAAGGAACAACTGTACGCCAAGTTCTCTAAGTGCGAATTCTGGCTTGAAGAAGTTCAATTCCTAGGTCATGTGGTGAATAGGCAAGGAATTCATGTCGACCCTGCTAAAATAGAAGCCGTGAAAAACCAGTGTGTTCCCACAACCCCAACTGAAGTTCGTTCTTTCCTTGGTTTATGAAGCATAGATCTATGGGCCTGACAAGCCTATTTGGTGCTAAAGCCGAGGTATTGCCGGCTCCTAGTGTCGTATTCTTGAGCACTATGGGAACCGAGTACACTTAGCTAATCGTTTAATCTTGTAAACTTGTAATCTGTCAAGGTTTGATTGTAGCTATATGTTATGTATAAACTTGCTTTATTCGTAACCATTGACATGAATTGCTACTTGTAAATTTTTATAAATATATGTATGCCTAGCCCATGGAAACTCACCAACTTTCAAAGTTGACCCTTTATTTTTAACATGTTTTAGGAAATATATAAGGTTGATGATTATCTTTTGAAGCATGCTTACATCTAGGATTTGGACCTAGAAAAATAAATAATATATCTTGAAACTTGGAAACTGGAACATTTGTTATCTTTATTTCGTTGAGACTCTTGGATGTAATGTTTATTTAATCTTATGATAATCATATTTACAATTAATGGTAGCGTTATGTGGCTGTGAACAATCTTAACCCTCACATCTCAACGTTTCCGCCGTTAAGGTTGGGGTGTGACACACGCCAATCGTCAAGGTTCGCCGGGAAAATAAACGTGGAGCCGAGTTCACCTGGGAACGCGAGGGTCACATGAAGAAGAAATATTCCTATCTGTTCGTTTAGTCTTATCTTTAATTTCGGGACGAAATTTCTTAAAGTTGGGGAGACTGTGATCTCTCGTATTTTTTTTTCCTTGTTAAATTTTGGTTATTACCGTTATCTCTTGTAAACGTTTGATTGTCATTAAAACAATATAAGGGCTCATTTTTAATTCCTAATATCTTAATCTCTTTTGCGTCTTTAGATTTCTAATAATTTGTGTTATCATTAAATAATTAAGTTAATAATAATAATAATAAAAATAATAGTAAAAAATAATAATAATAATAATAATAATAAGCATAATGGGTGTTAATCTTGAAAATAAATAAAAGCAATATAAGTTTAAAATTTTTAAAAAACTTGTAATTTATTATTTTGGGCATAAAATAATAACATTAAAGCTCCAGGGACTAAAATATAAATTCGTTTTAAATTAGAACTTAAACTTTGGGTTAATAATGTAAACTTATAAGGAACAGGGACCAAAGTGTAACGTTTTTTTTAAAATCCAAATCCCAAACACCCGATTATCCGGCCGATTCTCCGGCCAACCCTCCGGCCGACTCCGGCGACTCCTTTAAAACCAAAATCGGTCGAATTTAACAGCATTTAACCCATCCTTATGATCGTACAACAGTTTCGAACCGGTGAATGCTCATTAATCGAAATTTAAATGAGGTTTATTAGTCCTTTAAACTTGAAACCGAATGTCATCGAACTACAAAGCCGTTCTACACCTAACTCTTAATAACAACTCAATTAAACGGCTATAAACGTTCCTCTAATCATTTCGAAGTTATTAGTGATATCAATTTCACTTGAAACGACATATTAAACACTGAATTAAAATTGTAACAACCGAAACAACAATCTAGTCGTTGGGCACCTAATCGTTCAAATTAAGACTATAAATCAGAGGGCAAATGCCCACGACATCTTCTTTCCACTATCTGAAACATCAATTTCACAAACAACACACACACACAACAAATTCGAATCAAGAACAGTCGCGAGTTAGGTCCGCACTTGAAATCAACAAAACCATTTCAATTCAGGTAATTAAACTGGGGTTTATGTTCGGTTACATGAGGAACAAAAGCCCTATGGCTAATTTCATATCCATAATCGATTCAAGCTTCAATTTGATCGATTATGATTCTAGGGTTCGTATGAAATTGGGGGCTTTCTGGGTAAATCCTTTTAACATTTGATTTCTACTTATAACACAAAATAGGGCTTGGCCCGGTGGTTTGAGTGTGGTGTGGTGTGGCAAGGGACTCGGGTTCGAACCCGAGTCCCTGCTTTTATTAAAAAAAAAAGGTTTTTTTTTTAGTTTTAAAAATCCAGAAAACATTTTAATATTATTATTAATTATATAAAAACCACTTTTAATCAAAAACCAAATAAAAATAATTTTCTTTTAAATTTTCTTAGAAATACAATGAATAAATTCTTATTCTTTTGATTTAAAAATTATAAAAATTATTACGAAAAATAATGTAATATTAATTTTAAATTGTGGTGAAATTAATCTTTTTTGATTCCCAAGAATTTAAATTTAGTAAATTCTTCATTTCTATAAAATATATTTACAAATTTAATTATATATTTAAAAAAAATAAATATATATATGTACATATTTAAAATGTACATCTTTTGGGATTAAAAGAATTATTTTAAACATTTAAATCTATAAATTTACTATTTTAAATAGTAAATAATAATCCTTTGATAAAGAAAAGTTTAACTTTTATTAATGGTTTTAATCACTAAAATTCTTATTTAATCATTTAAATATTAAAATAATAATAAATTATATTTATCATGGTTTAATGATTTACAAATAATATCATTACAATTGTCATCCAAAATCACAAATTTAAACCGTGAATTCCCGAGTACCGTTAACGCTATAATAATCATGATTAACTTATTACGTCGTTCATGTAGGTTGAACAGTAACTAATCTTCGGCGTTTAATACAAGACTTCATATTTGTTCATTTTTATAATTCATGTGAGTTTTCCATACCCCATTTTATATTATTTAACACTTTTGGGGTGAAGCATGTTAACCTTATTATAAACACACTTGTATATACGTTTTTTACTCTTGTAACACTTGTGCAATTCATCTTATTTTGTCATGATTATTTGGATTCTTGTAATTATCATGTGATAACACTTGTAACATACAATCATTAACTATTGCTAGCCTAGCGACGTCATAGATCTATAGGCCTGACAAGCCTATTTGGTGCTAAAGCCGAGGTTATTGCCGGCTCCTAGTGATGTATTCTTGATCACTATGGGAACCAAGTACACTTAGCTAATCGTATAATCATGTTGTGGCCATATTTATCGAGGTTTGGTTGTTACATTTGTTTATCCATTTATTATTACATTATTCTACAACCTATGACATGAATTGCCAACTTATTGTTTATATACATATGTATGTCCAACCTATGGGAAACTCACCAACATTATATGTTGACATTATTTTTAACATGTTTCAGAAAATGATCCTGCTTAATTGCTCATGAAGACTTGAACACATCTAGGATTTGACCTAGAGAATAATAAAAATGACCTATTTTGTCGCATGATGCTATTTGAATTCTTGTTATATTGGTTGTTTGAAACTTATGTTTTTCCATTTATGTATGTCATGAAACTTGGAATTTAATGATATTTACACTTTGAAATAGCGTTGTGTGGCATGAACAATCTAAACCCTCACTCTCAACGTTTCCGCCGTTAAAGTTGGGGTGTCACAGATTGGTATCAGAGCCCATAACTATAGGGATGTAGGTTATTAGAAATGGTGGCCTAGACTATGGTTAACCTAGGAACCCCTTTTCATGAATATTTGTTATAATCTTGTAAGCTTGCTTATATGTCTATTACATGATGTTCATGTTGCATGATAAATCCTTTATGTGCTATTTGATTATATTTAGAAAATGGTGCCTTAGGAGTATGACTTGAATCTTATATACCCCAACTTCCTAATCCTCTTCATATGCCTTTCGTTTCTATCGCGTCTAATCTCTTCTAAAACTTATTCTCGACTACGTGTGGAATTCTACGCATCTTATCGAGTGGATAAAGCACTTTAGACGTTATGTCTAAATCTTAAAAATCTCATCGAGGTTTTAATTCTAATAGCCTATAGGGAAGTGTGTGACACATAAACACCTGTATTCTGGATTTCCTGGGAAAAGGCCCTTGGGCTAAGGCAAGCATTTCGTATAAATCTCATTGCTGGACCTGTTATGCTTACCTAGGGATTTCCGGGATGAGTGCTAAATTATGGTCAACATACACTGTCACACCCTCGCTAAAGCGGAAACACGAGGATGCGACGGACGGGATCGTCATAACACATTGGGGGTTCAAGAGAATATCTAAAGGTATTCTCCGTACATGGGTCATGACATCGCCCGACACATAGGAACACATGTCAAGGATAGTCACTACCAGAACGTCATACCAAAATGCATAATCATACCAAAGCTCCATACAGAAACAAATCAACACAATTGTCAAACAATAAAAATCTCAAAATCATCAAAATTACAATCCATAAAATCCAACAATCCACAACATGTCCCAAAAGTCTCTTGAATGTCTAATGCTCCTAATAGAGAGGTCTTGTCTAAGTCCACAGCCATACACCTAGACTTCATTACCTGAAAAGACATGCTCTAAAAAAGGTCAACATACGTTGGTGAGTTCACAGGTTTATAAGTACAAATATTTTGCCATGTTAAACATGTATAGAAAATTGTATGTGAAAGAGATACATAGCAGTCAAGATATCAACATAAGTTTGAATGTAACCCAAGTCCAAGACATTCCAAATTTTGCACACAACCGGATTATATTCACCCAAGGGCAAGCCCCGGCCAAGTCGGTCTAGACTAGTATACTGACAACATGGGTGGGGGTGTCAACCCGTTAGTACTAACAATATCTCTCCATAACGTCCAAGTACACAAGTTGAAGCACAAGCACAAGCACAAGTACACCTCATGATTGAATATCAAGACTCATCCCATGACCCAAACCACATACAATATTTCAAAAGAAAATCAAACACGGCATTGTCCAAAACCATAAGCATGCTCTTCCCCCAAGTAAAATATATTAAAAAGGGGCCGTGAAACTCACCTTGAAAAGTCACAGTTCAAATTCCACAACACGCAGAGGAAGCTCTAAAAATATATAATTCACACAAGGATTAATATAGCACCAAATATCGATGACTAATATGGGTGCAATCCTATTAGTCCAGCCCTTAACACTAATCAAGGTTTTCCATCGTCACACTTATTAATTTAATTCTTTGTAAAGAGTTTTAATCAATATTATATGCAAAACTTGTCTTAATTTAGAATATTTAATCCCAACCCTATTTTTAAGTTTTAACAAAATAATTCAGCATACATATCTGATTGCGCATCAGTCTTGTATAAGCTGTTAGGAGATCGACACGACCACGAAACATCGCGTACGAGGTGTCATTTGAAAGAAGAGACTTTAAATTAACTCCAGAAAAAGAATCAGGTTCATTTGACAAAATATGAGTAAGTTATGACACGAAAAATAAAGACCAATCTGCTGCCCAGATTCGTTAGTTTTGACCTTCAGTTTTGTTTGCTATGTTTGGAGGACCAAACGATGTCGAAACGACATGAAACCACTTGGGTTAGTTAGAGGACTCATAGGGCTTAAATTTAGACCCATAGTTTTCCCCAATTGGGCGTGTTTCGACCAAGTTATCATACGAACAAGATGACCCATGTTTCTGACAGCAAGCTGCCCAGATTGTTAGTTTCGTTGTTTCGATTTGTTCAACCATCCATTCTTTCAAGGAACAATTTTTAATTATTTCAAAACATTTTATAGGTCCAAAACTTCGATTAAGGGCATATCATCCAAGGTTACAACCCAATATTTTAGATTCGATTACCAAACAAGTTCAAGAATTAGGGTCTTTACCAAATGGCGAATCCGACTATCGTAACGCTTAGATCTTCACGATCTAGCACCCAAAACCAAGAATGAGAGATTATTAGATGAAGGTTTTGAATATAGATGATGAATATCATCGATTCTAGAGTAAAACTAGAATTAAACTTCATCAAAAACGATTTCCGCTTACCGTAGCTTTGAAGACGAATGTATCCAGCCTAGTTTAAGATCTTGGATGCCTTGCTTAATGGAAACTCGATGGATGGCTCTAGTAATGCAGAATTTTCGAAGGTTTGATGAAGAAGAAAAGAGAGGACTTAGGTGTTGTGGCGGCTAGGGTTTCAATAGAAATTCTTTGAGTTGTAAAAGTGAGGCCAAGCAAAGGGGAATACCCCCCTTTAACCATTTGCGGCCGAATGAAGGGAAGGACAAGGGCCTTCGGGCCCTTGGCCCGTTTCGTCCAATTCTGTCTCGTCTCGAACCGCGTGTCGACTAATTTTTATGTTTTTGAATTCTATGCGCAATAACGGTTCCAACGAGCTATCACATGCCCTAGGATTCGGATAGTTTATATTTTTAGAATCAATTTATGTTTATTTACCAGGCTTTAGGCAAAGCCCATGGATGTATAGTTAATTGGGTTATGATAAAGTTTCGTGTTTTACATTTTAGGAAGAACCTTGATTGGGCTCAATGCATAGGGCCTCATACAATGACAAACCCAATAGTCACATAAAGATATAAACTCTAGGCCCATCATAAAAATGTAGGCCCATTAGACCAAAATTTGAGCCCAACAAGAAAAGAACCATAAACCAAGACCTAGCCCAAATAAAGACGAAAGTCAGAGTCAAAAGTCAAAATTCAAACTAATGCCAAAGCCAACGTACCTATTTTGGTGACGGATGTCACAGTATCCCCCAGTTGAAAGAATTTCGTCCCGAAATTCAACTAGAGTCATCAATTGCACTGCCATCCGCAATAGGTGAGGGTACTTAGTCCTCATTCCGTCTTCTCTTTCCCAAGTAAACTCAGGGCCTCTCCTTGAGTTCCATCTTACCTTCATAATCGGGATCTTGCTTCGTTTCAACATCTTTATTTCCCGGTCCATGATCTCTAACGGTTCTTCGACAAATCGAAGTTTTTCATCCACTTGAATTTCCTCGAGTGGCACATGCAGCGTCTCATCAGCGAGACACTTCTTGAGATTTGAAACATGAAACGTGTTATGTATGCCGTTCAACTCTTGCGGCAATTCCAGTCGATATGCAACGGGACCAATTCGTTCAATAATCTTGAACGGACCTACGTACCTCGGTGCTAACTTGCTCCTTTTGCCGAAACGAATAATGCCTTTCCAAGGCGACACTTTCAAGAGAACATTATCCCTATCGATTATCAGCATAACTTTTCTGACGGTCTTGGGCTGCCTTCAATCTATCCCTTATCTGAAACACCTTGTTGGTAGTCTCTTGTATAATCTCGGGTCCAATCATCTGACTTTCCCCGACCTCTGCCCAACACACTGGTGACCTACACTTACGCCCATATAACGCCTCAAATGGTGCACATCCAATACTCGTATGGTAACTATTATTGTATGAAAACTCCACCAATGGAAGGTGAGTGTCCCAGTTACCGCCAAAGTCAATCGTGCAAGCCCTCAGCATGTCTTCCAAAGTCTGAATCGTACGCTCACTCTGACCATCGGTCTGAGGGTGATAGGCAGTACTCATGTCAAGACGTGTCCCCAGTGACTTCTGTAAGGATTGCCAGAATCGGGATGTGAATCGTGCGTCCCGATCAGATATGATTGACACGGGTACCCCATGTCTAGACACAATCTCACAAATATAGATCCTTGCCAACTTTTCCATTTTGTAGTCTTCGCGTATAGCCAAGAAATGTGCAGATTTGGTCATTCGATCCACAATAACCCAAATCGTATCATGCCCACTACTAGTCCTTGGTAACTTTGTAATAAAGTCCATCGTAATATTCTCCCACTTCCATTCAGGGATTTCAGGTTGCTGCAATAAACCTGATGGTCTTTGATGTTCTGCCTTGACCTTCGCACATGTTAAACACTTACTAACATATACCGCTATATCCCTCTTCATTCCGGGCCACCGGTATATATCTCTAAGATCGTGGTACATTTTATCTGCACCAGGGTGTACCGAATACCTCGTCGTATGTGCCTCATCCAATACGATTTCCCGAACATTCCCCGTAATGGGTACCCAAATCCTACCCATAAGGTATAACCCTCCATCATCCTTTTGTTCGAACTGTCGGTCCAGTCCTCTCAACCCTTCACTCTGTACGTTTGTTTCCTTTATTGCTTCGACTTGAGCAGCAATAATATGAGTCTTAATATTCGAATGAATGGTCATTTGTAGGGCCCGGATGCGTACAGGTTTGACTCTTTCCTTTCAACTTAAAGCATCCGCTACTACGTTTGCTTTACCCGGGTGGTACCGGATTTCATAGTCGTAATCACTAAGCAATTCCATCCATTGACGCTGTCTCATGTTCAATTCCTTTTGTTCAAAAATGTGCTGGAGGCTCTTGTGGTCGGTATAAACGACACACTTTGTACCATACAAATAGTGCCTCCAGATCTTAAGAGCAAAGACCATCGCGCCTAACTCCAGGTCATGGGTGGTGTAATTCTTCTCATGATTCTTAAGTTGTCGCGACACGTATGCAATCACTTTATCTTTTTGCATGAGAACACAACCTAAACCTTGATACGATGCGTCACAATACACAACGAATCCGTCTGAACCCTTAGGGAGTGCCAATATCGGTGCATTACACAACTTATCTTTCAATGTATTAAATGCGTCCTCTTGTTTAGCACCCCATTCGAACTTTTATCCTTCTGCGTCAGTTGTGTGAGTGGTTGCGCAACCCTTGAGAAATTTGGGATAGATCGCCGATAATAGCCTGCTAGTCCAAAATTGTCTTATCTCTGAAGGCGTCTTAGGTGCCTCCCAGTTTTTAACTGCCTCAATCTTTCCAGGATCCACATGAATTCCTTTCTCATTCACTACATGTCCAAGCAATTTCATCTCTCACAGCCAAAACTCTCACTTGGAGAATTTGGCATAGAGCTTCTCCCTTCCCAATAACTCCAGGATTGTTTTCAAGTGTCCCTCATGATCCTCTTTCATCCTCGAATAAATCAAGATGTCGTCAATGAATACTATGACGAATTTATCCAGGTAAGGTTTACACACCTTGTTCATTAGGTCTATAAATATTGCGGGTGCGTTCGTTAGCCCAAAAGGCATGACCAAGAATTCATAATGCCCATATCACATCCTAAAAACCGTCTTTGGTATATCTTCCACGTGCACCCTCAACTGGTGATATCCCGAATGAAGATCAATCTTCGAAAAATACATCGCTCCTTGTAGTTGATCAAATAAATCATCTATCCTTGGTAAGGGATATCGATTCTTAACGATTAACTTGTTCGATTCTCGATAATCTATACACATTCTGAAGGATCCATCCTTTTTCTTGACGAAGAGCACCAGCGCTCCCCATGGCGAATGACTGGGTCGTATGAAACCCTTGTCTAGTAACTCCTGGAGTTGACTAACCAGTTCTTGCATCTCTGATGGAGCTAATCGATAAGGTGCCTTAGCTACAGGCATTATGTCAGGCACCAAATCAATTCAGAAGTCCACCTGTCTTGGAGGTGGCAATCCTATCAAATCTTTCGAAAGCACCTCTAGAAAGTCCCGCACAACAGGTATGTCTTCAATCTTTATTTCCACCACTTTCATGCCCATTATGAATTCTTTATTCACTTCAGGCTTCTCTCCATGTACTTCAAGCGTCCTAGCATTTGGTAAGGGTATGCGCAAAATCTTTTCATTGCACATGATTTCAGCTTTATTCTTAGTTAACCAATCCATGCCCACCACTACGTTGAAACTCCCAAAAGGTATAAGAGCTATTCTAAAAGCATGGTCATCTAATATTATGGTATAGTCCCGAATTACAATTATAGTCTCTACTAGGCTACCGTCAGCCAATTCAACTACATAGCTTGTTTCCACATTGTTGGGGGTCACAAATACCTTAAAACACTTCACTAAGCATTCCAATTGCCTGAAATTGAAACACACAGGTCATGACATCATAGTCGTTTGGTGCAGATTGCACTTATTACTCTCCAGACAAGTGCCGGCATAGCTCTTCGTTTCTAGCACGGCAGCCACATATCCTTTCATGAAGTTGTCCTTCTTGTCTACTTTAACACTTCAAGCTCACCCGATTCCTTAACATCCTTCTACATCTCACTAGCTTTCTTGAGGGTCTAATACGAACCAACTCATCCATTAAATACAAGTCTTCAGTATTGCACTCCAAATGGTTGGGGTGTAGTAGCGACCACCATTCCACGAACTATAGAACCAGCCTCCCTGATGTCCTTTTCCATTCGCTTTGATTTATGTGCCACAAATATGACACCACCTTTGCCAACTTATAGAATTGGTAGGGATAAGTAGCATGACTAGATCCCACCATTACTTGATTCCACAACTAATGATCTATATTTTGTATCTTGTCCATGAGGTAGTACCTCTCAGTTATTAATGTTTAGCCCATCCAAAGTCATGACCATCATAACTTTTCTACTTCGTGCTTGAACTTGGATATTCCACCATGTTAGTGCTTTGTCCAGTAGTGGCCGGATAACACTCTTTGCATTTTGATTATTAGCACCGATCTTGATGTCCACATTCATTTCTGTTTTCTCAATGCAACGGGTTAGAGCTATTGCTCCAACTTCCTTTCGAACTCTTTTGGCTTGGAAATCTTGTACTTCATGTACGTACAACCAATCCTGCCTCCAGTGCCGCTTTCTTTCAATTTAACAGTCTCACCATGTCCATCTCTAATCCTCTCGGATCATCACATAGCCCAGTTCAGACACATCCCTAACATAGCAAAGATGTTTATGTATAGGGTTCCCCGCAGCGTTCCCACCACACCGATGATATACCAAGGATGACGTCTAAACTAGTTACATGACATCCATTTACTCCATCAATTATAATGCTAGCATCTCTCGACAACCAATGCAACAAGTATTATGATCAGTTTGAACAAAGCAGCATAGGTACAAGGAGTCTCACTTCCCTACTTTAGTTCTTTAAAGACCAAGTACACTTTGAACAAGTAGTCAATTTCTACGATCACAGAAATAAATGCAAGAGAAACGTCTTATAGATACTGGGCTAAAATGTCCCAGTATGATTCCCATGAATGCTCTAGATCTATTTGTACTTGTGTAAGGATATATAGGATTGGTGTTTCCACACCATTGATTATCATAATAACAGGAATTCCACTATCCCATGAATAAGATGGAAGATTCGTACTAACTATGACTGTTATCTCATGAAAGGGTTTGCCAGATTTCGCATGCACTGCAAATTGCGATTACGTGTGCACCCGTAATGGTAATTTGCATTGCATGGTCACCCCTAGCTCCTCCTACCAGAGTTAACATGTCTTGTTAAGTACAGAGTGTTATCTAAGATTGGAGGATCAAGGATATGGTCACTAACCGAAGGTTAAGTAACCGAATTTGTGCAGAGGAATCGACTGACAAAGCATTCACTTGGGTAAGGAACCGTCAAAAGAGTCCATTTAGTATAGTTTGAGATCCAATAAAGTATCCATCTGGCCTGAATACGCCATGGCCCTTGTCTGTTGTTGTCATGTAAGCTAGCATGTTCATCTCCCAATAATCAAACCACGAGTTATAAATAGGGCCTTGTACAACATAGCTAACACCAGCAGACGCATAATAAAGGTTGGCTTAACAACCAAGGTCCTTTAAAAGAGTCCTTATAGCCGCACTTGTCAATCCAGACCAAATAATAATCAAGCGCATAACGAGAGGATGTCCTTACCTAATGCTTTCTCAAGGCACACATAGATAATACAATGACCAAAGTTCTCCAAATAAGAAGATCACAGATAACACATAAGGCAGGCAACATAGCACAACATATAATACACATAAAACATTCACATGCATAACAGTACACACATAATCCTATGATGCATACTACATGTGGGTACTTAGGTTATAGTCTAGGTCGAATAATCCACCTAATTCTCTATAACCAATGGCTCTGATACCAATCTGTCACACCCTCGCTAAAGCGGAAACACGAGGATGCGACGGACGGGATCGTCATAACACATTGGGGGTTCAAGAGAATATCTAAAGGTATTCTCCGTACATGGGTCATGACATCGCCCGACACATAGGAACACATGTCAAGGATAGTCACTACCAGAACGTCATACCAAAATGCATAATCATACCAAAGCTCCATACAGAAACAAATCAACACAATTGTCAAACAATAAAAATCTCAAAATCATCAAAATTACAATCCATAAAATCCAACAATCCACAACATGTCCCAAAAGTCTCTTGAATGTCTAATGCTCCTAATAGAGAGGTCTTGTCTAAGTCCACAGCCATACACCTAGACTTCATTACCTGAAAAGACATGCTCTAAAAAAGGTCAACATACGTTGGTGAGTTCACAGGTTTATAAGTACAAATATTTTGCCATGTTAAACATGTATAGAAAATTGTATGTGAAAGAGATACATAGCAGTCAAGATATCAACATAAGTTTGAATGTAACCCAAGTCCAAGACATTCCAAATTTTGCACACAACCGGATTATATTCACCCAAGGGCAAGCCCCGGCCAAGTCGGTCTAGACTAGTATACTGACAACATGGGTGGGGGTGTCAACCCGTTAGTACTAACAATATCTCTCCATAACGTCCAAGTACACAAGTTGAAGCACAAGCACAAGCACAAGTACACCCTCATGATTGAATATCAAGACTCATCCCATGACCCAAACCACATACAATATTTCAAAAGAAAATCAAACACGGCATTGTCCAAAACCATAAGCATGCTCTTCCCCCAAGTAAAATATATTAAAAAGGGGCCGTGAAACTCACCTTGAAAAGTCACAGTTCAAATTCCACAACACGCAGAGGAAGCTCTAAAAATATATAATTCACACAAGGATTAATATAGCACCAAATATCGATGACTAATATGGGTGCAATCCTGTTAGTCCAGCCCTTAACACTAATCAAGGTTTTCCATCGTCACACTTATTAATTTAATTCTTTTGTAAAGAGTTTTAATCAATATTATATGCAAAACTTGTCTTAATTTAGAATATTTAATCCCAACCCTTATTTTTAAGTTTTAACAAAATAATTCAGCATACATATCTGATTGCGCATCAGTCTTGTATAAGCTGTTAGGAGATCGACACGACCACGAAACATCGCGTACGAGGTGTCATTTGAAAGAAGAGACTTTAAATTAACTCCAGAAAAAGAATCAGGTTCATTTGACAAAATATGAGTAAGTTATGACACGAAAAATAAAGACCAATCTGCTGCCCAGATTCGTTAGTTTTGACCTTCAGTTTTGTTTGCTATGTTTGGAGGACCAAACGATGTCGAAACGACATGAAACCACTTGGGTTAGTTAGAGGACTCATAGGGCTTAAATTTAGACCCATAGTTTTCCCCAATTGGGCGTGTTTCGACCAAGTTATCATACGAACAAGATGACCCATGTTTCTGACAGCAAGCTGCCCAGATTGTTAGTTTCGTTGTTTCGATTTGTACAACCCATCCATTCTTTCAAGGAACAATTTTTAATTATTTCAAAACATTTTATAGGTCCAAAACTTCGATTAAGGGCATATCATCCAAGGTTACAACCCAATATTTTAGATTCGATTACCAAACAAGTTCAAGAATTAGGGTCTTTACCAAATGGCGAATCCGACTATCGTAACGCTTAGATCTTCACGATCTAGCACCCAAAACCAAGAATGAGAGATTATTAGATGAAGGTTTTGAATATAGATGATGAATATCATCGATTCTAGAGTAAAACTAGAATTAAACTTCATCAAAAACGATTTCCGCTTACCGTAGCTTTGAAGACGAATGTATCCAGCCTAGTTTAAGATCTTGGATGCCTTGCTTAATGGAAACTCGATGGATGGCTCTAGTAATGCAGAATTTTCGAAGGTTTGATGAAGAAGAAAAGAGAGGACTTAGGTGTTGTGGCGGCTAGGGTTTCAATAGAAATTCTTTGAGTTGTAAAAGTGAGGCCAAGCAAAGGGGAATACCCCCCTTTAACCATTTGCGGCCGAATGAAGGGAAGGACAAGGGCCTTCGGGCCCTTGGCCCGTTTCGTCCAATTCTGTCTCGTCTCGAACCGCGTGTCGACTAATTTTTATGTTTTTGAATTCTATGCGCAATAACGGTTCCAACGAGCTATCACATGCCCTAGGATTCGGATAGTTTATATTTTTAGAATCAATTTATGTTTATTTACCAGGCTTTAGGCAAAGCCCATGGATGTATAGTTAATTGGGTTATGGTAAAGTTTCGTGTTTTACATTTTAGGAAGAACCTTGATTGGGCTCAATGCATAGGGCCTCATACAATGACAAACCCAATAGTCACATAAAGATATAAACTCTAGGCCCATCATAAAAATGTAGGCCCATTAGACCAAAATTTGAGCCCAACAAGAAAAGAACCATAAACCAAGACCTAGCCCAAATAAAGACGAAAGTCAGAGTCAAAAGTCAAAATTCAAACTAATGCCAAAGCCAACGTACCTATTTTGGTGACGGATGTCACACACACATTTTCCCCAATTTAACTGGGATTAAGTCACCTCGACGTGTCCATGTTCCTATTGGCTGTGTGGTACCAAATGGAACCATCCTGTTTATGTTTGTAAATATCAAAAATTCATGATTTCTTGAACTGATTAATTTCCAAATTCTAATATCTTCTTTATTTCTATCTTATAGAATGTCTCGTCATCAAGGAAAACGTGCCATCTCCGACCGCAAACTTGCCGCGTCGATTGCCCGACAAATGGCTGCTGTCCTCCCAACCATGAGTTTAAAATTGACTTGATTCCTGGTGCAAACCCCGTGGCTAAATCGCCTTATCATCTTGCGCCTTCTGAAATGTAAGAACTAGCCAGTCAACTACAAGAATTGACCGATAAGGGCTTCATTCGTCTTAGCTCTTCACCATGGGGTGCACCTATGATATTCGTGAAGAAGAAAGATGGATCATTTCGTATGTGTATCGATTATCAGAAACTCAACAAACTTACCAACAAAACTGATACCCTCTCCCTCGAATCGATGACCTCTTCGATCAACTCCAAGGAGCTACGTAATTCTCGAAGATCGATCTACGTTCTGGATATCATCAATTGCAAGTTCACGACAATGATATTCCAAAGACCGCTTTCCGTACTCGATATGGACATTATGAGTTCATGGTTATGCCTTTTGGCTTGACTAATGCACCTGCTGTTTTCATGGATCTCATGAATCGAGTATGTAAACCGTACTTGGACAAATTCGTGATCGTGTTCATCGATGTATATCAGTTTAAATCTTTAATTACTTTGGTGTTTAATTGAATCAATACATTGTTGTTTATAATAATTTTGTATCTAAATCCATCTGCTAATAATATTTTCATTATTTTAATTAACCCATCTGTTGACCATATACCTATCGGTTGACTATATGCTGGGCAATTTTAATTATGCATGAAATTAGTTCATATATGAAATGTTATGCAGATTAACTATCTATACAATTCACACAACCTTTTGATGAGGTATGTATGAAATGTTATGCAGATTAACTAAAGAGTCAAATTTTATACTCTTTTTAACTCATTGTTTGTATCTGTATACTATGATGTAACATTTAGTTTAAATTATTGTGGTTTTTTTTGTGTTTGTATCATTTTACCTTACTATGAACATCAATAAAACATCTTTTTGACTTTCCACTTACTCATATACAACAGGTTGTTTTAGATGCTTACTTTATCTGAGTAGTATTGTAATTGTTTATATATGTGCAATTGTCAAGTTATCATTCCTTTCGCTATATATTTCTTTAAATGGTTTAATTATATGCAAACTGTTGTTTTAGATGCTTACTTTATCTTAGTTGTATTGTAATTGTTTAATGATATACAACTTTCATTGCTATTTTTATCTGTTGTTTGATATTCTATCTGCAAGTTAAAAAAAATCATAACATATATACCTATAAGTTCAAACTTATTATGCACCTACGAAGATTGTTTGATGCGTACTGCAACTTGCAACCTGTTTATGATCAGCAAGCATTGTATATCAATTTAGATCTTTAATTACTTTGTTGTTTAATTGAATTAATACATCTAAATTCATCTGCTAATAATATTTTCACAAAAGTTTATATACAAAGTATTATCAACAACAATATAACTTAAAAACCATTTTAAACAACAATAATATTTTTGGATTGAACCCGTGTGTTACACGGGTTTTTAGCCTAGTATATATATATATATATATATAAGCTACATAATTAGTTTCTTAGAATGTGAAAAGACCGAAATACAATACACTTGAACTTAACAAAAAAGATTAATGAAATTTAACATTAAGTGGGGGGGGGGGGGTAAACAGCCACATAAGTAATTCAGTAAACAAAGGTCATGTTTGGTTGGGTCTTATTGACCCCATTCAGACCTTTATGTCTGACTCGGTCAGACATGGGTGTTTGGTTAATTAACGTCTGATTGAGAAATACGTCTGAATGAACTCTTATTAGGTCAGACTTGGTTAATCATCTGACCAACTCCCACAATAGCCATAATCCTTCCCAAGTTTGACCATCGACACTTCCCCTTAATTTGCCACTAGTCGCCAGCCGGCCATCACCAATCTGACATCGGCAGGCGCCACCACCACCGGCAGGCGCCGCACCCCTAGCAGGCGCCACCACCATCGACAGCGGCGCACGCCCTTCACGCCTCCGTCGTCGTTTCTAGGGCTTCTTGACAGGTAATTTCTCGCATCTGTCGTCGTTTTTAGGGCTTCGAATTGTTGGTGTTGTGATCTGTTGTTGGTGATGTTGTGATTTGGTGTTGTTGGTGATGTTGTGATTTGGTGTTGTCGATTGATTCTTCTCCGTTAACACCCTGTTGGTTCTTTCCCTCTCTCTCTCTGTGTGTGATTATCTGGGTGTTGGTCTTGTTGGTGATGTTGTCGATTGATTCTTCTCCACACTCCTTGAGCATCTCCTGGATATTGCAGAAGATAAAAACCTTAATATTAAAAGAAATAATACTTAATATTAGAACAATAATGGTAAATGGGAAGGCTGGGTAAATGGTGGTATGGGTTCTAGACAAAACAGTTTTCATGGTAACAAGAAAAGCTCCACACTACATATGGCCATGAAAAAAGACATGTTAGGATATAAACAGAAGTATAACTTGAAGCTAACTATCTTATTTAAGCTATCAAAAATACATGAAACTTATTTATTTTCTTACAAATAAAAACTGGAGGGCGCACTATCTTTGGGTTTCTATCTTGTGATCTGTTTGGTGTTGTTGACGATTCTTAGTTGGGTTTCTATCTTGTGATCTGTTTGGTGTTGTTGATGATTCTTAGTTGGGTTTCTATCTTGTGATTTGTTTGGTGTTGTTGACGATTCTTAGTTGGGTTTCTATCTTGTGATTTGTTTGGTGTTGTTGACGATTCTTAGTTGGGTTTCTATCTTGTGATTTGTTTGGTGTTAATTTTTCTGATTTGTATAATACATGTTATAATTGATAGATTCTTTTAAAGAAATGGCTGAAAAAAATATTAGGATTAACTGGAAAGTTGAAGGAGTTGATAAAACCTTTCTAGAATCATGTATTCATGAAATTGCACTTCATGGAAGTGAGGGTAGTAGCCTGAAAGCGATTTCATGGAGGAACGTTGCTGAAAAATTGAAAACAGAACATGAGTTTACAGTGGATCAAAAACAAATGAAGAACCGCTATGATTACTAGAAATCAAAATTTGCAGCTTGGTCAAAGCTTAAGAACAAAACTGGAAATGTTTATAACCCGCTAACAAACACCTTTAACTTAACGGAAGAAGAATGGCAACTTGAGATCAAGGTATTTCTTTATATATACATATATATTTCAATAACCTCATAGTAATTTTAATTTTTTTTTCACATAGTCCAACAAATTCGTAGAAAAGTTGAAAAGAGCGCCACTTGATTATCCCGACTTGTGTATTCAATTGTTTGAAGGATCTACTTCAAATGGTTTTGATAGTTAGGGGCCATCTTCTACGCTCCCTCATCCTTTTGTGGAATTGATTGATCAAAATGCTCTTTCGGACATTGATGGCACTCAAATGGAGCATGGGGCTAGTGAAGAGTCTTCTGATCGGTCTAAACAAAAAAGAAAATCATCAACTCAAGGTGTTAGTAATGAGTCAACAAGTCGTTTTAAAAAATGGAAACAAACATTCAATTCACATCTCATGGAAGTTGGAGAGTATATCAGGAATGTGGCAAAGATGTTGCTTGAGAAACACAACCAGTCTAATGATATAGATGCATGCATGGAGAAGCTAGAGATGTTAGGGTGGGGAGAATTTGAGGCGAAATATCAAACAACGCTTTTGCTTTTCGGTGAAAGTGCTGATTTAAGAAAAGTGTGGTTACGACTTAAGCTGCACACCTGTGAAATGTGGGTTAAGAATGCGGGAGCGAAGTATGGATTGTTTTGATGTTGTGTTTTAGTTGCTTTTTGATAGCTAAACTTTAAGCTATGTATGCTAAACTTTGTATGCTATGTTTTGGAATGTTATTTGAATTCTATGCTATGTTTTGAAATGTTATTTGAATTCTATGCTATGTTTTGGAATGTTATTTGGATGACGGATAGCCTATGGACTCGGATGAAGAGATTATGTTTTTCTTATTGCTTTGTTGGCATTGGCTACAATTAGCCTTGACTGGTCATGAAAGGATAAAAGATCTGAATTCAGCATTGACCGGTCATGAGTACACACAAGAATTGTTGCATGGCACTTCTACACAATGTCATGAGATGATGCGCATGTCACGTGATGCATATGTACTATTGTGTAATCATTTTAAGCAACGAAATTGGTTGCAGAGTAGTAGGTCAATAACCTTTGAAGAAAAGATGGCTATGTTTTTATTGTCATAGGACATAATGAGCGATTTCGAATGGTTAAGCGAAGGTTTCAACACTCAACAGAAACAATTCATAGATGTTTTCATGAGGTATTACTTGCAATGATGAATTTCGCAAGAGAAGTTATAGTTCCGACATATTCTAATCCAATCGTGAATGCTTCAGAAAAACATAGAAGGCTAAAACAAATATTTTCTGGAGCGATAGGTGTGTTAGATGGAACTCTTGTACATGCAGTCGTACCCGCTGATCAACAGACTCGTTACAGGGGAAGAGGAAAGGGTGAATGCTTTCAAAATGTCCTGGGAATCTGTAATTTTGATATGATATTCACGTTCGTATGGGCCGGATGGGAGGGTATTGCACATGATTCACGTGTTTTTAAAGAAGTTGAATTTAATCTGACTTCCGGCTTTTATTTGCCCCTACCAGGTTTTTATCCGTTCCTTAACTTTGATGTAATTGTTTATCTAGTTTTTTATGTAATAGTTTTGATTCTAATGTTTACAGACAATATTATCTTTGCAATGCTGCATACACCAACACTCGTGAGTTTATGACTCCCTACCGTGCTACGAGATATTGGCTAGCCGATTTTCGACGACAGCGTGCATTGACTAAGGAAGAAAAATTCAACCATGCTCACGCACAACTTAGAAATGTAATTAAGCGCGCATATGGTGTTTTGAAGGCAAGATTCCTAATCCTAAAGCAAATGGCCCCTTTTCATTTTCAATACAACGAGACATAGTGATTGCGTGTTTCGCTATCCATAACTTTATAAGGAAATGGAATATTCATGATCAGTTATTTATGGCATACAACGAGAATACTTTTTTTTGGAGAAATGCAAGAGAAGGAAAGTGATGGCCAGTCTGTTCACGACATGGAATGGGGCTCACAAGGCATTGAGTATATGACTACTTTGCGTGACGAGATAACAACTCAATTAATGTCAAATGCTTAAAACCAAAATTGTACGCAAATTATTAATTTCTACTTGGATTTAGTATGTTTTCAAGAAGGATTTATGTGTAATTTGGATTTTCTATGATGGTTTGTTTATTTTTTCTCTAGTAATTATTCATTCTTAGAAGTTATGATCAAATAGATAAATTATATTCAGTAAGAAATAATTCAGAAAGGTAAAATAATTATTTTATACAGTTATTCAGATGTTCAACCAAACAAACTTAAACTCATTTAACACTTTTTGATAGTTTAGACCCTGTTAATGGTTCCGCATTAAGTTGCCCAACAGCACCAAAGATCGTGCCAGTGCTGGTGCCTGAGAAGACGAGCATCCATGACCAATGCCATTTGTGGTTCGAACGCTTCTGAAAATCTCGATGATATCAAACCACCGGAATCCGTCGATGAATCACCAGAAGCCTTTGTTTGTTCGGAGAACCAAAACGAAAGTGATTCGTCACCATCGGAGTTTATCAACGATCCAGATGACCAAAACGTAGATGTATCGATGCAAAGGAGAAGACGAACACCAAATTTGACGGTCAAAATGATGAATAGCAACAAGTAAGGTAATTTGATTATAGCTTCGTTTATTTCGATATTACATTTGAAATTTCTGATTTAGGCATTTGATCACTGATGCTGTTGCTGCAATCTATCATATGTATGCTGAAATAATCAGACTGATGATATAAGAACTCAAGCAAACATGATGATGAAGAAGAAGGCGAATCTAATAAACCAGCAGATTCGATGAAGAAGAGGAATATGATGATCAATGGAAGCCTATTGAATCCACCTTTGCTGATAACAGGTAACAAAATACGTATGTTACTGAATTATCAGCAGTTTTAGCAACATAACCTAATTGGTAAATGTTTTGTTTATTAATCGTTTGATAATAATACGTCACAAAGGTTCTGAATATTGGCAAAGATGTAACTATGGGTGATCGATCATCTAGGATCATTGACAGGGTACAACGAATGAATTTGATCTGAACTGTAGAGTCTCGAAGCCTCTATCGAGTCCACATATGGATTAATCGAGGCATTGTAAAGATCCGATTGTTCGCCATCGTAAACTCTGCTCAAACCATCTTCATTACCCTGTTGATTAACCCATGGTTGTTTTGTGAGTTTCCTCAAACCCTCTAGTTCCATAGCCACTTCCTTCATCGTTGGTCTGTCATAACTGTTTATGTTGAGGCACCGCTTCACTAGAGACGCGATCGCTTCAAGTTGCTCGAGAGATCCCTCTCGAACCACTCGTGGGTCTAGAATCTGAAATAAGTTATTTGTTCTTAAAGAAACAAGGAAATAGGCTGCTAGGTTTCTTTCTGCTTGACTCCGGTCCATGCAAAGTGGCTTCTTTCCTGTTATAAGCTCGAGAAGTACGACTCCAAAGCTATAAACATCACTTTTATCTGTTAACTGGCTCGTGTGAAAGTATTCAGGATCTAGATATCCTATTGTCCCTTGAACTAATGTAGTCACTTGTGTTTGATCCAAGGCTATCAACCTTGACGCACCAAAGTCTGAAATTTTAGCAACCATATTCTCGTCCAACAATATGTTGGCGGATTTCACATCACGGTGGATAATCGGCTTTGAAGCAGCCGAGTGGAGGTAGGCAAGCGCTCCGGCTGACTCAACTGCTATTCTTAACCGATTGTCCCAAGATAACCACGCCATTCCATCAATAGCATGGATATGATGGTAAAGAGTGCCATTGGAAACACATTCATAGACTAGCAATGGAACTTCAGTCTCTAAGCAACACCCTAACAGCTTCACGACATTCCGATGGTTAGTTCTAGTAAGAATGACCACCTCATTGATAAACTGCTCGATCTGACTGTCATCCATGACTTTTGATTTCTTTATAGCAACAATAGTTCCATCAGGTAAGATCCCTTTGTATACGATCCCATACCCGCCACGACCAAGAATCATGCTCTTAGAGAAGTTTTTCGTGGCTTTTTCCAGCTCTTCGGTTGTGAAGATCTTGTTCGACCGATTGACACCACCAAACTCGTCAGAACTCGTTTGTTGTTTCAGTAACATGCCACCATTTTTCAGAAAGAACTTCTCCCTCAATTTGATAACCTTTCTTCTCTGGTGGCTGAAATACAACCATCCTATTCCTATAAATGCAGACAAGAATCCAATCCCCATTCCTACATAAAACACAAGTCGTTATTCGTCATCATTCGTTGTTGTATTACAATGAAACAAATAATAATTTTGTGATCATGAAAGTATGAGGTATCTCACCTAGAGACAACTTTAGTGCTGGAGATTTTGAGTTCCTAGCAGTGCAGCCTCTCCCGTTTTTTCTCCCGTCTCCTTCGTATCCATGAGGGCACGAACAGTTGTAACTTCCTGGAAGATTAGTGCAGGTCCCGTTACACGGATTAGTGTTTGGATCTGCACACTCGTCGATATCTACAAGATGAAAATTCAAAATGTTGCATTGCTTAAGTAATGTTGTGATGGACTGTATTCAATTACAGACCCTGTGTTAGCTATTAAATGGTATGGGGGGTACTTTGGTAATACTGTTAATAGAGGGACCATACTTGTAAATGTGTAATAAAGGCTTAACGGAGTTTGTTAAGTCGTTAATGAGGGTATTAATAAGAGAAGTATACGTGAGAAAGGTATGCTAGAATTGAATCCTATGTCTTTTTATGTTTTTTCTTCTTCTATCTCAAATTGATACCATCACCCTGGGAAAGACTAGAAATCAATAGAAGTGCCGGCTGGACCAGAAACCAAGTATCTAGCCGGTTCGGTCATTCCTCTTTGAGTCGTTTACATTTAAATCGGCTGGTTGCCGGTCAGATCGGGTGTTTCAACCTGATTTCAAGTTTTTTATATATATTTTTTCCATAAAAAATCTCAGTTTCTGATTAATTTTCTCACACTTTATATATCATTTATTAATATAGTTTAATTCATACCAAAAGTCTTTACTTTCTTTTAAGATTACTAATTAATACCAAAACATATATGTTTCAAATTTTGTTTATTAATAAAGGTTATAATTTTTATATTGTTTATAAAGTCGTTCGGTTATTAAATCTGGTCCGACCGGTGCACCGGTAAGACCACTAACCACTAAGTCATTGTTTGGTCTGGTTATCTGGTCGGATGATGAAAACATTAATCAAAGTGACTAACCATGGCAGCCAGGAGAAAGGTAAGGATTGCCTTGATAACCATCCTTGCAGGAGCACCTATACCCTCCATTCCCACCTTCAAAGTCCACACAAACACTATTCTCTTGACAATAATAATCACTAGTGTTTCTATAGTCATTACAGCTCCCACTTCCGATCACCCAGTTAAGCACCACCGGAACAGTCTCCGCGGTCCGAACAGCAAAATCAGGATCCACAAAATCAGAAGCACCCCCAAACGTAAACGCACTCTGCTCTCCAAGAAACGTGTAGCCACATTTGTTAAAAGACCGAACCTGAGCGTGAAAAAAGATTGTGAACACTTGGGCTAGGTACGTCGTTAAACCCTTCGGTATGCTCGTCGCGCAACACCCCATTCCTGAACAATTTTTTTAGGAAATAGGGATTTTAGCTCTGTATCATGACTTGTGCGTATGTTTTGAAAAGTGTTTGTGTTTTGAGTGTTCTATAGTGTTACGGTAAATATCATTTACAGAAGTGCTTATGTGACAACAATAAAATATGTTATTATAATAAAAAAGCTTAATAGATTATGCCATGTAAGCATTCCTGTAAATGACATTCACCAAACTCCTATAAATAAAAAACATTTCATCATTCACCCAAATTGGCAAAAAATCATTACCCATTTGCAAATAAACTCAATTCGAAAAAATAATAATAATAATACCTGAACATGTTCCCACGGGGACATCTTGAGCATCAGAGCATATAGACACACACCCACTGGTGAAGTTCTTGCCTTCGATCCCCGCCACCGGTGAAACCGACGCGTAATCATCACACCCAATCGCAAACACCTTGTTTCGATCCGACAACGTGAAGTACGAGTTTTGCACCACGAGCCCACTGCTGTAGTCTTGAGTCACCCCACCGGTTTCATTGTAGCACCTTGAAGCGACGGTGTTTTTGACCCTCACATGCTCATGTGTAATATCCACCACCTCCACCAGGTTGAACTCGTAACCGGTGTACGAGAATAGGTCCTCCGGCAAGTAGGCTTTCGGGGGGTTGAAGGATGTGTTGCAGGTGATGTCGAACCATGGACCGATGGAGCAACCAGAGTTGGTTCCAATGCCGAACGGGTACGGTACCATGAGGTTCCCGCATCGCGATGGGCAGCCCGGGAGCGTGACGTTGTTCGCGGTGGTGGTGGTTGCCGGTGAGAATGGGAGGTGAGATAGGTAGAGGAGTATGGAGAGTAGAAGCATTTTGGTAGTCGCTGTTGTTGAAGTTGAAGTAGTTTGA
Organism: Flaveria sonorensis; assembly: GCA_025506505.1. NCBI lineage: Eukaryota > Viridiplantae > Streptophyta > Magnoliopsida > Asterales > Asteraceae > Flaveria > Flaveria sonorensis. The sequence continues at coordinate 54,844,215 of CM046434.1, forward strand.
GATATGTTTTATAAGAGGTTTTTATTGAAAGTCCTATGTTTTTTTAATGGTAAATGCGCGACCTCGTTGGACCCATCCCCAACCTCACTTAGAAGGAAACTCATTGGTGAAAAAATCTCCGGCTTAAATCTGAGTATTTTGTTTTGAGTAGACTTGAACCTATAACCTCTCAATATTTACATGTTATTGGTACCTCATATAGGGCTGTTCACGAGCCGAACCGAGCCGAGACGGGGCAAGCTCCAACTCGGCTCGAATTTAAACCGAGCCAACTCTGCTCGGTTCGGTTTTAAAATCGAGCTAGAAATCTGAGCTCAAGCTTGGCTCGGTTTTTAACCGAGTTGGCTCGGCTCGGTTCGTTTTGGCTCGGTCTTAATTTCATAAAAAAATTAAAAAAATCAAATGAAAAATAAATTTAAAATACTACATAACGCATTACCGGTTTATAACAAGTTTCACAAAATACGAATTAGTGTAAAGAAACTAAGTTCAACTTCAACAAAATACAAATAACTTCATCATTATCTAAATTGAAGGAATAAAACCCGTAACACACATACAACCAGTAATATATTTTTAGTAAATAAATTAAAAGTATGTTTGAATAATTTATTCTAATATATAAAAATATATAAGCATCACATGAAACAATCCAAAACAAACATTATAGTTAATATTTTGATAAAAAGATTAGTTAAAAAATATATTATATTCTTAACAAAAAAGTAAATACAATGATATATGTTATATATATAAAAAAAACATATATATTACAAGTAAAACAATCCGAGCCATACCGAGCCGAGCTAACAAGCGAGCTAAACCGAGCCGGCTCGGCTCGTTACGAACCGAGCCGAGTTTACCTCGTTTTCATACCGAGTCGGCTCGGTTCGGTTCAGTTTAAAACCGAACCATTTCGAGCGAGCTACGAGCCGTGAGCTATTTGGACGGCCCTAATCTCATATTAACCAGTTGGTTAATATCATTTGTTGAAAAGGCATATGTTAGAGTTGTTTTTTTAAGTTTTTTAAAAGTCAAGCTCGTTGACATCGGAGAAAACGGCGATGCATTTGATGAGAATCATGACATATCGAATTAGCTCAGAATGTCAATGAAATGAAAGTAGGTGGTTGACTTTAAGATTGGAATTGTTCAAAGTCATCGTCTGCTTCATCTTTTAAATAATGTCTGCTGTTTGATTGTTATGATAATATGTTTATATCTAGAAAACATATATGAACCTATGCCAAAGTTATCAAAATGAATTTTTGTTTCTTTTGAAGAATTATTTGGACGTATGTGTAAATTTCGAAACACTAATAACCGTAACAAATAGGTATTTTGAACCTAAAAAATCGAGGTCTACTAAGGCGACATGGTACGGTTATTAGCCGTACCTGACCCAGGATGCCATGTCTGTATCTGACCCACCATACACTGGCCCATTGGCGTAGCGAGACTGACACCGTGGATCACGCGACTGAATAGACTTAGTAAAAACGTGGGGGTTACGTCATGTACGGGCGGTTACTCCGCATGTCTAGGAGACATCTTGTACTCCGGATAAAAGTTAGGCTTATTTGCACCTTTTTACATGAGTTTCTTTGAACCCACTCATCTAGCTAGGTATAGTCATATTTTAGAGTGAATTAGTGATCATGTTGTAAGCTTCAACTTGTCCTTTTTCTTTTTTTAAGTTATACATATGATTCTAATTGTTTAAACGATCATTTGCATTTAACTTTTAAGAAAGGTAAATTGCATGGATAGTTCGTGTGAGAAGACAATTTTACTTTTCATCCCAAACGGTTAGAAACCACCCTTTTAGTCTCAACTCTTTGCTAATCCGTCACTCATCCTATAATGAATGGTGGTCTATTTTAAATGGTAAACTTTTAAAAATGATCATTTTACCTTTTATATAAATAATAAAAAAGTACAAATAAGGGCATCTACCATTCTACCTCTTCGGTGAAGCTCGGCGAAAGGTTTCAACTTGTGGTCCATCGAGCAACTTGTAGAAGTACGTTGGAGCAACCCCACTTGAGATGAGCCCTAGAGAACGCTGAGGGGGAGCGTGTGAACACTTTCCTCCCACTGGTCTAGGAGCTGATGGTTCCAGTCCGAATTGAAGCTCTTCTGATAGCCTTGTTGAGTCTTCTGCCGTACGTTCTACACAAATAACAAATCGTTAGCCTCGCCATAGGGAAGGGGATTCCTCATGACCAAGCTCGGGCGTGAGAATAAATTTCTGGTTTGTAGGATATATATTGTGGATGCAGATAGTAAATGTTGATTGACCTGTTCCACTAATCTTTGTGCTTGGTATTTGTTGGTGATCTTTCTGACATTGGTTAACTCAGTAATCATTTTACGCATTAGTGAAGGCATGGTGGTATAGTGGCCATCGTATGAGATGATCACTGCAGCCCGACAACGGTAAAGTTTTTATTATTTATATATGTGATTTGTTGTACCCTTGACAATTACCCCTCCAATTTGGATCCATTTCATCATTGGTATCTTGTCATGCGGATCTTATAAATATGCTTTATATGCGTGTATTGGATCACCAAGATCCAATGTTTGCCTTTAATTTTGCTAATATTTGTTTGCCTTTTTCCTTGTTGCTTCTTAAATTTCTGCACTCGAATCTATACTATATAATACAAGAAAGGTTGAGGCAGTCACATTTCATCTTTCTAAACATCAAATTCTAAGACTTAGACATTCTATCTGAATTTGTATATCACCAATGCTAAGACTAAAATAGAATAGTTTGCAACTGAAATAGAAGGAAGTATTCAATCCTTAAAGGATAATCTGCACGAACTTGATAGAAACCATCAACGAATCCGCATCACCTCCAGCTTCATAAACCCTCAACACCCACTCATAACCTTGATTGGCCCGAACAGTGAAGTAACGGTTGTGAACATCCAGACTAAGATGTTACTTCATAAAGCTATAATCAATCAGCTGAAACAGAAAGGTAAAAAGGCAGTTAAAAACATATATATGACTCGTTAAAACATAAATGGCAATCACAAAGCACAACATTATAATTTATCTTGAAATACATGGGAAACTATTCACTTTAAAAGTTAACAATAAAAAATACAAAGACATACAAAACTCATCATAACATGAATGGTACTTACAACAAAAGGATCATAGTCATTAGAAATGACATGATAAAACAACGAAAGATGTTTTGAAGAAGGATCACCATGGACATAGGTCAGAAACCAAATGTTAGGCTCCGTAGGACATATATACCACCACGTAATCATTTCTCTGTACGCGTAAGTGCTTCGACATCAACACCCGTCCGGTAGTCAATGTTGTTTGACCATTAACAATTCTAGTTGTAATGTGCCAAACATATTCATCATCTAGCTTTACGTGTATAATTGGAGCAAACTGCTGGTTCTGGTAGTAGTGCTTAACAGAAGGAGGTAGTTGCTACAACAACAAATAACATTTATGTTGTATAAATACATTAACTGTAAAGTAAGAAGCCATGAAGTAAATATTTTGTAAATGATCAGATAAGCGTCAGCAGCATACATAATCAGCTTGACAAAACCCGGATGAATCGGCATGTCACTACAGACGTGAACCTGTAAAATAATTATATGACCTTTACAAAACAATAAGAATTAGATAGTTAATCCAATCAACAAATCACATAAATAAATAATAAATACTATATCGTTGTCAGGCTATAGTGATCATCTCACACGATGGCCACTGTACCCCCTCCGAGTTCTCCACAGCTCAGCTCAAGAGGGGTTGCTCCGACATACTTCTACACTAATCATTACTAACGAATTCAATAGATTTTTATAACGTTAAGCGTCAAATTATGTGTTTAAGTTAGAAAAGATGTTCATAATTTCTTAAGAAATTAATAATTTGACCTTAACAATCCGTTTAATTTACTGTATATTTTATGAATTTCTTAAAAGGCTAACCAGTAAACAAGACACATCTGTGATGTTCAACCTTAAATTTTTTATCCTAAAGTAACACCAAACACAACATCAATATGTTCAGACTTCTGTTGGATGTAATGATTATTTGCGTTTCAAAAAACCTATTTTAAATACAACTTGGTTTTTAATAAAATATATTAGGAACCACACTTTACTTTTTATACATAAAGTTAACAAATTATAATTATTGAAGAAAAATCAAATCATTATATATTTAATGAGTTAGGATAGGATACAAATACACACCAAAAGAAACTCAAAAAACTCTTGAATCAAATTCAAGTATTTAATTTAGTTAAAATTCATGATTCTAGTTTTTTTTAAAAAATAGTACAGTTTGTACTAGTGTGAAATCAAACATCATTTTTAACAGTAGATCTTTGAATCTAAATCAAATCAATGGTTTAGATTTAGTTTAAAAATTTCTATAATTTTTTTTTTCAAATGAACCCTACCCTAACGAGTGAGAAGGGTTCAAATGCAAAACAAGAAAATTAAGAAAACATATTATATGTTTTATACGGGTAAACTTAAATGTTTAAAAGTATAAAAGGATAACGTTAAAATTATGTCAGTGGATATATTTAAAGGAGGGCAAAAAGTCCGATTCGGGAAAAAACTAGTTACAAAAACCAATCCGGTTTGATAAAAACCGGTTATAGTCAAACCGGTTCCAGCTCAATTCGAACCATTGGTTTGTATACCGGTTTGGCAGCCCGACATCTAAAGCCGGTTATAAAACTAGTTCAATCCAAAAAAACCCGATTAAACCGGGAAAAAATTGGTCGGTTTCAAAGCCAGTCCAAACCGGTTTGAGGGATTTGAGTGTTCAGTTAGTAAAACCAGCTTATAAACCGAACAGGTTTGAAAAAACAAACGATTTGTTCACATAACAAAAAAACTGGTTTGTACACCTCTAGATGTATCTGTGTAGAGGTGCACATCCAACCCAGTTATCCGACCTGATGACCCGATCGAACTCGACCCGGTAGCTCCCCAACCCGATTCAACCTGTTGGGTTCAAACCGCTTTGTCCCCACCACACCCCAAACCGGGTTCAACCCGATTTATTCCCAACATGGCCCGAACCCAACCTGTTTTAAACCCGGTATAAACCTTATTTTCTTTACCATTTTGTCCTTTTAAAACCGGTTTGGGCCTGTCCCGAAACCCGGTTTGTATTTTTATGACCAAAACCTGACCCGGCTTCAAATTTCAATCCGGCTTATGCATCTCCATATCCGTGGTCCGGGATATAGTGAATTTGGGCCGAAGAAGCCTGAATGGTTATTCTCATCAAGTCATATGTCTCTAACGAGCCCAAAGTTTCTTCCAAGTTTGGGCAATTAAGCCTGTCAACTTAACCTTACAACTTACAAGCTACAACTTTCTATAACATATGGGCCGCCATGGTCCGAGTAATCTAGGACCCATCCAGCTCATAAACAAGGCTATATCCCCCGAGATTATTAAGTGAATAAAATAATAAGCTTCAATTCGTCGATGGGTCTCAACTTCGTTCTATCTTTATAATCTAACTAAAAATATACTTTTAATTTAACATTTATTTTCTAAAATCTTTCGTATCTCATTTCCCATACGTATCGTAATTTAATTAAACAATACTTTTTATTTATTTTATTATTTTTTCTCTTTGTACACTTATATCCGCTAACAAAAAATATAAAATAATAACAAAAAACATAAAATAATAGATAAAAGATAAATAATGAGCCCTAAATATGAAAGACTACTTTACTTTCCTCAAAAAATGTGAGCATGGAATGGGTTGGAGTGTTTTTAAGTGATTTTTTTTGAACTAACGTGCCCGAGCAACACGTTTCAGAAATTTGTCATCGTTGCAGCATGTATATTAACATGATTATCCGACGTACATCGCACGCAGCGTAGCCGTATGATTACCCTGACGTGGTTAACGCGCACTGCGGAGTTTTTGTGAACTTCGATACACTTGTTGGCGTGATGACAATAACGTACCAAAAAACATATAAAGTTAGAACGCTTTGTCTTTAAGATTAAACATAGATATAAAAACATGATATGGCTTTCACATTGTGATATAATATTAGAAAAGTGATTTAAACAAAAGATAATGCGAAAAGTAAAGTGAAAAAGAAAAAAAAGTTATCAAGAAAAGAAAAAGAAAACCAAGAGAGTATAAAACAAAAATTTATGTAATGAGGTTCAAACCCATACGCCGCATGCCTCAATGAAAACGTTTAACCAACTCGCCAAAACCCAAACTTGTGTTCAAGGCTTCAAACAATAGTAATTAACCTAAAAAACAAACTAAATGTTGTGACTAATCAATTGCTGCCACGTGACGTGCCGGTAAGAAACCTCACCGACACTTGTAAATAATATATATATATATATATATATATATATATATATATATATATATATATATATATATATATAATTGGATTAATATAATTTTTAAAATAATAGATAGAGTTTCGTCATTAGACTTCGTTTTTATAGTCTTCGGCAAGCTATCTCAATACGACCAAGTAACTCAATGTTACATATGGAAAAAATGATCTGACTCCCTTCACATAGCAAGAGAAACTAGTTGATTTAAACATTAAATTAATGCCAATTTAACCAGTCAATATCATATTTGTATTTATATTTTTAATAAGTAAGTAACTACTCATGTCGTCACGTGTTATTATTTTAGCTTCTTAAATTCTTTTTCCTGCTTATTTTTATTTTCAATATTATTAATTTTTACTTAAAATTTAAAATATTATTTTTATAAATCTTAAATATTAATTACTAACTATTTAATTTTTTATTTTCAATTTGTGTAATAAGTGATTTTTTAGCCTAATTTATGTAATATTTCTATGGTAGGTTTAAACTAAAAAGAGTATCATACTTATTAATAAAACAATACCTTTAGTGTTACGGGTCATTTTTTTAGGCCTTCATTTATTTTTTTCCGCCTAAAATATATCTATAGTTATTCTTAGTCATAATTCATTTGAATAAACTCAACTATTGTTATAATTACAAAGAGAGTTTTTTTTCCTTAAATAGTGTATATAAAAATTTATTTACCAAAATAGATGTTTAATGAAGTGTTTCTTTTTCTCATTATAGTGCTATTGGTGAAATCTATTTCACTCTAAATAATAATATTTAAAAAGGGTCAAGTCCAAAGATTAATAAAATTGTAAAACAATTTGGTTCGTATGTCTTAATAAAAACATAAAGTTTTTCTAAAACTTATTTTCGTTTTTTTAATTCACTCAGACTTAATTTTAAATCGTATTTTCATATAGAAAAGTTAGATTTTTTTCACTATATTTTTGTTTCAATTTCACACATTTGTAGGCACATTTGTTTTTTATTCTTTTTAAAAATATGTATTTTTTGAAAATGTTTTTAAGTTGCTTAAAAGATATAATAAGAAAAACTATTTTAACAAAAAATGCATTCTTTAAAAATATTTTATATAAATATCATGATGAAACAAAAAAAGTTAATGGTTTACTTTTTTTTACTATGCGAACAATAAATGTAATCCTCAATTACCAAGGGCATGTATGTTGTTAATAGACTTCCAACAACAAGTAGGGGCGAAATGGGTCACACCGTCTCGTGAGCCACTTGGGACCGACTCACTAAAAACTCTAACTAAATTGAGCTTAAACAAACTCAAACTCATTTTACAACTTATTTAATAAATGGTTTTGAGTCCGAGTTTCATATGTCTAGATCGAGCCGGCTAGCAAGACGAAACTAGCGTTGTATGTATATGATGTTTATTTTATCTTTTATGTATATACTTATATAAATGATTATTACTATATATAAATTTATATTTAAAACAGTTATATAATATATATTGTTATTTTAATAAACCATTTAATTTCTAAAAAGGATCTTTCTAAGAACACATATTCTATAAAAAGACGTTAAAAATACCGAAGAAAGAGTATTAATATTTTTGTATGAGAAAACGTTATTGAATAGGTTTTAAGAAAATCTTCATAAAAAGAACTATAAAACATTTTTCAAAATCATGACATATGCTAAATTGGTTTTTATTTTATTAAATCTTTATCCTTTTAACTTTACTTAAATAACATTATTAAAAACAGAAATACTTTTATCAAATCTTATTAAAAATAAGAAAAATTAACTTTCCACTAAAAACCTATTTTGGTAAATATTTTTGAAAACACTCATTTTGTTAAATTATTTTTCTACCAACCATACTTTGAAAAAACTCATTAAAAAGAGCATTTGTAATGGCTTCAAAATAAAACCCTAAAATATAGAGCAAGTTATGGTTGATTGTTTTTCCCACCCAAGTTACAGGTAGACATAAATTATAATTATTAATATTAGACAATGAAGGTAAAATTACACAATCAAATTTTCTATACAAAGAAGTTTTTGGATGTTTATGGATGTTCTCATGTTCAATATAATTTGTTTATTACCTAAAGTTTTTATTTATAAGTTCATTTCATTTCATATTATACACTATTTAGACTTATAAGCATTGATAAATAAAAACTACTAATATTATATATAGAAGATTTTAAAAAATTAAACATAAAAATCGATATACAAATTATTAACAATAATATTATAACTTATAGACCTTTTTAATCAAAAACACTTTTTAATGATTGAACCCGTGTATTACACGAGTCTTTAGTCTAGTTTAATCTAATATAGATAATAAATATTTTGGGCTTGACATGTGTCTTTCTTTGTAATTAAGTGGATGACATTTTGATCATTGTGTTAAATACACCAGGTCAGTGTATCTAATACGTCAAGTCATTATGCCAAATATCAAGTAATTATGTCAAATATTTTTCATCATTTGTTGTATGTATTTGTCATTATATTTTACATTTTAATCATTTGATGTTATTTTTATCATTGTTTTATAATTAAATATATTATTATTGTTTTATAATTAGAAGTACACATTTATGTCATTTCATCAATTTATTTATCATTATGTTTTACATTTTTATTATTTGTCATTGTTTATAATGTATTATATTAATTATTTATTATTATTTTATCATTATGTCTTACAGATATAAGTATACAAAAATATTATTTCTCCTTATGTTTTCCAGTGTTGTAAAACTCGGCTAAATCAGCGATTAATCGCCGATTAATGTCTACTTGCCGCTTCACCTACTAATTTTGACTTTATAGGCCAATTTAGTCGCTAAGCGGTCAATGGTGTTTTAAAATCATATCTATGCGGTCCTAATCGACCAAAAAACGGTGATTCCAGCGAGATTCCGGCGAATCCTTGAAATTCCAGTGAAAATTTGAAATACCAGCCGGATATGTTTATATATATACATACATATAATATATATATATATATATATATATATTATATATATTATATATATCTAATATATATATATATAATATATATATATATATATAATATATATATATATATATATATATATATATATATATACGTATATATATAGGGGTCGGTTACTATACAAAGCGTATAATTCGTGCGAAGCATTCGAAGCAATCTCGACCGTTCATTTTAAAATCTCAGCGCCTGACATGCAAAGCGTGAAAATTCCACCCCGTTTTCATTAAAAAGGGTAGTAGGGTAATTTCATCTCATTAGAGTGATAAATAACACAATTGCCAAATTTTAGGGTTTTTTTAACGACCCACAACTGCGTGATAACCAAGAGGTTTTTTAACTGCTATTGCGTGATTATTGTCTATAAAAACCCAACGATAATCATGAAGAAAGTTCAAAACAAAGTAGATGCAGGTATGTTCAATCTCATTATATCAGTAATTTATAAGTGGTCGATCATATACTTACAATCTTGGATGTTTTCTTTATTACAGTTGTTCATCATGAAAGGCGAACTAAAAAGAGGAACGATACGCAAGTTAGGGACGCAAGGAACCCATGTATTATGCATGCCTATAATGATTGACTATTAACACACTATTCAAATAGATGTTCAGAAGGAAACGCGAACAAAAAACAAAAACGATACCCATGGTGAAAAGGACGCAAAAAAGGGTTAGTTTGACTATAGACTTTGCGTAACTTCTTGTATGTTTTGAGAACTTGCGTAATTTATCCTATAGTTTGTCAAACTTTTGAAATGATCTGCGTAATTCCTATTTGTATTTGCGTAATTTCTAAAATAAGTTGTGTAATTTCTGAATGTGTTTGCGTAATTTCTGGTAGGTGGAAAAATACAAAAAAGGATAAGATCCAGTGAATCAGATGATGATGATTTCAAAAATCCACCACCAAAAAAGTCAAAAAGATAACCAACTCTGATGACGACTTTGAATCTCCTGTGAAGAAGGTTAAAAAGCAAATGTAAATGAAAAAATAAAAAGGCAAGAATTTGTTAACTATAACAATAGGAGACTGTCCATGCGTAGCTCCCTAGAAAAGTTGTATGACGACATCCAAAAATTCATCGATGCACAAGTAGCTGCAGTAAAAGAGATTGGCTTTGGTTCTATACTACACATAAAGATAGATAACATACTAACAACTTTGGGTTATTGGCTTCTAGTAAACTATGATCATGAGATAAATGAATTGAATATGGGAAATCATCGTCTCAAAATTACAGCATCCAAGGTTCATGAGATACTTGGAATTCCAATAGAAAATACAAAGGTTGTTGAAAAGAATAAACCACGAAAGGAGGTTAACACACCAACCGATGAGTTTAAAGTTCAATTTCAAACATCAAGAATAACAGTTGTCAATGTTTTAGACGCAATGAAACAACAAACAGATGGTGGAAGGCTTTTCAAGCTAAACTTTATTGTTATCTTCTTCACAATAGTGGGATTCATCACAAAGTCAACAACTATAAATCAACGGATCCTTGTGAATATTGATGACGAGAAAGAAATACCGAATATGGACTGGTGCAGCTATGTAATAGAATGTTTAAAGAGCACAAAGACAGATTGGAAACTCACTGAGCCATGGAATGGCCTCTTTATTCCTTGTGGTTAGTTTATACTTTTATAATTACGCAATATCTATATTTAATTACGCAATCATATGTTTAATTATTAATCACAAAAAATTTAGGTTCTCTATAAGCATTAGCATCAAAAGAGGCATGGAGCATAGATAAATCCTAATGAAATACTAGCAATCAAATACATTTCATCAAAAGCCTTATTCGAGATGCAGTAATACTTATTCAAGAATGGTCCACTAATAGACAACAAGATAAGTGATGACGATGTTGAGAAGGATGTTGAGCCTGAGGGGACTAAAACAGATTACTTAGTGGGGGTTAATGTTGAAAAAGATGTTGATACCAATAAAGAAACTGAAGTTGAAGATGTAGTGAATGATGTTGAGAACACCAAAGAAACAGAAGTAGAAAGGGTTGCTAATAATGTTGAGACCAATAAAGAAGCTGAAGTAAAAGAGGTTGGGGATGATGATCCTGCAGGAATTACACTGAACAGGGATCATGAATGTGTGAATAACAATCCTATGCATACTTGTCAATCCTACTACACACCATTGATGGATGACGACCATGTTGTCACAAGAAATGAGCAACAGGTGTATGAGGTTAATGTTTCCCAAAATCAAGAGAGTGGAGATACGAAGGATCCATTTGAAATGTATGATGATACAATTTACACTTCACTAAACCTAAAGAATCCCATAGGAACAGAAACACAGAAGATAATTGAGTATTATGAAAAGTCACCTGAACTCTCGGGACTTTCAACATATATGGTAGAAAAAACACATAGCCCATCTAATGAAACAGTAAGTTTTATATAATTAAGAAAGTTCTAATTATTAAATTACACAGTTCAAACTACTAATCATGCATTACTTATTTTTTTTAACTAGGAGTGGATAGTGGTAGTGGATCAAACAACGACACTCTTTGACAAAGCATTTGCAGAAATTAGTTCCTTGATTTTAGAAGGATGATTGAAGTACTCTTCAAGTGACGCCTTAAATGAAAAGTGTAAGGAATGGAAAGAAAGATTAATTCAAATTCATAAGCATATTTCAATGAAAGATATATCATCGGAGCAGCCCCATGAGAATAATAATGAAGTAGTAAGTTTAAGGGAATCAAACAAGACTGATAATAAAGCTGAAGATGATCAAGCTGGTAAGCGTTTAAAAGCACTCTTATCTATGTTAATCTATTACGAAATGACAATAACAACAATCACACAATGATAAAAACACTTTGATAAAAATACTTATAAGGAGGATGGTGCAAACCAAGAAGGAGGCATGAAATTTGATGGTGTAAAACAGACACCGATTAACGTTGAAGGTTAGTTGGTCAACTAATTATTGATATTACACATTAAGATTTGCAAAAAAACAATCAAATACTAATAATAACGTCGAACAAAATAGAACAAGGTGAAGCTAATGGTGATGCTGATAAAAACAATGAGCCTACAGGGAATGAAAAAGATGCTGTACAGGAATTTAGGTGTCTACAAGAGACAAAGGTTAATGATGAAGGTTATTTTTCGAAACACAAAAAATACCTTTATTACACAAAAATCACACAATGCTAAAGATACTTTGGAAACAGGAGAAAAACTTGAACCTAATAAAGAGCATGATACTATTACTGATAAGGTGGATGGTGCAAACTGTCACACCCTCAAAATCCACGTGCGGGGTTTTACCACGAGACGTGTGACAAACTAGGATCTCAGTAATTAGTTACTCAGAACGACTCTATATGAAACATTAAAGCAAAATCAGAGTTTAAAACTTTAAAACAGTGCGGAAGCGTTCAGTAAACAAGACAAACCAAAGTAATGTAAAATGCGCAAACACGCGTCAACCGTTGTTCAAAACAAAATACACAATAATTCCAATAGCAAAACCAATAAATGTTCCCAACAATGCTGACCCACAAATGCTGACCCGTGAGTGCTCCTAGGCTTTTCATTAACCACGACCTGAGAATAGCATACTAAAAGAGTCAACACAATGGTTGGTGAGTTCAAGAGTTTGCGTAAAACATAACTGTAAAAGTTATAAAACATAAGAGTGCATTGAATTAGATAGCTAGTCTAAATTCACAAATAATAATCGTAGTGATTTCACGATCGAAGCTGATAGCGTTTTGTTTGATTGCCTCCCGTCACAATTTACTAGGTCGTGACACCATGTGTTAGGACAATATTGCACCCGTTTGATCTCGAGTCGCACAGGTGGGGCTTGTCAAACCCAGTAGTACTACCCAAGATTTCCCGCTAGTTCCAATATTAATGATCCGAAAGTGTGAGGACTTTCATGGTATATCGCACTACATTACACTATACACAACTTATAATCAATGAAGCGTTTCAGAACAAGTATGCTATCTCCCCCAAAAGAGAGTGTAAATAAAGTGGGGCATGAACTCACCTGGTGTGCACACGAATGATATTAAAGCTAACTTGAGAAAGAGAGGAAAGACAACCTTCAGAGGTTACCTAGAACACACAAGTACATGAGTACGTGTACACAGAATCATTAGCAACCCTAAGTGCTCAATAAACACATTGACGCAAGGTTTTGAAAAAACAAGACACATTTGACCCAGTTGACATGTTTGACCCGTTGGTGACATTATTGTTGAAATCCCATTTAATCAAGCCTAGCAACTCATCATACACGATTATCATACAAGTTGTTCACGTATGTCACTTCATCAACCACTTGTTCTACCAAGATCATCATACAACTTAGATTATCATACAACTTATGCGAATCTCAAATAGTCAACATGCTCAACACAATTATAATTACATAACAACTAGTACATCATACATAAAGTCTAATCATGCACAACATGCCATGTGAAGCCACTCACGACTTCACACCCTAAACCCTGCCAATCCTACTAAGTAGGGGCCTCAGATTCGCACGCGTGTATGACGATCATCGTCATGTATAATCCATAAAAGTCCAAATTTCCCAATTGACCATTCAAGTATCCATACAACCCAATTAACACTTTCCACCACAGTAGACACCATCAATAAACATTCTAACATGACCCTAACATCATGATTATACTTAATTCACCATATCCAAAGTTCTACATAAATAAAGTTTCCCTTTTGAGAAAGTAACATCCCAAAATCAATCTAACGCTCAATCCAATCATGAATTCATCAACACAATACCTATTCAAGCTCATAACTATCATTTAAACATGTTCAACATCATCAAATCATCATAATTAACCAATCTCATATCCAAAAGTTTCTACTTTTAGCAAGGTATGAACTACATGATCAATTCTTGGATTTCTAGCATAATTATCATAATTCCAACATTCATACAAGATACAATTTAACCATCAAACCTTAATTAATTATATTTACCATTTAAACCTTATTGTTTATATTTTATTAAAAACTAATCTTTTTAACACTTTTTAAAACGTTTTAACTACAAGATACAAGCATAATAAACTAACAATAATAATCATGCATAATTTTTGCTAGTCACAAAATACACAAAATAAATATAACACGTTGGCACGTTACAAGGTGAATTTCACAATTAATATTTAAAATTCATAAATCGCGTAACCACAAACTAATAACCAACATTATTAGTTAAATTATTATCTGTTTATCATTGTTAATTATTATTAAGTCACTAACATTCAACGACAACTAGTGTGTGCTCACGACACTTGTATGTAAGACCTAACGGAACTAACGGAGTTTGGTAACGGAAAATTACCGGATGTCTCATTATCCCCATGTTGAAAGAATTTTCGTCCCGAAAATTACGTTATATGGTGTGTTCCATCACTGGTCAACTGCATTGGCACAAAGTAATCGAGTGAGTTTCGGGTGAGTTGTCACATCATCCCCATGTTGAAAGAAATTTCGTCCCGAAATTTAATCAATAACTTCGCTTGCTGTCGTCGTTGTTTTGAACAGCTGAGGATACTTAAGCTTCATCTGGTCCTCACGTTCCCACATGAATTCCGGTCCACGTCTCGAGTTCCAACAAACTTTGACTATGTGTATCTTGCTTTGCTTAAGCGTCTTTACCTCACGATCCATCACCTCGACTGGTTCTTCAATGAAGCGTAATTGCTCATCTACTTGCACTTCCTCAAGAGATACTACCATTGTTTCGTCCGTTAAGCCTTTCTTCAAGTTTGAGACATGAAATACATTATGGATTCCACTCAGCGAGTCAGGTAGGGCTAACCGGTAGGCCACCGGACCTATTCTTTCCAAAATCTCAAATGGACAAACGTATCTTGGATTTAGCTTTCCTCTTTTACCAAATCGAATCACGCCTTTCCACGGTGAGACTTTTAATAACACGTTGTCACCGACCTGAAACTCCAAAGGTTTTCGTCGCTTATCTGATTAGCTTTTCTGTTTGTCACGTGCTGCAGCCATACGGTTTCTTATCTGTATAATCTTCTCAGTGGTCTCGTGCACTAACTCGGGACCTGTTAGCTGGCTATCACCAATTTTAGCCTAGCAAACTGGTGATCTACATTTTCGTCCATACAAGGCTTCAAAAGGTGCTGGCTTTATGCTGGTGTGATAACTATTATTATAAGAAAATTCCACCAATGGTAGGTGAACTTCCCAGTTATTCCCGAAGTCAATCACACAAACACGTTGCATGTCCTCCAATGTCTGTATAGTACGCTCACTTTGACCATCGGTTTGCGGATGATAAGCAGTACTCATGTCTAATCGCATACCCAAAGATTTATGTAATGACTTCCAGAAGTGCGATGTAAAACGAGCATCGGGTCAGAAATAATTGAGACTGGTACACCATGTCTCGAAACTATTTCCTTCAGATAGAGTCGGTTAACTTGTCCATTTTGTCCGTTTCCTTTATCGCCAAGAAATGAGCGGACTTCGTTAATCGATCTACGATAAGCCATATCGTGTCACAACCAGTAGGAGTCCGGGGTAGTTGGTAATGAAATCCATTGAAATCTATTCCCACTTCCACATAGGAATCTCAGGTTGTTGTAATAGCCCAGATGGTTTCTGATATTCCACTTTTACTTTCGAGCAGGTCAAGCACTTGCTCACATATGTAGCTTCATCCGCTTTCATGTTAGGCGACCAGTAGTGCGCCTTCAAGTCATGATACATCTTGTCGGATCCAGGATGTATGGAGTACTTAGACTTGTGTGCCTCACTCATAACCAAGTCTCTCAGATTTCCATGCAAAGGTACCCAAAGTCTGTCCATGAAATAACAAACTCCATCCGCCTTTACTTCCAACTGTTTATCCATTCCCCGTAACGATTCAGACACAATGTTTTCTGCTTTCAGAGCTTCTGTCTGAGCCTCTCAGATTTGTTCAGGTAACCATGTGCTAATCGTAAGTTGCAAAGCTCGCACTCGTCGGGGCTTAGCAGTTTCCTTTCTACTCAGCGCGTCAGCGACTACATTAGCCTTTCCCAGATGATATTTGATAGCACAATCATAGTCGTTTAATAATTCTACCTAACGTCTTTGCCTCATGTTCAATTCCTTCTGCTTAAAGATGTGCTGAAGACTCTTGTGATCGGTGTAAATAGTGCACTTGGTACCGTACAAGTAATGTCTCCAGATCTTTAAGGCAAAAACTACCGCACCCAGTTCCAAGTCATGGGTGGTATAGTTCTTCTCATGTATCTTTATTTGTCTTGAGGCGTAAGCTATCACTTTATCTCGCTGCATCAAGACACAACCAAGTCCTTGAATAGAAGCATCATAATAGACTACGAAGTCATCACTTCCCTCCGGTAGCGCCAATATCGGTGCGCTACATAGTTTCTGTTTCAGTAATTGGAAAGCAGATTCACTCTCACCCCATTTGTACGTTGTTCCCTTGTGAGTCAAGGCTATGAGAGGTTGAGCGATCTTAGAAGATCCTTCAATGAATCGCCGATAGTATCCTGGCAGTCCAAGAAACTGTCGTATCTCGCTTGGCGTTTTGGGTACTGCCCAATTCTTTATTGCTTCAATCTTTGCAGGATCGACATGTATTCCTTTCTCATTAACAATATGACCCAAGAATTGCACTTCACGTATCCAGAAATCACACTTCGAGAACTTGGCGTACAGTTGTTCCTTTCTAAGTAATTCCAAGATTAAACATAAGTGCTCCTCATGTTCTTCCTCAGTCCTTGAGGAGATCAA
Organism: Flaveria sonorensis; assembly: GCA_025506505.1. NCBI lineage: Eukaryota > Viridiplantae > Streptophyta > Magnoliopsida > Asterales > Asteraceae > Flaveria > Flaveria sonorensis. The sequence continues at coordinate 54,861,425 of CM046434.1, forward strand.
TATGTCGTCGATAAACACAATAACAAACTGATAGAGATAGGGTTTGAACACACGATTCATGAGGTCCATGAATACGGCTGTTGCATTCGTCAACCCGAATGGCATGACCAAGAACTCGTAATGACCGTAACGTGTATGGAAGGCGGTCTTCGAGATGTCTTCCTCTTGAACTCTCAGTTGATGGTACTCAGACCTCAAGTTAATCTTAGAATAATAGCTTGATCCTTGAAGTTGATCGAACAAATCATCTATACGAGGTAGTGGGTATCTATACTTGATCGTAACCTTGTTCAGTTCTCTATAGTCGATGCACATTCGAAATGTACCATCCTTCTTCCTGACAAACAGAACTGGTGCTCCCCAAGGCGACGAGCTCGATCGGATAAACCCTTTATCCAACAGCTCTTGTAGTTGAGCAAATAATTCTTGTAGTTCGTTCGGAGCTAACCGGTAAGGTGCTCTCGCAATCGGAGCGGCTCCTGGAGTCAAATCATTCTGGAATTCAACTTGACGATGAGGTGGTAATCCAGGCAGATCCTCTGGAAACACCTCAGGAAAGTCACAAATGACAGGGATATCCTCTATCCTCTTTTCTTCTGGTTGTTTATCAGTAACGAGGGCTAATATGGCTAAACGACCTTTCCGCAACAACTTCTGTGCTTTCATGAATGAGATGATGCCCATCATTGCACCATTTCTATCGCCTCTGATTGTAAGAATTTCTTCACCAATAGGGATTCATATGATCTTTTTATGACATATGACTTCCGCCTGCTTTTCGGAAAGCCAATCCATGCCTACTACTACATCAAAACTCCCTAGTGTAATAGGCATGAGATCTATGTCAAAGGTATGACCAGCAAGTTCTATCTTGCAATCTCTAAGGATATGCATTACGTGAATCTGCTTACCATCATCTAACTGTATGGTGTAGTTAGATTCTAATGCTGAGGGCATATAACTTAAAAGGCTACTAAACTTAGTGGAGATGAAACTTCTATCGGCTCCTGTGTCAAACAGTATGGTAGCAAAACGACCGTTAGCAGAAAACTTACCTGTAACAGTAGTAGGGTCGTTTAGAGCCTCACCTGAACCGATAACAAAGGCTCTCCCTTTTGTTCCACCATTGTTACCACTTGTTCTGTTGCCATTGCCATTATTATTGTTGTTGTTGTTGTTGTTCCCACCGTTGTTTGCACCATTCCCGTTCTTCCTCAACTAAGGACACTTTCTCCTGTAATGGCCCTCTTTCCCACATTCAAAGCAGCCTTTGGGTGTTTCCTGGGATTATTGTGGCTTTTTCATCAGCTTGCCACGGCAGTCTTTTGCTGCATGTCCAATCTTTCCACATCGCTGGCATTTGAAGTTGTCAAATCTACCCACATGATGATAGTTACACCGGTTGCACTTTGGGTGTCTCCCTCCGTATCCGCTTGGACCTTGGTTTGAGGGAGTCGTCTGGTTGAAGCTTCTGTTGTTGTCAAACCTCCTCTGTTGCTGATGATGCAGTTGCTGCTGAGGTTGACTGTTAGATGACGATCCCTTGTTGCCTGAGCCGTCCCACTTGCATTTATTATCGGGCATGCTTGCCACAACGCCCCGCTTGGGTAGTTTTCCTTTCTCTACCGCTTGATCAGTAAGTTTGTGGGCTAGTCGGATCACCTGTTGAATAGTAGGGAGGTTTGCAGCAGTCATCAAGCTCTGTATCTCCGGAACCAAGCAGTGTAGATAAAGCTCAATCTGCTTAACCGGCGTGTCGATCATGCCTAGCCAACTCGTGAGACCTTGTTGTGTAGGCCTCAATCTCCGATCTCTCCATCTTGAGCTGCCAAAATTCGGCTTCCAGCTTTTGAACTTCGCTACGAGGGCAATATTCCTCCATCATCATTTCCTTGAATTCATCCTATGGTAAAGCATTGGCGATTGCCTGACCAAGCATTTGTACTTGGGCATTCCACCACTAGAGTGCTGCGCCCTCAAGCGTCCCCGTGGCATACTTGATCCACCGTTGGACAGTTGCATTTGGAGAAGACTGACTCGGTCTTCTCAAACCAACGTACGAGCCCTACAGCTCCCTCAGCTCCACTATACGTGTGGGGCTTGCAGTCTATGAATGCTTTATATGTGCACGCAGGCGGTCCTGTATTCAACGTTTCGAATTATTTAGTCCAATGAAATGGGTTAACCATCTAGTAGAAAATTTTATGCAGTTGATGACCAAGGTCATCATTTACCTCCAAATTGGGCAGCTTGTGCACCAACCGCTGCTTGCACATGTTGATTTATCAGGGCAGCTAATTCAGCAGGGGTCATGTTTATAGCACCGGTACCACGACCACTGGCACCACGTCCACGTCCTCTACCTCTTGCGTCCATATTTCACTTTACATTCATGAATACGATAATGAGTAACATCCAACATGTTAATCTCTTTGAAGTACAGTAAATAATAAGAAATAATGAATTTACCACAACCACACCATTTATAACAAAAATAATAACCAAAGATAAACAAATTGTAAATGGTTCATAAAATATTCCATCAATGTCAAAATTTTAGTTTTTCAGTTGGGTGGGAAACAACCCTTCCCACATAGGTTTCAAAGGAAAAGAAACACCATATAGTCCGGGTCATAAGAAAGTGAAATCAATCTAACATGTCCAATCCATCGCTATCCTCTTCCATTTCCTCTGGATCTTCTTCCTCCGGGTCTTCCTCAAGTGCTTCTTCAAGTTCCTCTTCCGGGTCTTCTTCCTCAGGGTCTGCCACAGTTGCAGGGTTTCAGCAATCTGAAGTACTGCTGTGCCTCTAGATCAGCAAATCTATCATCTACCACTATGTTCTGATGATCCTGCGCGTTCATGCGCTCAGTAAGCGCTAGCACATTTCCTGCCTGAGTATGATGCCCACTAATGGCCATCGAAAGTCGCTCCTGGATTGTCTCTACCTGTAACCGTAACTGTCGCATCTCGTATCGTAGAGTGGAGTACTCATTAGTGAGTCCTCTAATATGCTGCCGCTTGGTGTCTAGTGTAGCCACCAATGCTGCAAACGCCTGCTCGTGTGGGATGTCCAAGGTAGGAAGTGTATGTGCTGGAGAAGCTGTCGACGATCTAGTCCTGGGTCGAGTAGGAGCTACAGGTGGTACTCACTCCCTGTAAGCCATACAATTTATATAGGTTGGGTAAAAATCCCATACGATTTATATAGGTGAGCTTTGATACCATCTGTAATAGCCCACGTAAACCGTAGCAAGATATTATCCACTTCGCCCCTGATGGGTTGCGCATCCAGAAACTCACGGTTTTGTTTTCACCTGACGAATTGCTCACCCAGGCAAAACGCGTCTTGGTAGAGGAGGTTTCCACCCCCTTATAAGGAGGGTTTAATTCTCCTTCTCATCCAATGTGGGACTTACATCTCCACCCCCCTTACGGAGCCTAGCGTCCTCGCTGGCACATCGGTCCGGTCCCTGGCTCTGATACCAATCTGTCACACCCTCAAAATCCACGTGCGGGGTTTTACCGCGAGGTGTGTGACAAACCAGGATCTTAGTAGTTAGTTACTCAGAATGACACTATATGAAACATTCAAGCAAAATCAGAGTTTAAAACTTTAAAACAGTGCGGAAGCGTTCAGTAAACAAGACAAACCAAAGTAATGTAAAATGCGCAAACACGCACCAACCGTTGTTCTAACCACGACCTGAGAATAGCATACTAAAAGAGTCAACACAATGGTTGGTGAGTTCAAGAGTTTGACTAAAACATAACAGTAACAGTTATAAAACATAAGAGTGCCCTGAATTAGATAGCTAGTCTAAATTCACAAGTAATAATCGTAGTGATTTCACGATCGAAGCTGACAGCGTTTCATTTGATTGCCTCCCGTCATAACTTACTAGGTCGTGACACCATGTTTTAGGACAATATTGCACCCGTTTGACCTCGACTCTCACAGGTGGGGCTTGTCAAACCCAGTAGTACTACCCAAGATTTCCCGCTAGTTCCATTATTAACGATCCGAAAGTGTAAGGACTTTCATAGTATATCGCACTACATTACACTATACACAACTTATAATCAATGAAGCGTTTCAAAACGAGTATGCTATCTCCCCCAAAAGAGAGTGTAAATAAAGTGAGGCATGAACTCACCTGGTGTGCACACGAATGATATTAAAACTAACTTGAGAGAGAGAGGAAACACAACCTTCAGAGGTTACCTAGAACGCACAAGTACATGAGTACATGTACACAGAATCATTAACATCCCTAAGTGCTCAATAAACACATTGACGCAAGGTTTTGGAAAAACAAGACACATTTGACCTAGTTGACCCGTTTGACCCGTTGGTGACATTATTGTTGAAATCCCATTTAATCAAGCCTAGCAACTCATCATACATGGTTATCATACAAATTGTTCACGTATGTCACTTCATCAACCACTTGTTCTACCAAGATCATCATACAACTTAGATTATCATACAACTCATGCGAATCTCAAATAGTCAACATGCTCAACACAATTATAATTACATCACAACTAGTACATCATACATAAAGTCTAATCATGCACAACATGCCATGTGAAGCCACTCACGACTTCACACCCTAAACCCTGCCAATCCTACTAAGTAGGGGCCTCAGATTCACACGCGTGTATGACGATCATCATCATGTATAATCCATAAAAGTCCAAATTTCCCAATTGACCAATCAAGTATCCATACAACCCAATTAACACATTCCACCACAGTAGACACCATCAATAAACATTCTAACATGACCCTAACATCATGATTGTACTCAATTCACCATTTCCAAAGTTCTACATAAACAAAGTTTCCCTTTTAGGAAAGTAACATTCCAAAATCAATTTAACGCTCAATCCAATTATGAATTCATCAACACAATACCTATTCAAGCTCCTAACTATCATTTAAACATGTTCAACGTCATCAAATCATCATAATTCACCAATCTCATATCCAAAAATTTCTACTTTTAGCAAGGTATGAACTACATGATCAATTATTGGATTTCTAGCATAATTATCATAATTCCAATATTCATACAACATCATTAACATCATAACATCATCAATTCATCATCAAATCATCAAGTTCATGCACAAAAGTTACTATTATTAGTAAGGTATGATCCACGCATCAAATCACGAATTTCTTATACAATCCACGTAAACTATCATCAATACTATCTAACTAACATCATACAATCAACAAACCATCAAAAATTCAACATTTTAGCATCCAAATCGACTAGGGTTTCGGCCAATGTTAAGAAAACATGAAAAAACCATAAAAATCTAACCTTTAATCGCGTAATAGCTAAGAATTGATGTTGTTAACGTGTTGTAATCCTTGAAACTCACCAAGGTCGAAGCTTGATTGTGGTTTTTTTAGTTGAAATCGCAATGTTTGTGGGTGTGGGGTGAAAGTCGCGGCCGATGGGTGGGGATTAGGGTTGGGATTTTTTTTTTCTTTTAACTTAATTAATTATATTTACCATTTAAACCCTTATTGTTTATATTTTATTAAAAACTAATCTTTTAACACTTTCTAAAATGTTTTAACTATAAGATACAAGCATAATAAACTAACAATAATAATCATGCATAATTTTCACTAATCACAAAATACACAAAATAAATATAACACGTTGGCACGTTACAAGGTGAATTTCACAATTAATATTTAAAACTCATAAATCGCCACAAACTAATAACCAACATTATTAGTTAAATTATTATCTGTTTATCATTGTTAATTATTATTAAGTCACTAATGTTCATCGACAACTAGTGTGAGCTCACGACACGTGTATACAAGAGCTAACGGAACTAACGGAGTTTGGTAACGGAAAATTACCGGATGTCACACAAACAAAGAAGGAGCCGAAGTTGATGGTGTAAAACACACAACGATTAATGTTGATGGTTAGTTGTTCAACTAATAATTGATATTACGCATTAAGCTTTGCAAAAACAATCAAATACTAATAAAAACGACAAACAAAACAGAACAAACTGAACCTAGTGGTGATGCTGATAAAAAGAAGGAGCCTACAGGGAATGATAAGGATGCTGATGATATAAAGGTTGCAACAGTATTACAGACAATGCCCTTCCTCCAACCTGATGAGCGCAAAATGAGAAAGCAATAGAACAAAATGAGGATGATCTTCCTACACCATTGCAGGCACTGGGTATAATGCAAAGAGAAAAACGGATGACCGATTTTTCCTTAGCAATGAGGTCACCTTACTATAATCGCAAAGTTGAGCTAAATCAAAATCTTACAACTATTGAAGCTTTGGTGACACAATACATATTTGCTCCTATCCAAGAATTATAGTAAGTAAATTACAATATTGTATATTCAGTTCTTGTTCTTAAATTGTGAAGAAAAAAGTCGAGATCCTTCAAGACCATTTAGAATGTTCTGCTCAAGTGCTATGCTGGTAAGTAACGTGCTGTTATTATTATCACGCAAATTTTTTATCGTTATCACGCAACTAGATTATTATTATAACGTAATTAGTTTAGCATTATCATGCAAGTCATTTTCATTATCATGCAAATTGTATATCATTATCAGGCAAATCGTTTATATATAACGCAAATAGTTTAGCATTATTACGCAAGTCGTTTTTCATTATCACGCAAGTCGTTTTCATTATCACACAATTTATCATAATGTAGCTCTCTAGACATTACACTACATAGTATGACAATCAAGCAAGTCTCAGCTTGTTTTCAAGCCACATGGAAGATCTGATGACAAAATTTGAAATTAAATCCATCTTGGGTGTGGACATACTAATTGTCCCAATTTTGCAGTCAGACCATTACTATGTAATCATAATCGATCTTAGAAACGGAACTGTATATCTCCTGGACAACTCTGCTTTGAAACAAGATTTTGTAAAAAGATACAAAGGGGTTCCTAGAATTCTGGTATGTAATATCTTATACATACAACAAAGTATGACTAAAGTTACATAATTAATTATGTTTATGTAATACATATGCATCTACAGGCAGTCTACCATTATCTACAAAAGTTGAATCATCCAAAAGCACACTTATTTGTGAAACCTCAAATAGATAGATGTGAAATGACATGGAGTACACTGGAAAACAAAGTAGACCGTGGAATCTTTGCAATGCGTCACATAGAGACTTTCATGGGTGATGTACCATGGGATTCTGGGCTGTGACTGGAGAATAAACATGCACCTCAAATTTTAGAATTAAGGACCAAATACTTGGCTAAAATCCTATTAGCAGATGTCAATCTGGAAAGACAAAGACTTATAACTGAAGCAAGAAAATTCAACAAAAATAAGACAATAGATAAACAAATGCTTATAGAAGATCTACTTGAACAGCTTCAGGATAGGCAGTCTATAATGTAACATTAGTTTTATTTTGTCATGCTTTTAGTGTGTGATGATAGTTTATACATGTTGTAGGCATACATAACGCAAAAGGATAGAAGATAATCATGTAATAATTATAACACAAAAGATGAAATATTCAAAAATAAAATACATAATCACACTATCATTTTAACGCAAAGCTCTAATTGTTTATGTTGATAATCATATTTAAGGTAATAAAGCAAAATACTAAACAAACAGTCCCTAAATTCAAATATTCTTGAGAAATTCAATCTTTTTATCCTTTGAAGACCTTAACAAAGCCATTACCATTCCCAATTCTTCTAAAATTACTCCTTTTTCAGAAATATCACCCATGACCCTAATGCTTAACTTCTTTAGAGAGGATTGAGGCTTTGAAGATAAGATATTTATCATTTCCTCTCTCTTCCTTCGGCCATCATGTAGTTTGTTAAACCTTTCCAACAAAACCTCTCTACGAATTGACTCTTCAATTATTTGATCATTCATCCTCTTGATGAGCGCCTCTCTGTTGGAAGAAGATGAAGATGAACCTGCCATAGTTTTAAGCAATTGAATGTGATAAAGTTATAGTGAAGTAAGATAATACATGATGAATCGACTTATAAAGGGAAGGGAAATACAAAAAGTCACAAAAAGAGAATAATATTTAAATCACGCGTGAAAAATTAACAGCTTTTCATACTAAAAAGTCTGAAAAGCATAAATTATATACAATAATTGAATTGGAAATATATATATATATATATATATATATATATATATATATATATATATATATATATATATATATATATATGCACACTAAGAGGAAAATAACACAGTGAACGTTGCTTCTATATTTGAATAAAATGATTACTTTCCCTACCTCTCAACTTGATTATTTCAACTCAAATAAATTGATGTGATGTATGTGATGACCATCTGCAACAAATAAATGCTACCAATTATTACGCAAACATGATATCTGTTATTACGTAATAAGAATATAATCACGTAATTGTATAAAATATGTAAACCATTCGTATTCATGTTTCATTTTCCATGGAATTCAAAAGATCAGAGCCATTAATGAATTCAAACACAACTGCTCGACTATAATGATGACATAAACATTAAATTTACGCGGTAATCTCTTCTAGCTACCGATGCCAAAAACACTCAATGAGCTTTCTATATAACTTAGTTTCTTGCCATCACCATAACATATATCCACTAAAAAATATAACCCAAAATGTCTACTGATCAACATTCTATCAATGATCTTGTTGAAAGGCAACGGCCTGAAGAACAACCTCTTCAAGCTTGCTTGTAATTCTGAGGGTATCTGTTAGAGCAGATGGCCAAAAATCTAGAGCTATATTAGGAGATCCTTAGGGAGCCTGATTCAAACTTCAAAGCCAAGTCCATCGCCCATATGGAGATTCAAGTACACTCTGATAAGCTTCTTTGTCAGATTGTTAACGATACATGTAAAACCCTTCTGTCCAACATGGGCAACAAGAAAAAAGGGTTTGATGACATCTTGGAGGAGTAGGTGTAAGGCCTCGTTTCGGGAAACCCCACAGTTGGATTTGGACATCAGATACACAAGTTCTCGAACATCAAATTTCATTAATATACGCAACGGAACATACAAATATTTTCTATCGTTAAACATTTACATCAAAAGATCACTTTAGCTATCCATCTAAAGCTCTGTGCCGGGATGCCAGTCTCGACCATGTGCCAGGTAGCTCTCTCCCATCCATGACAAGCTCAACCCCCCCTAAAATGTATAGCATACCTATCAATCTAATATGCATACATAAGTCAGCAATACTAAGCGAGCTCTAGGTTTACAAGAACAAAATTCTGACATAAACGCACACGTTATCATTTTCAACATTCATAAAAACATTAACTGTACACATCATCTTACTGAACTCGTTCGATAATTATACTTTAACTTTTACTTTACCATCCACTTACCATTACATTACCCATACATTACTTTACTTTACTTTACTTTACACTGTACCATTACGTTACCCATACGATGCTTTACTTTACTTTACCATACACTTTACGTCATCAATTGAACATAGCACAAAGTTTAGTTCCTATCGGGTGAGAATGCACAAAACATGTCTCCTATCAGGTGAGCACATCGAAGTGTAACTTCTATCGGTTGAGAATGCACGAAGCATAACTCCTATCAGTTAAGCGTACCGAAGTGTAACTCCTATAGGGCAAGAATGCATGAAGCATATCTCCTATCAATTGAGCACACCGAAGTGTAGCTCCTATCGGGTGAGAATGCACGAAGCATATCTCCTATCAGTTGAGCACACCGAAGTGTACCTCCTATCAGATGAGAATGCATGAAGCATATCTCCTATCAGTTGAGCACACCGAAGTGTAACTCCTATCGGTTGAGAATGCACGAAGCATATCTCCTATCAGTTGAGCACACCGAAGTGTAACTCCTATCGGGTGAGAACTTCCAAAAGAACTTCATCAAAAAGATAACTTCTTTTGCGCGAGAACTTCATCATTCGCACGAGAACTTCCAAAAGATAACCGTCAGCCGCCAAAATCATATTTCGCGCGAGAACTTGCCTCTCGCGCGATAACTTTTCTGTTGTACACAACTTGCTCCCCAAGTTATCGCTCCTTTAGCCCCTTTTTCGCCCAAAACATGCTATAACAGTTATAACCATCATTCATTTACAAAACAGTCGTTTAGGTATGCATATTAGCCCCAAAACATGATAAAACACGTAAAAGAGGGGTCTAGAACTCACCTAATTATTTTTTTGCACACGAACACCACAAAACCGAGAGTGTTTCGAGCCAAAAGCTATATAATCATTGTGCAATATCATTACATATGGTTCATACATGCTTAACTACATCAAATATCGACGAATACATACCTTAGACACCACCTAGCACCAACTTATCTTTTCACAAGCACAACAGCAGGACTTTTCGCATGAAATAGAGAAGATTGGGTGCATGGGCCTATCTATAGTGTCTCTCTTTCCTCGCAGCTATTCTCGAGCAAAAACTTCTATTCACGCGAGAACTAACTCGCGCGAGAACTCCATCTCTCGCGCGAGAACTTCTCCCTTCATCAAAAAGAATTCGGGGCGTTACAAGTCCCCCCCCTTTATTTGGGTTTTGTCCCCGAAACCAGTCATCCCTCAAACAACTGAGGATAATGCTGCCTCATCTCATCTTCGGATTCCCAAGTGGACTCCGACCCCTTTCTATGCTTCCACTGTACTCGGACGTTTGGAACTACTTTATTCCTCAATCGTTTCTCCTTTCTGTCTATTATTGCTATGGGTTGTTCCACGTAGTTCAGTCTTTTATCCATGTCTTCCAGTGGAACATGAGCATAGACACTTAAGCAGATGTGACACATGGAAGGTGGGATGTGTTCCACTCAATGCATCTGGTAGTTCCAGCCTATACGCCACTTCCCCCACATGGGCTACGATCTTGAAAGGACCAATAAATCGAGGGCTCAACTTTCCTCTCTTTCTGAATCGAATGATTCCTCTCCAAGGTGACACCTTTAGCATCACTCTATCACCGACGTTAAACTCAATTGGTCTTCGACGTTTGTCGGCGTAGGATTTCTGTCTATCTTTAGCGGCTTTCATGTAGGCTTTAATCCTGCCCAACTTCTCATTAGTCATCTCGATGACCTCAATGCTCCCTAACTCCTTCTGACTGATCTCCCCTCAACATATCGGGGTCCTACACTTCCGGCCATACAACATCTCATACGGGGGCATACCAATACTGGCATGGTGGCTGTTATTGTATGAGAACGCTGCCAATGGTAGTTGACTATCCCAGCTCCAGCCAAAGTCTATGATGCATGCCCGAAGCATGTCCTCCAAGGTCTGGATAGTCCTTTCAGATTGGCCATCCGTCTGTGGGTGGTATGCTGTACTGATGTGCAATCTAGTTCCCATCACATCATTGAACTTCTCCCAAAATTTGTATGTAAACCGCGTATCCCTATCGGAGACAATCGAAATTGGCACACCATGACGGGCAACTATCTCCTTGATGAACACTTCGGCAAGCCGCTCTGAGTTATACGTCTCTCGGATGGGTAGAAAGTGAGCACTCTTTATCAGTCTGTCCACTATGACCCATATGGCATCATAACCTTTAGCTGTACGAGGTAGCTTCGTTATGAAATCCATAGTAATATGCTCCCACTTCCATTTGGGAATTTCCAAGGATTGGATTTTCCCGTATGGCTTCTGATGCTTGGCCTTAACCTGGAGACAGGTCAAGCACCTTTCTACATACCTTGCTACGTCGGCTTTCATTCCCGGCCACCAGTAATTCTTCTTTAGATCATGGTACATCTTGTTGGTTCCTGGGTGAATGGGGTAGCGAGTCTTGTGGGCTTCATCCAACACTTTCTCTCGCAGACCTCCATGTCTAGGAATCCACATGCGCCCAAACCTAGTTTTGACACCATTGGCGTTTTCTTCCAGGTTCACGATCTGCCCCTTCATCCTTTCTTCATTAACGTGCTCGGGCTTTAGAGCTTGTTTTTGAGCTTCGCAGATTTGCCTTATCACATCAGGAGTCACAATCAACTGGTAAGATCTCACCCGAATTGGTTCTCGGTCCTCCTTCCGGCTTAGGGCATCAGCTACCACGTTAGCCTTACCCGGGTGATAATGAATCTCACAGTCGTAATCCTTTAGGAGCTCCAACCATCGTCTCTGCCTCATATTAAAATCCTTCTGCTAGAATAAATACTTTAAGCTTTTGTGGTCCGTGAAAATCATACATTTGACACCATATAAGTAGTGTCTCCATATCTTTAACGCGAATACCACAGTAGCCAGCTCCAGATCGTGGGTAGGGTAGTTCACCTCGTGAACCTTTAACTGTCAAGATGCGTACGTGACGGGTGGTCCATAGGACAACCCTTAATGGTGTTAAAAGACAAGTTTATACCTAATTTGATCGTGTAATTGTCTTGAATTAGATGACTACAGTTGTTCATGTTTCAGGTGTGTTTGGAGCTTAAAATGTGGAGAAAACGCTGCTTCGGATGGAAGGGAGTAGAACGGGTTATACGAGGATTGAAAGAAGGAACAAACGAGAGAAGTCAGGGGTCCACCGTAATTTACGGTAGCCCCTGAAAACCCTAGAATTTCACCGTAAGACAGTCTCTTCCCAGCGTAACACTTTGAAGTCCACCGTAATTTATGGTAGGTACCGTAAATTATGGTAGAGCCAGCGAGGAAAGCGTAACTGCCCAATTAAAACCGTCTTCATGGGTCTTTTCATGTCATTCATCATTGGAGACGTTTCTCTGCAGTTTCTGGGCGATTTCTGGCCGTGGATAGTGATTGGGAACATTTCTAAACAATTCGGTTTATACTTTGATGCTTATGAACATTGATTTTGTTGGTATGATGATTCACCAAGCCATGTCCGGCTAAACTTTCGGTGATCATCTTAGGTGAAGGTTTCTATTATGACTCTTGTGTGTTTTCCTATATTTCTAGAATGATAACCTTGGTGTGTTTGCTATGCTTATCATGGTGTATGAATGTTTGTTTGTAGCTTGTTAATTTATGTTTCAATTCTAGTCTAAATCGTACATTCTTGGTGTCGTTGACAATCAAGATATCACGGGAAGGGTTAGGGTTGGATATTGATTAATTGATCATCGGGAAACAACCTCGCGTTAATATAATCCGAGTACTTTATTCCCTTTTATCAGAACAAATGTTTATGTATGAGTTATGTCTATGTAACTCTTTCTAGTTGGAATTATGCACAATTGTTAAAGGAAACCGGAACCTAAGATGGTCATTCTCTCATAATCTGTTTAACAATCCAATTTTGCTTTGAAATTAGTACGTGAATTAGTTCTTAAAACCAAAACAATCAACTCTTGCATTTTAATTTCTGCATATTAGATTAATTGTAGTTAATTCACAAGGCTATAGAATCAACACATTTTCCACAAACTGCCTATGTTCGATACCCACTTACCACTATCTATTTAGTAGTAACTGGATTAAATTTGCGTGTGACTACGACAATACGTCAAATTTTGGAGCCGTTGCCGGGGAGTAGTGCGCAACGTGTGTTTTCTTTTATAGTTCAGTTGTTATTTTTCGGGTTTACGTTGGTTGTGCGTAGTGTGCAAGTTTTACAGGTGTATGCATACCAGGAATTCGCGCGCAACATCACCATTAGTGTTTGATCCAGAAATTGAACGAGCCGCTCGTAGAAACAGAGTCTTACACCGACAAAACAAAATACGTGGTTCACCAATAGCACCCACAACACCAACTACACCAACCAACACAACACCACTTCCCACAACGGGTCAAACAACACCATCCACACCTCCACCAAATGCTACCAATCCTACACCATCCCAAGTGATCCATCCAACCAACACCACATTACCTTCAAGTACCCAACCCGAACACACCTTCACTTATGTTTCCTCATCAGCGTTTCCACCATTTTCAACTTTCTTCCCGACCTCCGGCCAATCATCTTCTACTAACCAAGTACCACCACAACATCAATTTCAACCAAGCTCTACCGTTATCCATACTATCATCGAACCACAACACAGTTACCAATCAGGATTTCAAAAGCAAGTGGGTGTCGGTGTACAAGGTAGGGGTTATGTTGATTATGATGATGGGTTTGACTACGGGTACGAGGGGTATGACGACTATGAGCTACCGGGAGATAGAACCCAAGCGGGTACACAAGGGGGATTATATCATCATCAAGGGTAACCGGTGAACCAAACACACCCGGAACTTATGAGACCGCCAATGGCACAACGGATGCCACCTCAAAGACGACCACCACCTCAACAAATGCCTCCGTTTCAGCAAGGGGCTCCACCGCATCCACCCCCAAGGCAATTTCTAAGTCCACTGGGTGTACCACCGAGAATACCTATGAGTGTTCTGAGGAGACACAACCGGGAAATAGTGAGGGGAGTAGAAGCTCATTTCAAGCCGGTCATCACCAACAACCCATCTCCCGTCGTAATTTTGCGAAATCAACAAGGGAGAACATTTGAGGTAAGGACCAATTCCTTGCAAAGTTTACCGAAATTCAAGGGGTTAGCCATTGAAGAACCGTACTTCCACCTTAAGGCTTATGATTCAATTTGCAACACAATTGGGGGCCAAGGGTTTACTTCAGATGAGGTAAAGTTGGTGCTGTTTCAATTTTCGTTGGAAGATAAAGCTAAAAGATGGTTTTATGCTTTGCCATCCGCATTAATTCACTTGGGCTGAAATGCAACAAAGGTTCTTAGAAGAGTTTTTCGCGGCTCAAAAGACAAATGATGCAAGGAAAAGTTAAGAAGTTTCCAACAACAATCTGGATAAATGTTCCTTGAAGCCTTCGAGCGGTTTAACATGATGATAAAGAACTGCCCTCATCATGGAATTGATCTTTGGGAACTTTTGAATGCTTTTCATGAGGGATTGACGGATGAAAGTGCTAACCAATTGATGTCAATTACAAATGGCACTTTTGGCACTAATTATGAAGAGGAGGATTGGGCCTTTTTAGAACAAATGTCGGTCACATCGAAAAGAAAAGCCCAATCGGCCCGGAAAGCAAGACATGTGATTACTCAAAGAGCATTAGTGCATGCGGTAGAAGATGGGGAAGTGCAAACCACTAATCAAGTGTACAATGTGTGTGCAATTTGCAATGAATTGGGGCATGCAGCTGAAAATTTCCAAAGTGGTGGTGAACAATATGAGGAGGTGAATGCATTACAAGGCCAAGGAGGGGGTGGTAGAAATTATAACATGAATTCGAATACATACCACCCCGGGTTGCAAAACCACCGAAACTTTTAGTACGGGATCCCAGCTAACCAAGCTAACCCGAACTATCAAGGAAATCAAAATAACTTTGTTCCGCATCAACCATTCAATAATCAAGGTGCTTATCGACGTGGGAACACTCAAGGGTTCCAAAGGCCATATCAAACGGGTCAAGAGCTTGGTGGGTCCTCGGGTCAAGCCACTTCAAGCGGGAATGAAGTCATGGAAATGCTAAAGGCAATGCAGCAAGACATGCAAAGGAGGAGTCAACTTGATGAAGTTCGTATGCAAAAAGATGAAGTCCGTGATAAAGCCATTCACTCTTTGACCACCCAAATGGGTCAACTTGCAAACGAAGTGGCGGATCTAAAGAAAGGTAAAGGTCAATTACCAAGCGACACTAAGGTAAACCCTTCTCATAGTTCATCTCGTAATAATGTTAATATTAATCATGTTAGTGTGTTAAGAAGTGGCAAAGAATTTAAAGCCAATTTGTCACCAGGTTTAGTTGAAGGGGTGGTTGAGGACATAACTGGTATTGAAAGTGAAGATGACGAAGTGTCACCGGTTGTGTCTAAAGAGTCAAATGTTAAAAAACCGGGGTTGAATGAAAATGAAAAAGATAAAAAAGATGAAGGTGAACCGAGTCAAGTTCTGTTTCCATCGGCTCTACTTGACCCGGGTAAGAAAAATTTTATTTCATTAAGGGGTCCCCAAAAAGAGGATTTGTGGGACATTTTTAAACAAGTTAAAATCAACCTTCCATTACTTGATGCAATAAAACAAGTGCCCGCCTATTCTAAATTTTTGAAAGAATTGTGCACACAAAAAAGGCAACAAAAGAAAAAGATGCCTAAGCGGGTAGACTTAACCGGGCAAGTGAGTGCGGTATTGAATGGGGAGCTTCCTCCTAAGCTCCAAGATCCAGGCACGCCATTGATAAATATACAAGTTGGTAATTTTCAAATGGCAAGGGTGTTACTAGATCTTGGAGCCGGGGTGAGCATTTTACCGGGGGGTTTATATGAACAATACGATTTTGGTTCATTAGCAAGGGTAGAGACAACGGTTGTTTTGGCCGATTTGTCTCATAAGCTACCTCGGGGGATGGTTCAAAATGTTATAGTGAAAATTGATGAGTTTTATTACCCGGTTGACTTTTTAGTCTTAGACTACTCATCCGCAGACCCGAAACAACAACAAAATGTTATTTTGGGTCGGCCATTTTTGAGTACCGCGCATGCCGTAATCGATTGTAGATTTGGTACGGTCGACATGACTTTTGGAAATCGAAAAATGAGATTGAACGTTTTTACTAACAATTCTAACTCTATTGGTGTTGATGAGTATTTTATGGAAAATTTAGTCGATGGATGCAACTTGCACGAGTATGAGGAAGATAGTATGGATATGTGCGTGTGTGATTTTTCTGAACAGGTACATGCTTGTGCATTACGGGTTGAAGAGGAGAAACAAGATGCTATGGCATTGAAAGAGGGTCGACCGCCATGGACCCATCAAGTTGAAAATTTGCCGTTGGAAATAAATTCGGGTACTAAACCATCATTGGAAGAACCACCAAGGTTGGAGCTCAAAGACTTACCAAGCCATTTGAAGTACGCATTTTAAGGAGATAATGACACTCTACCGGTCATTATTGCTTCTAATTTAGAGATGGCACAAGAACAAGCTCTATTGGAAGTCTTGAAAGAAAACAAAGGAGCGATCGGATGGACGATTGCCGACTTAAAAGGCATTAGTCCATCAATCGTCATGCACAAGATTATCACCAACGAAGATGCAAAACCAACAAAGGAAGCACAACGAAGATTGAATCCGAACCTAAGGGAAGTCGTAAATAAAGAGGTAATTAAATGGTTGGATGCGGGAATTATCTATCCTATTTCGAATAGTGCTTGGGTAAGTCCCACCCAAGTTGTGCCTAAGAAGGCCGGTATTCAAGTAATCAAGGACGAAAGTGGTGAACAAATAGCCACCCGACAGGTCACCGGGTGGCGAGTGTGTATTGATTATCGCAAATTGAATGCCGCCACTTCTAAGGACCATTTCCCGCTACCTTTTATTGACCAAATCATTGAAAAATTATCGGGTCAAAAATATTACTGTTTTTTAGACGAGTATTCGGGTTACAATCAAATCGCAATACACCCGGATGACCAACACAAGACCACTTTCACTTGCCCATATGGCACTTTTTCCTTTAGGAGAATGCCATTTGGCTTGTGTAATGGACCGGCAACTTTCCAACGATATATGATGAGTATTTTCTCGGACATGGTTAGAGAGTCGTTTGAAGTGTTTATGGATGACTTCACAATTTTTGGCACTAGTTTTGAATCTTGTCTTAACGAATTACAAAAAGTTTTAAAAAGATGTGTTGAGAAAAATTTGGTGCTTAGTTGGGAGACAAGTCATTTCATGGTGCAAGAGGGTATTGTGTTGGGTCACGTGATTTTAGAGAGGGGTATGGAGGTGGACAAGGCAAAAATATGGATAATATCATCTTTGCCTCCATCAAAATATATATATATATATATATATATATATATATATATATATATATATATATATATATATATATATATATATATATATGAAAAAGATCAAAAAGAAGGTTGGGGTTTGAGATTTTAAGCTTTTGGTTGATATTGAATGGGTTTTTAGCGATCAATTCCTTTCAAGACCATACATTGGGGTCAATTTATCCCAAGTGTGGGGATGGGAGGAAAATTTTAAGTGTCTTTGAAATTGAAAATTTTTAAATCAAGCAAAACATTGTGAGAATTTGAACACTTTGGACTAACCCCGAGTGACACACAGGCAGCCTTTAATACCCTTCATTCTTGGTGAGAGTTGAAGCCACACTTGTATATCAATAATGCTTGTCTTTGATGAGAGTGGCAACGGGTGGGGGTGCATTAGAACTTGTGCTTGAATACGGTTTGAGGCCTTAGTTAAACATGAATATGGAAAGGATAAGGGCATTTAGGTAGCTTCGTCAGAGTGTGTGTGAGTGTGGGATTTGGGGGGTTGGACCTCATAAATTGTATAGATGAGCATGGTAGTGAGAGGGGCGGGGGTTTGGACCTTTTAGTAGCCCACTTTGAGTTTGAAAGCCAATCAATTATTAACCCAAGCCTAGTCCCCAAAAATTACCCAGTTTGACCCGGTCTTGTATTGCTAGTAGTCTGTTCTAGTTTCGTGTATTTATGTTATTTTTGTTTAATGTTAGTCTAGAAAAAAAAAAGAGAAGAAAAAAAATATTTTTTTGAAAGAAAAGAGAAAAGGAAAAGAAGAAAAAAGTGAAAAAGCAATGAAAAAAGAAAAAAAAACAAGAAAAAGGAAAATGATGATGCATGAGTTAGTTGTATATAGTTGCTTATGTTTTGTCTGATTGATATGTAATAAAAGACCGGGTTAAATCATTTGCTACCACATATATATTTCCATTTCCTACCCGTACGCCTAGCCACATTACAACCTTCAAGTCCCTTTGATTTGCATTCATGTTTTGGCACCTTTTAGGTGGAGGACCTATTTAGGTACAAGCATATAGTTGTGCAACCACCGATTTGCTTTGTGTGTGGCTAGCTTATCTTTGCTAGTGTTTTCTTGTCACCGAGAGGAGAGATATAGTGAGGGGTGTGTTGTTTGGGTGTTGAGAAAGGGTTAGTAAAAGGATAACATGTTATGCTTGATTTATGTTGATCGCTTAAGCAGTTGAAAATGGTTTTTAATGGGTTGCTTGGGACAAGCAACGGTTAAGTGTGGGGATGTGACTGGTGGTCCATAGGACAACCCTTAATGGTGTTAAAAGACAAGTGTATCCCTCATTTGATCGTGTAATTGTCTTGAATTAGATGACTACAGTTCTTCATGTTTCAGGTGTGTTTGGAGCTTAAAATGTGGAGAAAACGCTGCTTTGGATGGAAGGGAGTAGAACGGGTCATAAGAGGATGGAAAGAAGGAACAAACGAGAGAAGTCAGGAGTCCACCGTAAATTACGGTGTCTACCGTAATTTACGGTAGCCCCTGAAAACCCTAGAATTTCACCATAAGACAGTCTCTTCCCAGCGTAGCACTTTGAAGTCCACCGTAATTTACGGTAGGTACCGTAAATTATGGTAGAGCCAGCGAGGAAAGCGTAACTGCCCAATTAAAATATTCTTCATGGCTCTTTTCATGTTATTCATCATTGGAGACGTTTCTCTGCAGTTTCTGGGTGATTTCTGGCTGTGGATAGTGATTGGGAACATTTCTAAACAATTCGGTTTGTACTTTGATGCTTATGAACATTGATTTTGTTGGTATGATGATTCACCAAGCCATGTCGGGCTAAACTTTCGGTGATCATCTTAGGTGAAGGTTTCTATTATGACTCGTGTGTTTTCCTTTATTTCTAGAATGATAACCTTGGTGTGTTTGCTATGCTTATCATGGTGTATGGATGTTTGTTTGTAGTTTGTTAATTTATGTTTCAATTCTAGTCTAAATCGTATGTTCTTGGTGTCGTTGACAATCAAGATATCATGGGAAGGGTTAGGGTTGGATATTGATTAATTGATCATCGGGAAACAACCTTGCGTTAATATAATCCGAGTATTTTGTTCCCTTTTATCACAACAAATGTTTATGTATGAGTTATGTCTATGTAACTCTTTCTAGTTGGAATTATGCACAATTGTTAAAGGAAACCGGAACCTAAGATGGTCATTCTCTCATAATCTGATTAACAATCCAATTTTACTTTGCAATTAGTACGTGAATTAGTTCTTAAAACCAAAACAATCAACTCTTGAATTTTAATTTCTGCATATTAGATTAATTGTAGTTAATTCACAAGGCTATAGAATCAACACATTTTCCATAAACTCCATGTGTTCGATACCCACTTACCACTATCTATTTAGTAGTAACTGGATTAAACTTGCGTGTGACTACGACAATACGTCAGTACGCTATGACTTTACCTCACTGCATTAGTACCCACCCTAACCCCTGATAAGAAGCATCAGAATAGACAACCAAGTCCTCATTCCCTTCCGGTAGCGTTAGCACTGGAGCTTGTGTCAATCTTTTCTTTAACTCCATGAACGCATTCTCTTGTCTGTCGCCCCATTCAAACTTCACATCCTTTCTCGTCAACTTGGTCAACTGCGAGGCAATCTTGGAAAAATCCTGGATGAATCTCCGGTAATAACTCTCCAATCCGAGGAAGCTTCGGATTTCAGATGCGTTTTAGGTGAATTCCACTTCATCACCGCCTCCACCTTAGCAGGATCAACCATGATTCCCTCTGGGTTAATCACATGACCCAGAAACTGCACCTCGCGTAACCAAAATGCGCACTTAGAGAATTTCGCATACAACTTCTCCCTTCTTAGAGTTTCCAGCACCTAGCAGAGGTGACAGGCGTGGTGTCCCTCATTCTTCGAGTATATCAGGATATCGTCTATGAACACAATCACTGATTTGTCAAGCATTGGTCGACAAACCCTATTCATCAAGTCCATGAATGCTGCAGGAGCACTGGTTAGACCAAACGACATCACAAGAAATTCATAATGCCCATATCGCGTCCGAAACGCAGTCTTTGGGATATCCTGTTCCTTAACCTTTAGCTGGAGATAACCCGACCGAAGATCGATCCTCGAGAACCAACTCACACCTTGCAACTTATCGAACAGATCATCTATCCGAGGCAACGGGTATCTATTCTTCACCTTGAGCTTATTCAGCTCCCTGTAGTCTATACACATTAGCATGCTACCATCCTTCTTCTTCATGAACAACACCGGAGCACCCCAAGGAGAAATGCTCGGTTTGATAAATCCTTTATCAAGAAGGTCCTGTAGTTGGGCTAACAACTCATTCAACTCTGACAGAGCCAGACGATACGAGGCTTTAGCGACGGGCTGAGCTCCTAGCACAAGATAGATCTGAAACTCTATCTCCTGATCGGGTGGTACCTCTGTCAAGTCATCAGGGAACACATCCGGGAAAGCACACACCTTGGGCACATCTGTCAACTTTACAGTTTCAGCTTTAGCATCTTTAGCATATGCCAAGAATGCTCCGCACCCTCGTCTCATAAATTTCTCTGCCTTTATCATAGAAATCATCTTCGGAACTTCGCAGATTCTGTCGCCTTAAATCATGACTAAGCTACCGTCGAGCACTTTCATATGAATCATCTTCCTCCGACAAACTATGTTAGCCTTGTAGGCGGCTAACGAGTCCATACCCAACACGACGTCAAATCCTCCTAGGGTCATAACAAACAACCTAGCGGGGAATCTATGACCTTCCAATTCTATGCTACAATCCTCTAAGGCCTCAGTTATCTTAGTAGTCTTTCCAATGGCAGTCTCAACCTTAAACACATGATCTATTTCTTTGGCCTTAGCATTCATCACATCACAGAAGGTGGCAGCTATAAAACTCTTACTTGTACCAGAATCAACAGAACAGAGGCAAGTATGTTGTTAACTGGGAACATACCTGACACAACATCAGGTTTCGCTCTGGCCTCCTCTCTAGTCATTGTGAAAGCCCTAGCCTTAGCCTTTGGCTTGTCAGCAGCTTTCTTTTCCTTCTCCAATTCCTTTCCCTTGGCCGAGTTCACCACTCGCACCTCTTTACAATCTCGGTTGTAGTGCCCCAACTTGCCACAGTTGTAGCACTTTCCCACACTAGGGCAATCCTTGGAGAAATGCCCCGTCTTCCCATATTTGAAACACAGGCTTGAACCGAGCCTGCATTCACCAGCATGTTTTGTCCCGCATTTTTGGAAATCACCGGATGGCTCCACCTTCATCTTTTTGGCTTGAGCAGCAGACCTCTCATTTCTCTCTCGCTTCAGATTCCCCAACCAACTCTTCTTCTACGCCTCCTTAACGGGTTCATCAGCCACCACATCATCATACACTACCCCACTCAGTTCCACTAAAGACTCGAAGGTCTTTAGCCGCTTGCCTTCACATACATCCTAACCTTTAAAGGCAAACCCTATACATAACACTTCATCCTTCTCTCCTCGGTACTTACCAGGTGAGGCACCAACCTGGCCACCTCGTTGAAGTGAGATGTGTACTGCCTGTGGGTCATACATCCAGCTTTAAATCCCATGAATTCCCTTTCCACCTTGTCGATTTCATTCTGAGGGCAGAACTTCCTCATTACCATCTCCTTCAGGTCATCCCACTTCAAGTTCTTGAACTCATGAGGGTCTTTAGTCTGCTTGATGGTGTTCCACCAATGAATAGCTTCATCCATAAATGAGTGAGCTGTGAACTTCACGGCTTGGTCAACCATGCACTCACTAATCTCAATCACCGCCTCCATTTCAGACACCCATTGGAGAGTGGCAATAGCACCACCTTTTCCATCCAGGGATGGAGGGTTGCATCCCTTGAAGATACGGTACGAACACCCTTAGGCTAAATCCCCATCAGCTTCATCCCCCTCATTCTTCCCCGAGCCTTCCCCGGTACCTTCACTGTCTTTCTTGCTAGCTTTATTCTTTGCCTCCAATGTCCACTCTTTTGTTACCTCCTTCATGGCCTCAGTCATGATCGAAGGCATGATGTCCTGAAGGATCTTGTGGACCTCTTCGGTGATAGGCTCCTTAACAACAGGCACCAAGGTAATTATCTCTTCAGAATGATGAGAGTTTTCCTCGCTAGCAATGTGAACGGAGTCCACAGGCACCTCCTTAGTCGTCTGCCCTTGGTTTCTGGTGATTGGTGGTCTACCCCTACCACCACGAGCACCTCCTCGGGTAGCTTTTCTTCCAGTCATAGCTTGCTATAAGATACAAAAGGCTAACATTATCATTCCAGGTAATAGTTCAGATCATGTTAAGTAAGGTAAGTTTCTAATGACAGTGGCCAGTTGTAATTAACCACTTACTTTACTCTTCATGTCCTAAACGTTTCCTATCTTGAGTCACATCAGCTCTCAATCTCACGAATAGCACTATAACCTCAAAGAACCTCTAACAATCGTAACCTTCCTGGCATGGAGCTACTGGCACTGGAATCCCTTAATCGATCCCATTCTCAGTTCGAGTCTAGACATCGGAGTGTCTAAATCTCTCAAACTATGGCTCTGATACCAACTTGTAAGGCCCCGTTCCGGGAAACCCCACAGTTGGATTTGGACATCAGATACACAAGTTCTCGAACATCAAATTTCATTAATATACGTAGCAGAATGTACAAAAATTTTCTATCGTTAAACATTTACATCAAAAGATCACTTTAGCTATCCATCTAAAGCTCTGTGCCAGGATGCCAGTCACGACCATGTGCCAGGTAACTCTCTCCCATCCATGCCAAGCTCACCCCCAAAAAATGTATAGCATACCTGTCAATCTAATATGCATACAAAAGTCAGCAATACTGAGCGAGCTCTAGGTTTACAAGAACAAAACTCTGACATAAACGCACACCTTATCATTTTTAACATTCATAAAAACATTAACTGTACACATCATCTTACCGAACTCGTTCGATAATTATACTCTAACTTTTACTTTACCATCCACTTTACCATTACATTACCCATACATTACTTTACTTTACTTTACTTTACACTGTATCGTTACGTTACCCATACATTACATTACTTTACTTTACCATACACTTTACGTCATCAATTGAACATAGCATGAAGTTTAGTTCCTATTGGGTGAGAATGCACAAAACATGTCTCCTATCAGGTGAGCACATCGAAGTGTAACTCCTATCGGGTGAGAATGCACGAAGCATAACTCCTATCAGTTAAGCACACTGAAGTGTAACTCCAATCGGGTGAGAATGCATGAAGCATATCTCCTATCAGCTGAGCACACCGAAGTGTAGCTCCTATCAGGTGAAAATGCATGAAGCATATCTCCTATCAGTTGAGCACACCGAAGTGTAGCTCCTATCGGGTGAGAATGCACGAAGCATATCTCCTATCAGTTGAGCATACCGAAGTGTAACTCCTATAGGTTGAGAATGCATGAAGCATATCTCCTATCAATTGAGCACACCGAAGTGTAGCTCCTATCGGGTAAGAATGCACTAAGCATATCTAATATCAGTTGAGCACACCGAAGTGTAACTCCTATCGGGTGAGAATGCACGAAGCATATCTCCTATCAGTTGAGCGCACCGAAGTGTAGCTCCTATCAAGTTCTTGCAAGACTTCTTTAGCGCTTAAACGTTTTCACAGCTGTGCTATACAGGGTAACTATTCTTTCGTGTTTCACATGTGAATAAACATCGTTCTTTAGCCTTTAACTATCGTGATATATATCTACATACGTACTTAAATTCTTTAGCATTAAGTTCATCATTAAGTCATTATTAACGCATGTTTACGGGGTAACATAACACGTAACAGTCTGGAGTTTTCGCGCGAGAACCCGCATTCGTGCGAGAACTTTTCTTTCGCGCGAGAACTTTATCATTCGCGCGAGAACTTCCAAAAAATAACCGTCAGCCGCCAAAATCACATTTCGCATGAGAACTTGCCTCTCACGCGATAACTCTTCTGCTGTACATAACTTGCTCCCCAAGTTATCGCTCCCTTAGCCCCTTTTTCACCCAAAACATGCTATAACAGTTATAACCATCATTCTTTTACAAAACAGTCGTTTGGGTATGCATATTAGCCCCAAAACATGATAAAACACGTAAAAGAGGGTTCTAGAACTCACCTAATGATATCCTTGCACACGAACACCACAAAACCGCGAGTGTTTCGAGCCAAAAGCTACATAATCATTGTGCTATATCATTACATACGGTTCATACATGCTTAACTACATCAAATATCGACGAATACATACTTATACACCACCTAGCACCAACTTATCTTTTCACAAGCACAGCAGCAGGACTTTTCGCATGAAGTAGAGAAGATTGGGTTCATGGGCCTATCTATAGTGTCTCTCTCTCCTCGCAGTTGTTCTCACGCGAAAACTTCTATTCGCACGAGAACCGCCTCCTTGCAAGAACTTGCTGACTTGCACGAGAACTCCACCTCTCGCGTGAGAACTTCTCCTTTCATCAAAAGAATTCGGGGCTTTACAGTAGGTGATGGGGGTGATAGTGATGGTAGTGGTGATGGTGATAGTGATGGTGGTGAGGGTAATGGTGATGGTTGGGTTTTAATGTAAACGTTCTTTTTGATTATTACAACTGAAAGTTTGTTTCATCATTTTTCACATTGTCTAAAGCACACACTGATAATAACGCAAGATAGTTAATAATTAGTTAAATATAATAATGTAAGGTTTAAGTATTACAATTATAAAAGTGTTGAAGTATAATAGTGCAACACTGTAAACATAATAACGCAAACCTTAGATGATAATAACGTTAACGCTATAAGTAATGGCGCAAGAGTTTTTATAATAACGCAAGAGTCTAATTAATGCGTTCCACTCCCTTCTGTTGTACCTTATCCACCGGTGCACGTTGTCCTATCGTGACCACTACCCCCACAAATATGACACGACCTGTGTCTTACCAGAACGACTAATTACTTTTTTTTATTTTATCCTTTTGTGAGATCCACAACCTTTATTTCGAATTCTACTAGGTACACGTACAGTAGCATCCGTTGGTCTATTAAAACCAACAACAGACGCATACATGTCTTTCCTATTTTAAGGAGGTAATTTGCGACAATCTTCTTTAGCCTTCAACATCATTTGCTTCAATTCATCATTTACAAGACTCAAAGCATCAAGATCAGGGGCTAGTCGATTTATAATATATTCTGTAGCATGTTGTATCTCAAAGCGACTTTATCAACATCCCGAGAGTGCTCGTTGTCAACGTCTTCCATTACACGTGAATACTTTGTGGTGTTGTTAACCCCATTCCTTGTCCAACATTTACTAACATATTTGTCAGGAAAATCATGAACTTGGAACATCTAAAACACATAAAAAATATGGCAATACAGCAATCCATAAGGCTCAAACCTTTTATAACTGCATGATACACTTAGATCATCTTTTATGAACAAAACTTATGTAACAACAAACAAAACAACAAAATAAGATATTACGCAAAGTTTAATGAAATAATGCAATGGTTAACTATGAACATTTTAAAATAACGCAAGGGTTAATTATAAACTTAACTCCAATAATCCATCACCGTAGGCCTCAAAATCTTTAACCATAATCTTAGAATACTCTCCTTGGGTTGAAATATTAAAAGACATACACTTCTTAGAAGCAACATAAATTTCTTCTTTAACATCATCAAATATGGGCCTTGTAAAAATTCTTGCTGCCTGTTCCTCATGAGGAAACTCTGACCATAGATCCGGAAAGGTGTATCGGAAATCATGGTTGTTTTCTGTTGATTATGCCTCTGAATTTCTATCGTAGTGTCATAGTGATTAAAAAACTTAACAAGAGTCAAATAGGAGTTTGCAACGTAACAAAAGAAGTGATTCTCACTTTCAGACCGAGAGGTTGTTCGCATGAGACTAGATATAGGCTCATCTTGGTAGAATGCAGGAATTCATATTGATCTCATATCAAAAACATCTGACAGCCAATTATTGCATGTAAGCTCAAATTTGTTGATTAAATCTAACCACTCCCTATCAAAAACATCGGGACTGATAGAATCTGTCCATACTATACTGCATATATTCCTTCATTATTGCACAACGCAGCACCAACCTACAAAAACAAAAAAATATACTCTTTTTATGCAAGCATAGTTAATTTTTACGTCTGAAGAATAATATTAATCACATAAAGGGATTCAATAATAATGCAATAATTGGATTCATCACGCAAAAAAGAATATCTATAATCACGCATACATTGACAACATAATAACGCATGAACATAATCGATGAAGTATCAAGTGTCCTTAACTCATGTTGATAGTAGGATAAAAATAAGGCATAGTATATCCACTAATTCACGCATACATATGCAAAATTAAATAATAACGCAAAAAGCAAACAGAATAATAACGCATCATTCTATACCTTGTCAACAACTTTTTTCATAATATGCCACATACATAACCTATGCCGACTATCATTGAAGATGCTTTCAATAGCTATCTTCGTAGTCGGATCCTGATCAATGAAAACAACTTTAGGCTAATGACCATGTGATTTTAGAAAAACAGTAAGCAACCATTTATACAATTCAGATGATTCAAATGATAGCAGTCCAGCACCAAATGTAACATTACGAAATTGATTATCAATGCCGGTAAATGGGACAAAAAACAATTTGTATCTACAAAAAACAAATTAAAATTACAAACAATAGCATCAAATACGTAATACATTAAGAAAGCACAATGAACAATTTCAAACATACATACTTGTTGGTATTGAATGTTGCATCAAGTGAAATGACATCTCCAAATGCAACATAATTCCTCTAGCATTCTTCATCAGCCCAAAACAATCTGGTCAAGAACCCTTTTCATTAGCTGTGTATTCAAATGAATAGTCAGGTAGATACTTTTTCTTGCTAAGCAACCTTTGAACAATCATTTCAGCATCATATTCCCCGATATAGCAGTTTAACTTACTTTTAAAATTCTTACACTCAGTTACCGTCATACCAACATGCTCAAATCCGCCATATTTAGTCTTCATCACATTAAATGCCTTCACATTACCTAAATAAGGGTTGCCAAATCATAAATCATCTTTTCTTGTATGAAAGACAACTTCCGGTTAGAACGTATAAGGTGCATATACTTCTCTGCTACCAACTCGTGATTACGCACTTCACAAAATTTAAAATTTGGAATGTCTTACCATCAGAGCAGTTCAAAGCAATTAGAGTCTTACACCCAGTTCTAATGGAATACCTTTTTTGTTCTTCTTTTTTGCTTTCTTATTACTAGAACCAATTGATTGTATCTTTTAAAGGGTGCTCCCCTCCTTAGAACATATAAAATATTTTACCTTTAAAATCTCATTGCTCGAGTGTTCAGCACCTTTTTTAATACAAAAACCACCTTGTTTTGCATATGCCATGTAAAGCTCATAAGTATCATTTATGGATGAAAATGTCATTCCCATAACCGGTTTATATGACATTGAAACTTTCAGGATAAACCATTGGTCATATTCTTTGTACACTTCTAAACAACCTCCTAAAACAAAAATATAAATAAAAAATAACGAACCATTATATTCTAATTACTCAACAACGAATCAATTTAGATCATGAAAATTCTTTGAATCATGTAACCATTATATTTAATTACGCAAAAGTAAAATCCCTAAATCACACAACCATAATATCTAAATGCGTAATAACGAAATCACTTTACAGCATCAAAATAGCATAAAAATCATGCAACCATTATATTCTACTTAAGCAATAACTAAAAGACTTTACCTATACTACGTAAGTAACGTAAACAATTACGCTACAAATAATGATTTGATCTGTTAATTATCACGCAAGCCTTACACGTTTACACTGAAACATCCAAACCTTTCATCACAATCTTAGGTAGAAAAAATTACATCACCTCACTCACATATGATATCATGAATCGAACAATAAAACTTGTATCAGTGAAACAGTAAAAACGTTAATAATGATATTCAACAATAAGGAAACTTACACGAATCAATACGAATGAAACATATTAAAAAAAACAATCACATTGCAAATCGATCATTAAACGCACCCAAGCTCAAACAAATCGATTAATATATACATGAGCTCTGGCCGATCATCTCTACAATTATAATCAAAACTTGGGATCGCTATTTGAAATAATCAATTGACATACGAGATTATGTTAAAAAATGTTCTCAGTAAAAAGCAACTATCAAATCTAAAAAAACCCTATATACGATAATTAATGTGGCGGATCACGACTCCGTAAATTTCGCATGTAAAAAATTACGCAAGAGTTAAATTAGTTACGCCCTGAAATGGGTATAATTACAATCCTACCCTCTCGTCCAAAATATTCATTTGACACGCGGCACCCTGTAGTCGCTTCATACGCTTCGCATGAAATCTTCACTTTGTACCGTAAAATTTTCATATATATATATATATATATATATATATATATATGTGTGTGTGTGTGTGTGTATAGGTTCAGAATCTTTTTAGAACTTACAAATATTTTAAAAACTACAAAATTAATTTGGGCCTTAAGATAATTTAATTAGTGGCTAAAAATAGTGATGATATTTTAATAATAAATAAAATATTTTTAAAGTCAAATAAATGAGAAAAGGGTAGTATAGGTATCTTACCTCATCTTTTTCGTAACTTACCCCATTTTTTTCTCAAAATTCTTTCCTAAATATCTTGAAATTGATTGTGATTTTATATTGCCTCTCTTAGTAGTTTCCTTATATTTCTCTAATTCTTCGCTTGAAAACCGTTCCTTCAAAAATCACAATATTTTCATAACTTTTGTTTAATATTATATCCTTCAATGGATAGTAAGATAAATATATTATATTGAAGAAATCACTTTTATTGAGAGTTCTACGTTTATCAAATTGCATCATACGGTTGATGTATTTTTACGGTTGATGTATTTTTAGGTGTCGTTTAAAAAATATGTTTCATGTTTGATGGAATTATCTCAAAAACATGTGAAACAATGGTGAATTGGAAGATAACAAATGGTAGCGGCTGATTTTTTTTAAGCAAGCAAAAAGGTAGGTTAATTGGAAGCAAGCAACAAGGTAGGCAATTAAAATATCGAATTAGATAAAGATGGAAGTGATTATAATTTTCGTTGAATTATTTTCAAACCACAAACATGTTAGAAATATTTTTTTAATTTTTTTCTCTCACTTTTAATTCTAATTATGTTTTTAATAGTTTTGAGCAAGCATATGCATAAACATCTATGCACATATGTGTAACTTTCGAGCTTGTCTTTGTTTTATACCATATTAAATGTACGTGCTTTCTGATATAGTTTAAGTGCAAAATTATATTACATGTATAAATTTGGATTTTTTGAGTTTTAATCTGGATTACATATATGTAAATAAACATTCATTTTTTAAACAATTTAGTTATATGTAAATATACGTATGTTTCAATCTTTGTTTTTCATTATTTTTTTAATCTGTAGGTCTTGGTCATTATTATTATTATCATAAAAAGGATTTACATATATGTAAAGAGAAGTAACTCATGACATGTACTTTTGTATGTAAATGTATATGTAAAAAGAACACTTGTTTAAGGATTTACATATATGTAAATATATGTAAATAGTGTGTGATTTTGAAAATAAATGATTATTATGAAATATAAACATATGTAAATGTAAATTTACACGTATGTTGGAAATTTATGTATATGTATATAAGAGATTGGTTTGAAGAATTACATTACATATATATATAAATAGATGATTAATTTGAAAATCGGATAACCAATAGCATTTACATATATGTATGTAACCGATTAATTTGGAAAATGAATTATGAGTTTAAAATTTTGCTAACTTTTTTTATATATGTATAAATTAAACTGTTATGTATATCTAAATGTTTTACATTATCAATATCAAAATAAGTAATATATGAGTACCACAGTTTCTTAAAAAATATAAAGGTCCCACCAAACAATTAACAAATTAAGTATAAAAATATGCAAATCATTATATATGTATAATAATGTAAAAATTATCAAAATATTATTCATTTGTGTATAATACATTTAATTATTAATTTTTAAAACAATAAATAAATAAGTGCTCCAGATTAGTTCATTAAGTTCTCAATAAAAATGGAGTTATCATTTGAATCTAGCCCTATATATATCTTTCTATTATAATAAAAAGTAATTTGTGGTGACAAATGACAGCACCACAATCATTATCACTAAAAATTTCATGTCTCTATCTCCTATTAAATAATCACATTAATTACTAATAATATTATTTAACACTTTTTTAAATTTAATAAATTAATAAAGAGATAATTTTATTAATGTCATTTCTAAATACACAAATTTTTATAAAATAATAATTTTTTTAAAAGCATCAAACTTTTTTAAATATACGAAATACTTTAGAATTGGTATTTTTACAAAATCAATATTTTAAAAACTAAAAATAATTAAATTTGGGAGTTATAATAAAGAAATTTTTTAAAATGACATTTCTATATGGTTTGTTTCAGAATAATTTTTTTTTTGGTTTTGGAAAAAAATTTAATTTTTTTTTTAAAAAGTTGATATCACTGTTTATTAATTATAGTCTTTACTTATACATAATTTTAGTCATATCATATTTTAACCATCATTTTATAATTAATAAAATTTATTATATTAATATTTTATTTATTTAACCAGTGTAATACACGCGTTTACTAAAATCTAGTGTGTGTGTGTGTGTATATATATATGTGTGTGTGTGTGTGAGAGAGAGAGAGTATGCGCGTGTGTGTGTGAGTGTGCGCCTGTATGTGCGTGTGTGTGTATATGTGTGTGTATGGAGTTCTTTAAGTTCTCAATAAAAATGGAGTTCTCATTTGAACCTAGCCCTATATATATATATCTACTAGCTTTAGTAAACCCGTGTATTACACGGGTTGAATAAATAAAATATTAATATAATAAATTTATTAATTATAAAATAAAATTCTAAGATAAGATATGAGTGAAATTACGTATAAGTAAAAACTATAATTAATAAAACAGTGATATCAACATTTTAAAATTTTATTTTTAATTTTTTTTCCAAAACAAAAAAAAAATTATTCTAAAACAAACCATAGAGAAGTGTCATTTTCAAAAATTTCTTTGTTATAACTCTCAAATTTAATTATTTTTGGTTTCTAAAATATTGACTTTATAAAAATACCAATTCTAAAATATTTCGTATTTTTAAAAAGTTTGATGCTTTAAAAAAATTTATTATTTTTTAAAAATTTGTTTATTTAGAAATGACATTAATAAAAATATCTATTTTTTAATTTATTAAATCTAAAAAGTGTTAAATAATATTATTAGTAATTAAGGTGATTATTTAATAGGAGAGAGAGGTGGAAAAATTTTTATGAAAATGATTGTGGTGCTGTCATGTGTTATCCTAAGTTACTCTTTTATTAGAGTAGGAAGATATATATATATATATATACTAAACATTTTTATAAAATAATACATATAAAATGTGTGTTTGTGTGTATATAATACTATATATAAAAAATATTAATCCGATTAGTTCCTATTAATTACTAGTCGGTACCCTACCACTCGACTAGCGATTTATACAATATAAATTTTTTTAGTTATAATTTTAAAAAATGCAATAGTCTTTAGATGTGATTTCTATAAAAAAAATAAATAATGTCGCATATAAAAGTTATGAACATATAAGAATATGGGGACTTTAAAAAATCAACAAAAGAGATCATGCCAAAATACCCAACTAACAAGCTCCTTCCCTATAAATTGATATAAATCATTGATTAAAAATACTCTGCAGGACCATGTAAAAGGTGGTCAATACAATCACTCTTATAATGAGGAGAGTTTTAGAACACTTAACAGATCAAATGGGGAACCGGGTTTGTGTGAGATGATACTAAGAACACAAGTAAGTAATAAGACAGAACTAAGAACAATTGTATATTGCTCTCAAGTTCTATTACAAGTGTTACAAAGCATAAAAGAAATACAAGGACCTGAGATATTTTATACTACATCCTATAGCCGTCAATACTTTAAAAGCCAGCTGGAAACACTAATATAGACAACAAGATTAATGTAGAGTCAAAAGGCAGATTGCCTTTTGACTAGTGACTATGACATGCCATAGCTCACATCCTTTTCTATTATAAAAAGGTTAACATGTACAAAGTAAGAAGTTACAGACAAAGACCATAATCTACAGTTTACAAAATCATGGACTTTTCACCAACTTGTATAAGTTGGTGAGTCTTCAGAGTTGCAGTAGAAAGTATGTCAGCTTTATGAAAAAGTAGATCAGAGAAAGCATCTCCTCTCTATCTTCGTAAGAAATCAGTCTTCACAACAATTGGATTCGGAAGACTTTGTCTCTGAAGCTTCGAAAGACTTCATCTTTGGCTTTGGAAGATTTGGACTTTGGCTTCGAAAGATTTTACACTTAGAATATTTTCTATGGAGAGTGTAAAACTTCCGAAGCAACTTCTACCTTATACATTAGTGTATGCATGCAGGAAGTTCCTTGGTTGTTTTGGCTTCTTTGGTTGCATCAGCCTTCTAATCTTATCATATAACCTCACAAACTCCCCCTAGGCTGATGCTACCAAAACAAAGAAGTTATTCAGATGTTGACAATCCTCATTAGGATCAAGACTATACCTTTCTTCATCATTTGGTTAGGATCCCTCAGACTCTCATAATTTTCTTATGTCATGGAAATCATGTTGAGGAAGATCAAGCATGTCTTGCCAGAAATAGACATCTTGACCTCCTTAATCTCTGATGACATACCATCTGTCTGGATTAGCAGTTAAAGTCCAGGACAAGATGGGTCTTCCAGTTGCAAGAGGCTCTACTTGAATTGGAGTTGGTTGAGCAGCCTCTTCTTGCATTACCTCAGGATGATCTGACTCATCCTGAGGTGTAGAGGTGGATGCCTTGGTCTTCTTCTTGGAAACACTTTTCATGGTCATCCTTTTCCTCCTCTTTGAAGTCTTTAACTGAGAGGACTGGTCTTCAGCACCAGGTTGTTCTACTATGTCTCTCTCAGTTGGGTTCTCTTTTCTCGCAGGTTCAGAAGGAGAGTGAAGAGGACCCTGCTATGGATCAGAAGATGAAGTTGGCTGAGATGCAGCTCTAGGTCCAAGTTGTGTTATCATAGAAGGTTCAACCTTTACCTCAACTTCAGGTTGAACTAGACTTAGTGGAGAATGCAAGTCAACAAGCTCTCCCTTCATAATCTTCTGCTTGATCACTCTGATATGCTCATCCATAGTGGATAGAGACATTGGACCAAGCCTCCTTCTAGAGAATCCATACAGCTTCAAGAAGCTCATCATCCTTTGTCTGTCAGTAAACTTTTTTTGGCTTTTTTAGATGATGGCTCTTGACTTTGCAGCTTCTTTCCTTAGTTTTCTCTTAGCAGCCTTTCTTTCTTTGGTAACTTGTTGCTCCAGCTGCTTGAGATACTCAAATTCAACATACTTATATGGTAAGGGAAGAAGTGCAGCTGCCTGATAGAGTCCTATGGCACTCAGGTAGTTGATCATGTTTAGTCTATCAGCTTCCATGTCTACCTGAGGTTGGGCAGTTGCCACGGCCTCTTTCTAAGGACTTTCCTGAACTGAGGAGAGGATAGGAGCATGCTTGTAGAGCCTTTTCTATCTCCTTTCTTCCTTGATTTTAAGGAGCGATGATGCATCATCTGCCTCCTTCCTCTCTTTGGGCAATTCCTTGTTAGCCAGTTCATTCAGTTCATCTAAGGGAAGAGATAGGAGTTAATCAATGTTGTAGTTCTTGGTCCCCAAGAAGTTTAGCCTGGCTGCCCTCAATTTATCATTCTGAGTATTTGGCCTGAGGGCAGCCCTGATGGCAGCTTCCATGAAGCCTGGAGACCCTCTTGAACTCTCTCCCCTTAGCTTCCTCTTCCTCTCTCTCTCCTCCTCCTCCTCGATCTCCTCAAATGTCATCTTCCTCTTCCCTTTGTCACGCACAGGCCTTGGTGACTTAGGGTGGAGAGAGCTTTGGCCTTCATTGCTTGGTTCAATAGTCAAGCTCTGGTCAGAGAGACGTTTTGAAGCACCTTCACCAGCTGGTGCCTCATTGAGGGTAATGGGTGCTGAAGAAGTTCCTGTCTCAAGGTTCACAGGTTCAACTTCTAGGCCTTCAATCAAGGCTTCCCCTTTGAAGCTAATCTTAGGTTCCACCTCAACATCCAGTTGACCAAAAATCTCACCTACTAGCCTCTGTCTATATAGTCTTGATCTCAGCTTGAATTCTTCTAGCACCCTTTCATGAATCCTATCTATTAATCTTGTAGCTT
Source organism: Flaveria sonorensis (assembly GCA_025506505.1). Classification (NCBI taxonomy): domain Eukaryota; kingdom Viridiplantae; phylum Streptophyta; class Magnoliopsida; order Asterales; family Asteraceae; genus Flaveria; species Flaveria sonorensis. The sequence continues at coordinate 54,896,747 of CM046434.1, forward strand.
GTCAGTTTTGACTTGGGTTGACAAGTGAAAGATCAATCAGATGGGTGCACTCATAGAAACTCAGGTTGAAAAAGTTAAAAATTTATTGTTGACCCTGATATTTAGAGATGACAAGAGCTCTTCTGTATGTGTCATACCTCTATCCCATGATTGGATTCTTAGAGTGATGAGATGGGGGTAGGCATAGCTCTAGGGATACCTTCCTCAAACAAGCTTTGTATGAGTGAGTCCATATCCATGTGGACTTGGGCAAGTGAGTCCACATACATGTAGACTTGAGGAGGTTGCTGAGTATGGACCATTACAAGTGAGGGTGGTGAATCCTCAAAGTCCATACTCTATGAAGAACTCCCAGGTTCTGTGATTGTTTGGACTTTCTCTCCCTTTTTGGTAGCATCACCTTCTTGCATAAGTGAGCTAGGGGTTGGGTCTGTCACATCCATATGTTCTTATGGACCAGGTTAAGTTCTCCTGAGTGGTCTCTCAGCTAACTTGCCTTAAGATCGGTGATCTTAAGTTGCTGGTCATTAACCCTCCTTTGTAAGACAGTCACCTGAGATTCCAGGTGACTTATCTTTGAGACTAAATAGGTGCATTTTTGGTCAGTTTTTGCACCTTTAGTTTCAGACTCCCCTCATCTTCATCGAAAGAACCATGGGGGGATGAGAGAATAGGACCAAGGTCTTCTTCCTCATCACCAACACTTTGTTCTTGGCTGCTGGATTTCCCCTGCATCATGACAACTTCAAGAGAAGTGTCAAGAGGCTGGGTTCCCATGGTTGAGGTCTGAATGATGTAATCACTTGCTGAAGTGAGAGCTCTTCCATATGGACCTCCTGAACAGGTTCAGGGAGATCCACCTTAGTAGTAGGTGGATGATGTGGGCTAGACATGGGAGAAACAAGAGTACTCATCTCTCCTTGAGTAGGGGTGGAGAAGAGAGACTCATGATACTTACTGAAGCCTATGTCTTCATCATCATAGAATTCAAGGCTTGGGATTGGTTAGTCTAGATCAAGAGGCTGGGGATGGTAACTGTCCCCTAAAGGTTGTTCACTAGATTGTTGAGACTCTGAGTGAAGGCTTAAGGCTATGGGGGTTGTGAGCTCATCAGGCTAATCATAAGGAACCTCAACACTAATCATTTGTGAGATGGGAGTGGTTTGCTCCTCAAGAGAAGGGGTGCTCCAGTGTCCTCTTCCTCCTGTATGGGTGATGATATAGGGACCTGCACAAACTGAGTAGCATGTGCAAGGGTTTGTTTGGATTTTCTCTGGTAGGTGATGGTTATTCTTGGTTGTATTGGTGGTTGGGAAGTAGAAGGTGTGGGTTCAACACTAGCTGGTGCTGCTAGGTTGTCACCTTGAGTCTAACATTTTTGGGACAAGGGTTGTTTCTACCCCCGAGAAGCCAACAGTTGGCTTCCTCATGGTCTTGAAGTCTATACCGAGCTTTATCTGTCCCAATTTTAGAATATTATCTGTTCCCCTCAACTGTGAGCCCAGTTCACAGTTGAGAATGTGCTGGACATATCTAGGAAACATATAATACTCTAAGGAGTCTAAGTTTGCAAGTAAATTGGTATAGAAAAATTGTGAATACCTAAACTTGACCCCCTGAACCATCCCATGGACTATAAAGGAAAGTCTTCTGGAATCTGGTCCCAACCTCCATGCTTGTTGGATAAGCTGTGAATAATGACATAGAGGAGGTACTTCCACTGAGAGGAGACCTTCCCCTTGCTGAAGGTCTTGACTAAGAAGTCACCTTCATAGCCCATCTGCTCAAAGGACTGGTTAACAACAGATTTTGGAAAGGACAAATCACCTTCTACATCATCCAGCTGAAGATGAGTGTTTCTGGATGCTGGAGTGATGAAGATTGTCCTCCTCTACACTATGGCAGATAGTGCCTTCTCCCCATCCATGGTGACCTCATAGCAGGTCCTCCAGAATTCCAACAACTGATCCTCATAGAGAGGAGGATCAATGGTGCGGGAGGTGAAGTAGTTCGTCAAAGAAAGGTTTTCAAAGCAAAATTACCTTCGGAAGATTTTCAACTTCCAAGAAAACTACCTTTTTGGGCATTTTTTCAGAGGTGGGACCGACATTCGAATTTCAAAGTTTATTCTTTTGCTTTAACTTTGTCTCAAGTCTCTTTCATATATATTCTCTCTACGGTTCCCCCTCTTCTCACTATCCTCTTCATCTGCATTTTTTTCTAACCTAATTTCACCCACAAACCGCCTTTGTTCTTATCTTCCTTCTCTGTAAAGCTACCTCAAATGGCCAACCCCGACCGCAGAAACCAACCCGATTTCTCCATGCATCTTTATAGGAAACATAATCAAGTTCTTCTGTTAGACTCTAAGAAAGATCCTGGTTTCTCAGAGGTTTGTCGTTACCTTTCTTTGACGAACTACTTCACCTACCTCACCATTGATCCTCCTCTCTATGAGGATCAGTTGTTGGAATTCTGGAGGACCTGCTATGAGGTCACCATGGATAGAGAGAAGGCACTGTCTGCCACAGTGTAGAGGAGGACAATCATCATCACTCCAGCCTCCAGAAACACTCATCTTCAGCTGGATGATGTAGAAGGTGATTTGTCCTTTCCAAAATCTGCTATTAACCACTCCTTTGAGCAGATGGGCTATGAAGGTGACTTCTTAGTCAAGACCTTCAGCAAGGGGAAGGTCTCCTCTCAGTGGAAGTACCTCCTCTATGTCATTATTCACAGCTTATCCAACAAGCATAGAGGTTGGGACCAGATTCCAGAAGACTTTTCCTTTATAGTCCATGGGATGGTTCAGGGGGTCAAGTTCAGGTATTCATAATTTGTCTATACCAATTTACTTGCAAACTTAGACTCCTTAGAGTATTATATGTTTCCTAGATATGTCCAGCACATTCTCAACTGTGAACTTGGCTCACAGTTAAGGGGAACAGATAATATTCTAAAATTGGGACAGATAAAGCTCGGTATAGACTTCAAGACCATGAGGAAGCCAACTGTTGGCTTCTCGGGGGTAGACACAGCTCTTGTCCTAAAAATGTTAGAGCTTATTGCTCAAGGTGACAACCTAGCAGCACTAGCTAGTGTTGAACCCACACCTTCTACTTTCCAACCACCAATACAGCCAAGAATAACCATCACCTACCAGAGAAAATCCAAACAAACCCTTGCACATGCTACTCAGTTTGTGCAGGTCCTTATATCATCACCCATACAGGAGGAAGTGGACACTGGAGCATCCATTTCTCTTGAGGAGCAAACCACTCCCATCTCACAAATAATTAGTGCTGAGGTTCCTCATGCTTAGCCTGATGAGCTCACAACCCCCACCACCTTAAGCCTTCACTTAGAGTCTCAACACTCTAGTGAACAACCTTTAGGGGACAGTTACCATCCCCAGCCTCTTGATCTAGACCAACCAATCCCAAGCCTTGAATTCTATGATGATGAAGACATGGGCTTCAGTAAGTATCATGAGTCTCTCTTCTCCACCCCTACTCAAGGAGAGATGAGTACTCCTGTTTCTCCCATGTCTAGCCCACATCATCCACCTACTACTAAGGTGGATCTCCCTGAACCTGTTCAGGAGGTCCATATGGAAGAGGTTCTCACTATAGCAAGTAATTACATCATTCAGACCTCAACCATGGGAACCCAGCCTCTTGACACTTCTCTTGAAGTTGTCATGATGCAGGGGAAATCCAGCAGCCAAGAACAAAGTGCTGGTGATTAGGAAGGAGACCTTGGTCCTATTCCCTCATCCCCCCGTGGTTCTTCCGATGAAGATGAGGGGAGTCTGAAACTAAAGGTTCAAAAACTGACCAAAACATGCACCTATTTAGTCTTAAAGATAAGTCACCTGGAATCTCAGGTGACTGTCTTACAAAGAAGGGTTAATGACCAGCAACTTAAGATCACCGATCTTAAGGGCAAGTTAGCTAAGAGACCACTCAGGAGAACTCAACCTGGTCCATAAGAACCTATGGATGTGACAGACCCAACCCCTAGCTCACTTATGCAAGAAGGTGATGCTACCAAAAAGGGGGAGAAAGTCCAAACAATCACGGAACATGGGAGTTCTTCATAGAGTATGGACTTTGAGGATTCAACACCCTCACTTGTAATGGTCCTTACTCAGCAACCTCCCCAAGTCTACATGTATGTGGACTCACTTGCCCAAGTCCATATGGATATGGACTCACTCATACAAAGCTTGTTTGAGAAAGGTATCCCCAGAGCTATGCCTACCCCCATTTCATCACTCTAAGAATCCAATCATGGGATAGAGGTATGACACAGATAGAAGAGCTCTTGTCATCTCTAAATCTCAGGGTCAACAAGAAATTTTCAACTTTTTCAACCTGAGTTTCTATGAGTGCACCCATCTGATTGATCTTTCTCTTGTCAACCCAAGTCAAAACAGACAAGCTATAAGATTAGCATATAGGATTCAAGAAAGGGTGCTAGAAGAATTCAAGCTGAGATCAAGACTATATAGACAGAGGTTAGTAGGTGAGATTTTTGGTCAACTGGATGTTGAGGTGGACCCTAAGATTAGCTTCGAAGGGGAAGCCTTGATTGAAGGCCTAGAAATTGAACCTGTGAACCTTGAGACAGGAACTTCTTCAGCACCCATTACCCTCAATGAGGCACCAGCTGGTGAAGGTGCTTCACAACGTCTCTCTGACCAGAGCTTGACTGTTGAACCAAGCAATGAAGGCCAAAGCTCTCTCCACTCTAAGTCACCAAGGCCTGTGCGTGACAAAGGGAAGAGGAAGATGACCTTTGAGGAGATCGAGGAGGAGGAGAGAGAGAGGAAGAGGAAGCTAAAGGGAGAGAGTTCAAGAGGGTCTCCAGGCTTCATGGAAGCTGCCATCAGGGCTGCCCCCAGGCCAAATACTCAAAATGATGAGTTGAGGGCAGCCAGGCTAAACTACCTGGGGACCAGGAACTACAACATTGATTAACTCATATCTCTTCCCTTAGATGAACTAAATGAACTGGCTAACAAGGAATTAGCCAATTTGGCTTCGGAAGATATTCTTAAGATTTGTCAAAATTTTGCTTCGAAAGAAAAATACTTAGAGAATTTTTCTTCCGAGACATGTTTGGTTTCGGAAGAGATTAAGACTTGGGAGTTTTATTCTAAAGAGAATAAATCTTCCGAGACTTAATTGTTTTTGGAAGAAAATTGTCCTTCAAATACATGCAAGTACTTAGAAGCATATTTAAGCTTCGGAAGATATTCTCAGAATTTCTTCCGAAGGTAAATTTCTTAAAAGTAGTTATTTGATTTAAAGACATAATTTTCTTCCGTAGACAACTTGAAATTTTCCGAAAGAAAATATGTTTGGAAAAATTTTCAAAAATCTAAGGAATATCATTTTAAAGATTGTCTTCCAAAATAAACTGGGCTTATGAAGGTGATAAAATAGACAACTTACGACACACAAGTTTTAGAAATAAAGTTGATTTAAGTTTAAGAAAATCTACTGAAAGTTAATCATCCCAATAGCTTATACAAGATATTTGAATCTCTGTTCATCAAAAGCTTTAGTGAACAGATCAACATATTGTTCATTTGTGTTAACATTGACAAGTTTGATTAATCCTTTTTTAAAGTTATCTCTAATCAATGATGCCTGATGTTGATGTGTTTTGTCCTTGAGTGCTGCACAGGATTTCTGTAATAGAGATACCACTGTTGTTGTCTATGTGGATGGGAGTCTCTTTGAAGTTGAAACCATAGTCTAGCATCTGATTCTGAATCCAAAGCACTTGAGCACAGCAGCTTGCAGCAGCAATGTATTCAGCTTCAGCAGTTTATGTAGAGACACATGATTGTTTCTTGCATTGCCATGAGACAATCCTTCCACCAAGGAATTAACACACCCAGATGTACTTTGCAGTCATGTTACAGTCATCATAGTCACTATCTGTATAGGCATACAGATTGAAGTCAGAATTCTTTGGATACCAAAGGCTATGCTTGGGAGCACCTTTGAGATATCTAAGAATCCTCTTGACAGCAACCAGGTATGACATCTTGGGGTTGGCTTGATATCTTGCATAGATGCATGTGGTAAACATGATATCAGGCCTGCTAGCTGTGAGATACATAAGAGACCCAATCATAGCCCTGTAAAGATGTTCATCCACATACTCCCCCTCAAGATCAGGTCCAAGGGAGTGGTTTCTGGCTATGGGTGTCTTAGCAACCTTACAATAAGCCATGTTGAATCTTGTAGGTATGTCTTGTACTTACTTTGACTAACTTATGAAGATGCCATTGTCAACTTGCTTCACTTGAATTCCCAGAAAGAAATTGAGTTCCCCCATGGCACTCATTTTAAACCTATTCTTCATCAGCCTCTCAAAGTCTTTGCAGAGCTTTGGATTAGTTGACCCGAAGATAATGTCATCTACATATACTTGAACCAGCATTAAGTCATTCCCTGTTCCTTTGATGAAGAGAGTTCTATCTATAGTACCCCTCTTGTAACTATGTTGACAGAGATACTAAGATAGTGTCTCATACCACTTTCTTGGAGCTTGGTGCAGCCCATAAAGAGCTTTATCAAGCTTGCAGACATAATCAGGATGATCTAGGTCTGTAAAGCCAGGTGGTTGTTTGACATACACCTCTTCATCAATCACCTCATATAGAAAAGCACACTTGACATCAAGTTGGTAGACCTTGAAATCCTTGGATGCAGCAAAAGCCAGAAATATTCTTACAGCTTTAAGTCTTGCCACAGGAGCAAAAACATCTGTGTAGTCAATTCCCTCTTCTTGTGTGTATCCTTGAACAAATAGTCTAGCCTTGTTCTTCTATCATCCTTCTTGTTTCTAAAAACCCACTTGGTTCCTATGGTAGTCTACCCATAAGGAAGAGGACATAGGTTCCAAACCTTTTGTCTTTTGAATTGAAGCAGCTCCTTTTGCATTGCTTCAACCCAACTTCCATCCTTCAAAGCCTCATCAACTTTCTTTGGCTCTATTTGGGACAAGAAGCAAAAGTATAGACATACATTTTTGTCATGGGTTTATCCTCTTGTTCTCACCCCTATATCAATATTTCCAATGATGTTTGTAGTAGGGTGTGACTTGTGGATCCTGAGTTGAGGGATCACAGCAAGTTGATTGGAAAGATCTAAATTTGAGAAATTCAGATCTGGCAATGGAATATCACCCACCATATCAGCACACTTATCAAGAGAGGCTTGATCCAATGAGTGTGTGACGTCATTTATGTTGTCTTTAATGGAGTGGTTATCAGCATCAAGAAATCCTTGATCATTATCACCACCTTCATTTCCTCCTACATTTGAAGCTCCTTCACCTGAGTTTTGAATCTTGGAGCTAGAATTTGTAAGCATCTCAGATGTATTAACTGAATTTGTCATGTTTGTGCTGATAAGATCTTCACTTGCAGGGTTAGTTACCACTGGAGCTGAAGTAGTATTCTTGCTTGGCCTTCTCATCTCAAATCTTGTGTCGGGATCTCCTGTTGATAAGTTACCTGTAGATCCTGAAACATTCTCATAAGATTTGTTAAAACAGTTGGTAACTAAATCAAGATCAAATAGCCAATCAGGACCAGAACCTTTCACACTAGGAGTGTGCTCATTGATGGTCACATTGGCTGACTTCTCCACTACTCTAGTTCTGAGATTGTATACTCTATAAGCCTTAGCTTGGGAAGAGTATCCAATAAAGTGTCCATCATCTAATTTCTCATCAAATTTGGTTACTTGATCTTTGGTATTCAAGATGGTGCAAGGACATCAAAATGACCTGAGGAAACCAATGAAAGGTCTCCTTTTGTGCCACAGCTCATAAGGAGTCTTATAATAAGTCTTAACTATTAAAACTCTGTTCTGCACATAGCAAACTGTGTTGACTGCCTCTGCCCAGAAGGTGATGGGCAGTTTAGAGTCAGACAGTATGGTTCTTGCAGCCTCAATAAGTGTCCTGTTTCTCCTCTCAGCAACACCATTTTGCTGAGGAGACCTGGGAGCACTATATTGTCTTGTAATACCTTTTTCATCATAAAATGAATCAAGGATTTGGTTCTTAAATTTTGTTCCTTGATCACATCTTATGGTCTTGACCTTGTGATCACATTGATTCTCAATTTTTAGAATGAAGTTCTTCAAGATCTCAGGAGTCTCATCCTTAGTTCTAAGGAAAAAGACCCAAGTGAATCTTGTGAAGTCATCTGTGATCACCAAATAATATGAGGTCCTTCCAAAACTCATTACACTGGTGGGGCCAAAGAGATCCATATGTAATAAGTGTAGGGGAGTAGTGATGGAGTTCCTTTCCTTTGGCTTGTGAGACACTTTGTGTTGCTTCCCTTTCAGGCATGCAACACAGTGGTCATCACTTGTAAACTCTTTCTTTGGTATTCCAGTTACCAAATCATTCTTAATTAATTTATTCATGTTTTTAAAGTTTACATGGCATATTCTTTTATGCCAGAGGAATGGCTCATCACTATTTGTTTTAGATAGAAAGCAAGAAACTTCTCCTAAGGGAGATGTTTCCTGCAAGTCCATCTTATACATGTTCCTTTTCTTGGGGGCTCTGAGCAAGATATGCTCTTGAGGAATGACTACCCTAGGCTTGAGAACAATGCACTCATGCTCAGTAAAGAGCATGTTATGTCTCTGATCACAAAATTAGGATACACTTAGTAGATTGTACCCAAGCTCTTTGACAAAATTTACATTTTTAATATTGATCTTACCATTTATGACCATGCCCCTTTCCTGTAATGTAACCTCCAGCATCTCCTCCAAAAGCAACTGGCCCTCCATCAATTTTCTCAAAATTTTGAAGTAGAGAACCATTGCCGTTCATATGCCTGGAACAGCCACTATCAATTATCCATACATTTCCCTTAGTCTTTAGCTGTTCCTACACAAGAAAGAAGTGGTTAGTTACATTTGGAAACCCAAGCCTCATTGGTCTTGGGCTTTTCAAAGTGATCTGAAGACAATGTAACAGTAACTGATCCTATGTTCAAGCTTTGAGGATCATTAGCTATTGTTGATAAAGAACTTTCAGTCACTTGATCTTTCTTCATCTTCCACACCATCTTTCAAAAGATTGGACTTTACCTTCAACACCTCGGAAGTTTTAACCATTTCTGAAGTTTTGGAGATTGGACCTTTAGAAGATCTTGCTTTCACTGCAGCAGGCTTCAGTACTTCGGAAGCATTTGTTTCTTCCAAGACCAAATTTTCTTCCGAAGGCAAGTTTTCACTTGTCTTCTTGTTCACCTTGGAGCTTTGGAAGGAAAAAGATTTTCCTTCCGAAGCTAGTTTTTCTTTCTTCTTCTTAGAAGTTTTCTTTTTGATCATGTGAATAGTACTTTAAAGATTGTAGATGCAATCCTTAGCAAGATGAGAAGTACTACCACACATGATACAATCCATTTGCTTTCTTCTAAGAGTCTTCTTTTGAGAGAAAGACTGAACTTGATCACTTTCCACCTCCATCTTCATCTTCACATATGATGCAGCAAGCTTCTTAGGGAGAGGCTTGCTCTTGGAACTGGATGGTTCAGGCTGTGTAGCAGTGGTACACAGCTGATCAGCCTTTTTCTCTTTACTGGAATGATTTGGACATGAACTAGAACTCCTGGTACTAGAGTGCATAGTTGAGTCTTCAGCCTTTACCAGTTCAAATCCTGTAGAGATAAACACTTGTTTGTACTTAGAGTTGAAAGTGGCCTTGATCTCTTGAGCCTTCTTTGACTTTATCTTTGCTCTTTTGATCAAGTTCTTCCTTTTGGACTTGGTCATCCCAGATTCTTTTCTCTCTAAAGGAGAATAGTGACCCTTCTTAGGATGATCTTCTTCACTTTTCTCAGAATCATCCTTCACTATCTCCTCTTCATCCTCTTCAAAAATAGGGTCTATGAGGGGAAGCTCATCTTCATAAGTTCCACACCTTGGAGATCTTATAGACAATAGAGTGTATGGAGGAGCTATCTCAGTAGATCCCAGTCCCTGCTTATTCTAATAACAAACTTTTGCATGCAAGGATGAGGATATCATGTTCTTGAATGTCTCTTCTTCAAGAACATGTTTTTCTGCCCTGGCTTTGCTGATCATAAGCTCAGTCTGGCATTCAGTTAACTTATTGATGAGATCTTTTATCTGAGTCCTGTAGTTGGTATGTTCATGCTTAAGAGTTGAAATGGTTTTCTTTAAATCTTCTATTTTAAGTTTGTAATCATTTTTAGCTCTTTTGAAATCAGCTTTTAAGATGTTTAAGGACTCAAGATCAGATCTCATCTCTAAGTTATAGGACCTATATTTGTTAACTTTAGCAATACATTCAAGTGTACAAAGATGTTCCAATACCTTGGCTTCTTCATGATCTACCATCAGTGCTTGGTTTGGAGATGCATCCCCAACCTGAAAGCTCCAGTCAAAGCCTCCTTGTTCAACAGCAACTGCAGCTTGCTGCTTGGGCTTCTCATTCTGGTGAGCTCCATCAATGTAGTTTGGTCTGGTTTGTGCTTGGCCACCATTTGTCTTTAGTGCCTTACACTCTCTAGCAAAGTGTCCCATTTGGTTATAGTTGTAACACTTCACTTTGCTTTTGTCCAGCCCAAACTTTCCACTGGTTATATTACTAGGGAACTTCCTCCCTGTCCTCTTGTAAAACTTCTTGGCTCTGTGAGTGAGAAGAGCCATCTGCTGGACTATTTTCATATAGTCCAGATCATCTGGATGGATATAGTCCAGGTCTTCAAGGGTAAAGAGAAAGTTGCATGTGCTTTTATCAGTAGACATAAAGGCTTGTGAAGAGCTTATCTCTTGGAATGGACTTCTATGGATGTAGCTCTCTCTTGGTGTCTCCGGAAAGGTGATGAAAGGACCCTTTTGTGAGTTGTCAGGGTAGCAGATGAGATGATGTAATGGTTCTCTACAATCCCTTACAACCACATGACGGGCTAAACTCTGCTAATTATTGGAGTTACCAGATGGATTTTGCATGTTCATCTCCATCTGGTAGCCACTGAGGATACCATAAAACTCAATGAGAGTAAGGGTCTTGAGGTTTTCAGTCCTCTTAATGACCACACAATAGTGTGTCCATTGTCTAGGAAGAGAGGACATGAACTTCCTCACAATGTCCTTGTTCTCAAGAGTTACTCCAACATCCATTAGAGTATCCACAATCTAACATACCTAAAGTACTGTTGAGTCATGGTTTCACCTGTCTTGAAGGTGAAGTTCTCAAACTACTGCTTTAAGAGGTCCTTCTTGTTCTTTTTTGCTTCATTTGACCCCTCATACATCAGCTTCAGTGCATCCCATAGTTGCTTGGCAGCCTTACACTTCTTGAAGCCTCTGTAGATAGAGTTTGAAAGAGTAGTTTGGAGGGCGGTCATGGCCTTCTGGTCTATGTCAATCTTCTTCCAGTCTTCATCAAAATAATCAGCCACTTCCTTTGGTATCATACCACCACCAGCAGCAGCTGAAGGGGTGGATGGTACATGAGGTCCATAGACAACAGATCCCCACATCCTAGAGTCTTGAGACTTGATAAAGCCTTCCATTCTTTGGCACCAAGTGTCAACGTCATCAGGAGTGATCGGTGGAGACTTTGTCATAGTAACAGTTTCCATATCAGCCTTTATGATAGCTACTATTTGAGATGTTAAGTATTTTATGAAACTAAAGGGATTTAAGATGGTGAGATCTTATAATCAAGAGCCTAAAAAGCTCTGATACCAATTGCAGGACTGTGTAAAGGGTGGTCAATACAATCAGTCTCACAATGAAGAGAGATTTAGAATACTTAACAGATCAAATAGGGAACCGGGTTTGTATGAGATGATACTAAGAACACAAGTAAGTAATGAGACAGAACTAAGAACAAGAACAGAGAAGTATGGTTTTCAAGGATGTTGTATATTGCTCTCAAGTTCTATTACAAGTGTTACAAAGCATAAAAGAAATACAAGGACCTGAGATACTTTATACTACATCCTACAGCCGTCAATACTTTGAAAGCCAGCTGGAAACACTAATCTAGACAACAAGATCAATGTAGAGTCAAAAGGCTGATTGTCTTTTGACTAGTGACTATGACATGTCATAGCTCACGTTCTTTTCTATTATAAAAAGGTTAACAGGTACAAAGTAGGAAGTTACAGACAAAGACCAAATCTACAGTTTACAAAAGCATGGAATTTTCACCAACTTGTATAAGTTGGTGAGTCTTCAGAGTTGTAGCGGAAAGTATATCTGCTTTATAAAAAAGTAGATCAGAGAAAGCATGTCCTCTCTGTCTTTGGAAGAAATCAGTCTTCACAACAATTGGCTTCGGAAGACTTTGTCTCTGAAGCTTCGGAAGACTTCATCTTTGGCTTCGGAAGATTTGGATTTTGGCTTCGGAAGATTTTACACTTAGAATATTTTCTGTGGAAAGTGTAAAACTTTCGAAGCAACTTCTACCTTATACATTAGTGCATGCATGCAGGAAGCTCCTTGGTTGTTTTGGCTTCTTTGGTTGCATCAGTCTTCTAATTTTCTAATATAACCTTACATACTCAATGTTGAGATTACTTTACACTTTTTAGATTTAAAATTTTTTTATTTAAATCCTTACCATATTTCTAATTAAATTTAAAGTTATTAGACATGGGAAGTAGACTATTGATGGATGATTTATTGTAATTTTAATAAACTAGGTTAGATACCCGTGTGTTACACGAGTTAAAATAGTGAAAATCGTATGCGAGATTACGGAATTGTGAATATGAGATTGTGAGTTAGTAAAATATACTTAGGTTTAAGAAGATAGAATTGTCATGTACATTAAAATGAAGATGTTGTTCTATAGTGAGTAATCATTCATTGTAACTGTGTTTGAATTCGTGAATATTGATATTTCAAAAATGTTTACTTAAAAAAATACAATGTTTAAAGTATTTTAAGTTTAACTATTATTAGCTAGAAATTAAATTAAATTTTGACAAAATTGACTCTAATTAAAATATTTTAATGAGACAATTAATTTATTTTTAGAAAAAAATTAATTTTGATTAACATAATAGTAAATGAGCATTTACTAATGAAACTATATTTATATAGTAAGTTGTAACTTTTATTGTAGTAAGGACATATGTTCGAATACTAGGTGAATATTTTACAAAGTATCATATGACTTCTAGATATTTTAATTTATTAGCATAGATTATATAAATATAGAATACAAATTTGATACACTATACATTTATCTTTAAAGAAAATCATTTGTTCAACAAACGCACTTTAAAATTTTGACTTGATATTCGAAAACCATTTGCGTGCCCCATAAGACCCTCTTATATATCTTTAATCAATTACCTTAAGCTTAACTCATAAGCTTTGTCAAACTCTTTGTGACTTTTGACTATATAATATTTCCTTTTTAAATATTAAAAAGAAGAGTAGTATCTGTATTTAAGAGAAAAGATTACTTGTTTTTACTGTTAATGATATTTAAATTCTAAGACTTGTATTGAAACATTCTATAATGGTTCTAGTTAAAAGTGCCGATACTATCGAACCACACACATTCAAGAGTCTTATGCACTGAATTTGTTCTTTCTTTACTGATTTTCACTAAAAACATTAAACTATCGGCTAAAAAAGCTCATGTGATCAGTAATAAAATTAATGTGTATATGAACATTACATATATAATATTTAGTTATTTGATATCTAATTTGGGTAAAGTTATAATAAAAAGAGTATTTAATTTGATAAAACTAAAAATAATTATGAATTTAACATATGTTATTTTATTATTTATAAATGAGAGAGCATTCGAGTTATTATTTCAAATACGTCAAGTTATAATGTCTAATATGTCAAGTCATTTTGTCAAATATTTCAGCTAATTGTGTCAATATTTTTCTTTATCGTTTGTTTTATATATATATATATATATATATATATATATATATATATATATATATTCATAATTATTTTTATGTTTTAGATCATTTCATGTTATATTTTTCATTATTGTTTATATATTATATAAATTTGTTGTTGTTTTATAAATGTATGTTACAAATATAATCACACAATGATGTTATTTTACCAATGTATTTTTCAAAACTAATTATTCTAGAAAAATAAAATAGTGTTCTAGAAAACACAATGACGAACATAAAAAAATAGTAAGACATTTTTCATTTTGTTTTACGTTTTATATCAATTTGTATTTTTTGTCAATGTTTTTAATGTATTAGATTAATTAGTTGTTATTTTATTATTGTGTTTTGCATATTAAAAGTATAAACAGTTGTATTTCATCATTATGTTTTTTCAAAATTCATCATTACAAAAATACACATTGATATTCAAGAAGATACAATAATGAAGTGTAGAAAAGACATGATGATGAGTAAAAATAATACGAGCTAGAAAACATAATTTTTTATGTTGTATTTAACGTTACTTTATTTGTTTTAAAGGTAAAAAAACACTCCTTATTATGGTATAACTTTTATAAAAAAATAATACCGTATATAAAAGTTACGAACATTTAAAAAAATAAAAAAAGTTAAAAAAAATTCAACAAAAGTAATTATACGAAAAATACCCTATAATTTGATCTCAACAATTAATTATGAAGATTAGTAGTTAAGATTATTTCTTATATTTTTTTAAATATATTTTTTATTTGAATATTATATTACATATATTATTTATTACATACTAAGCTTGAATAATAGTAAAAGTTAAATAATATTTTAATAATAGTTATATATCATTTTATAATCAATAAAGTTACCCTAATTTGGAAACACGTGCCCTTTGTGTCCTTGTAGAAGGAGGCTAAGTGTAAGACTATAGTTATTCACAGTCCAACCAACCTAACTTTTTAATAAAAAATTAATTTTTTTTTAAACTACACAATCTAACTAAACATAATTTTTTACTTTTATTAACAACCTAATTTTCATTATTTTTTTTAAATAAATATAATTTAAAATTTTTAATATTTTACTTAAACTCAATAGAAGTATAAAAATAATTGTTAAGTGTCAGTTTTATTGATATTTAATATTTATTTTATATTAAAAATTGTTTTAATATAAAATATAAAATTATTTTAATATTATATCATATTTATTTGATCCACTTGTGAATATTATATTTAAAAAAATTAACCAAACTTAGGTTGGTGTGACAAACAGGTCGTTGCATATATATATATATATATATATATATATTTACTTTTCACAACCCAATCTAATTTGGGGTTGACAATGGGATTGTCTAAATCCATTCACAAAAAGCACAAATGAAATCTGGATATTGATGGAGAGAAAACATATTGATTAACTTTAATATGTCTTGTTCAGTATTCATTGTTACCTTAACAAGAGCACAGTAAATAAAGCGATGAAGCGCCATACGGTTGAGTACAGACCTCGTCTTTTATCTTTCTATAAAATCTCCTATAGACATCTCAACCATTAAGATCTCCTCACGTGCCAAACATGAGAGCTCGAGGAAACAACCTTTGGTTTCTATCCTACAACACCAACTTCAACCTCAAATATAAATAAATTTTGCTCATGCTTAAATACTTTATATAATATTGCCGTCTTATATATCTCTCTTGCTTAGTGAGTCCCATCTCTTGTCATATATCTATTTAGGGGTCAAAGCAAGGTCTTAAGCTTCATAATAGTCTCATGTAACGCTTCATTTATTTATCTCTACAGTAATAGAGCGTAAGCCACTATCCCAACTGACGATTCAACAAAATGAATGTCTATGCATATATATGAACTATAAATTGGTTCCATTCATGGATCCAACCCAATAATATTGTTTGCCTCGGCCGGAAGAGATGGCATACACATGAGGATATTACTCGCAACTGATGATAAAAATATATGTTCTTTGTAGGTCATGCTTTCGAAAGGAACAACTAGTACCATTATCCTCGGCCGGTAGTGTAAATTTTTGTATAAATATCAAGTTCGCCCCCCTTAAAAAAATTAATTTCTCCCTCGTCCCCCCTACGGGGATGTTCAAGTTACGCCGCTGAATACACAAAACAGGTTGAGTTTGTTATATTTTTTGTATGACAAACATAGTTTGAGAGCATGATTATGTAATACATCTTTCGTAAAGTTCTCAATATGCGATGTATTGACAAAAGGACTACTTTCTCTTGTCTTCATCAAATTTATATCAAGTTTAACAATTGAGCCGCCTTCAATTTCAATTGAAAAGTCATAATAATACAAATAAATAATTAGTCCTCAGAGGACATTCTGATTGTATTGTGTCTTCTTTATCCAAGAAATTAAGGGTTTAAATTTTATAAGATGCAAGTACATGTGATTAATAAAATTATGGTAAAAAGTTGTTTTAAAATATATAAATAAACAATTATGATTTACTTAAAAATTAAATTTGCATTTTGGATGATAATAACTTGTGATGTAGCACGTCCTATTATTATGATTACTATTATTGTTGTTGTTGCGGCTTACTATTAGTACTGTTACTACTACTATTACGACTATTACCTCTATTATGAGATTTACGACTACTATAACTATTATCATTACTACTACTACAACTACTACCACTACTGTTGCTACTTCTACTACAAGTCTACAACTACTATTACTATTAGTATTACTACTACTAATAGTATTACTACTATTATTACTATTAATACTATCATTACAATTACCATATGGAAAATGTTCAAATTAAAAGGCCTGTAAATCTAAAAAAGTGTAAGAATGAATCTTAAATCGTTCTAATCAATGGTTAAGATTAAATTATAAGGAAGAAGTTTGTTAGATGCAACTTTTGTTGACTTTTTTTCAAGTTATCACACTTTTTTAAACGTTCATAATTATTATATAGAATATTATTTTTTATAGAAATTACACCATAAAACAAATATTTTTTTATCTTTAAAATGAGTACAGTATCATTATATAAAGATATAACTTTTTTTGTTTTTCAACTCATATAATATATGCTCGTCATTATGTTTTTAGTGCAGTTCGTTGTGTCTTTTTGTTAATTATTGTATTTTTCTGAACACTATTATGTTTTTCTAAAATAATAAATTCTTAAAAAATTGAATGAAACATAATAATTAATTAACAACTAATTAGTCTAATACATTAAAAATAATAATTTAATAACATAAAATGATATAAAACTTAAAACACAATGATAAAATGTATCATTGTGTTTTTACTTGTCATTGTGTTATCCTAGATATTATAAGACTAGAAGATTTAAAAAACACAATGATAAAATATCATTATTGTATACTTTTAATTGTAAATCGTAATGATAAAATAACAATAAATCATATAATATATATGATGACAATAATAAAAAAAAACATGAAATGATATAAAACATAAAACACAATAATAAATACATATAGTAAATGATGTATAATATTTGACACATTAATTTTATTTTGACATAATGATCTGACGTATTAAATACAATGACCTGACTTGTTTGACAAAATGAGCAAAATGTCCTTTAAAACAATAGGTGAACACATATCAAGTCCATAATCATTCTTTACCTTTTTAGATCATATATCATTTTTACTATAACGTTATCATTATTATTATTATTATTTATTATTATAATATTATAATGAATATTATATTCATCAACATGCTTTTACATCTTTTCATTGTTTATATTTAACACGACACATACCTCTCTCTTTTTCATGGCCACGTGATCATCACCCATGTCATCATCGATTAAACTTGGTCAGGTTACCCGAATAAACAAGATTTGTGAAACCGTTAACCACTTATAAACCAAACATAATTCAAATACTGTTAAAAACTGAACTAAAACCATAATCACAATTAGATTTGGCTTTTTAAGTTATGAATACAATTCAATTCTTTTTAGTTTTTTTTTTCTTAATTTTGTATCATACCGCCTAGCATTTCAAACCAGAGAACCATAATGTAATTGTACCAAACTTTTATTTTGATATCAACAAAAGCAATTATTATTATTATAAATATTATTATTTTAATAAGAGAAATAGCACCGAAGTTTGAATTGAAAGGGCACATGAGATTTTGTAGCGACGGTGGTCAATACGTATTTGGTCCGCGTAGTCACCGGCTAGCTGTCCGCTCACGGACTCCATGATTGCACCCACGATCACCCAAACACTTTAATATTATGTTTTACAATTTAAAAACAAACTAAAATCATATTATATTTTTTTCTAGACGTCATTTTGGTTTAGGATTAATCATATAAATTAGTAAAATAATTTCTCATTCTTAAATGTAACTCAAAAGTTATACTGTATAAAAACAAACTTTGTATCTCTTTTCTATTCATTGCAAAAATATATTTATTATTTATTTATTTACTTATATTTAATTAAGCAAGCATAAGAACACAAATTTTATTATTACCAAAACATTATTTTACTTTTATGTGTGATCATTATAAAATACATTCCTATGGTTAAATATATTACAAAACTATGTTGTTAGATTCATTTACAACCACCTATAGAAGTCAAATACCTCAATCACTAGCGTCAAACCTTGTGGTTAAAAACTAATCTAAAATGCATTCATTAGATTGGTGTCAATGGTATTTGTTTATCTAGATTTTTCTGAGATAGTTTTTCTTTGGTGTAGTTTTCTTGTAGTGTAATCCTTTCTAGCTCCGTGTTATTTTGAATAATCATGTTCACACAATGATAAACAGACAAGTAATTCATATGCCAAATAAATCAATCAGAATAAGATGGTAAAAAGATTGAAACATGTAAAAAAAATCAGAATAATTGTTTAATAACAATATATTTGATAAATCCTACTACAATAATAAAAGAATAACTCAAAATAACACATGTCACGATTTTAGACTATCAATTTTATTTTCTCGTTCAAACTGTTTTTACTATTTTATAGTAATTGGTAATAGTAAATTAAGAGAGTAATTTATTCACTCTTTTGTTACTACCGTTTCAAAAATTTTATTCAAGGAAACAATTTTATGTTTTCTAATTTTTTTCTCATTTGTCAATGAAAAAATATCATATATATTACATATTGAAACTATTTTATATATAGATAATAAGTTATTTTAGTAATTAAAGGTACATAAAGATTTATATTTATGTTTTCTTATTATCCAACCCGTGTAATACACAGGTCTTCATGACTAGTTAAAAATAAAATCATATATATCTAATGATACATATCATCATTGTTCTCAAAACCTAACTAGAAATAACCTACACATTCATTCTAGTGTAGTAATCGTGTATCATCTTCTGTTGAGTTAGTATTTTAAGATGTTTGTAGATTGAACCGGTGACTCACATAAAACATCCAAATATTTCATTCTTTCAAAATTTCATTTACTTACTCACATTTATTTAAGTCCTTATATTTTATTAAATTTATGCATTCACATGAAATTGTTTTGTGGTTTTTAAGTTTATCATAAGTTCGTTCTTGAACCTAATAAATTTAAAAAATTAAAAATAAAAAAGGTCTTCATATTAGCATTTTGTCTCAGTTCAAGTCTTTTTCAGTTTTTGTCTTTTAAGTTTACCTCAAACTAGGAAAAAAAAGAGTCTTTTATTTTAGTCAAATGACTTAAATGTGATAATAAACATAATAATAATAAGAAAGCATCTTTATTATTTTATTTTTCATACAGTTACTATTGAAGTAGTAGCACCTGTCGTGTTAAGAAACATTGCATATTACTCACGACATACAAACAACAAAGATTATATAATATCATTTATTTCCTTTTCTTCTCCATCACAATTCTACCTACACACGCATATGCTCTGCTTCTTCACTCTCCCCAAATCTTCAAATTACATCAAAATTCAACACAATCACACCCTCTGTTCGTCAATTCTTGGAAATTGAAGCTACACCCACAAAAAATAAAGATCTTCATCATCTTTAATCGATCAAAAACCCAATTTACAGAACGTTTTACGAGTATATGTAATGGCGAAAAGCGCGGTGTTCGAAAGGGATTCGACCGCAACAGCAGACAATTTGAAGAAGGAATTACAGAGGGTTGTTGAATTGATCGTTGAAGATTCATCATCAGATGAAGAAATTGGAGTTCGATTTGGATTTGGGTTTACAGAGTGTGTTGATAGGGCCACACAGATTTTGCAATCGTTGAAGGAATTGAAAGAGGGGAGAAAACGCCGATCGTCTTCTTTGAATGAAACTTGATGATGATAATAATAATAATCGGTTGATTAAGGGGTTTGATTCGTGTCCTGAAGAGTTTAATTGCCCGATTTCGAAGGAGATTATGAGAGACCCTGTTATCATCTCCACCGGAAAGGTAATTTATATGTTGATTGTTGAATTCATCGTTATGTTTTTGTGGGTTTTGTCTATTCGTTCGTTGTTCGTGTTTGTGTTCATCATCTCGCTGGTGCCGGTGGTTTTTGAAGAAACAACCACCGGGCGACTCTGTTCTATTGTTTTCTTCACAGGTTTGATTATTTTCGGTTATTTTAAAACCAGATCAAATAATGAACCAGTTTATTGGTTTGGTAATCAATTATTACCGGGATTGGTCTAAATAAATTAAATATATTTATATGTAGTTAATTACTTAATTTATAGGAAAATGTGAAAAATACTGTGAATTTGTGATTTTACTAAGGTATGAAGAATTATTTTGATATAATATGGATATAGGAATATTAAATTAATCAAAATAATGAGATCTTAAAGGAAAAAGTTTTATAAAGGTAAAAAAAAAGTTTAAAAAATCCGTAGTCATTGGTCCGGTTCATCAGGTTCATCAATCCAACCAGTAACCAACCGTTTGAGAGAGAAACCATCCCTACGACTTTGTTCTACCGGTTTATGAGGTTTCTTATTCACTGGTTCAATTATTGTTATTGTTTTAAAACCGGATCAAATAGGAACCAGCTGCTTTACTGGTTCACTGATCGATGAGACTGGTCGAATAAAATGAAAAATGAATGACATCATAAATTAAATGTATTTGTTATATAGTTAATTTATAACAAAATATGAAAAGTACAGTTACTTTGTAATTTTTAATAAGATATAAAGAATTATTTTGATTTAATAAGGATCTAGGCATATTAAATTAATCAAAACAATGAGATTTTAAAAGTAAAGGTTTTATAAAAGTAAAAATAATAATAAAATATGATCTAAGTACCGGTTCTGACCGGTAACCGGCCGGTTTAAAGAAACTATCCAACTAACTTATTGTCCATCTTCAAAAATTTTCATTCTAACTGGAAATCATTTCGAATTCGTTTGATTATTATTCTAAGATTCTTGTGTTACAAAATGCTAATAATTCTTGATGATTTGCAGACATATGACAGACCTTCAATCCAAAAATGGTTAAAAGCAGGAAACAGAACATGCCCAAAGACCCAACAGGTTCTTTCCCACACCATTCTAACCCCGAACCACTTGGTTCGCGACATGATCACACAATGGTGCAAGAACCACGGGGTTCGGTTGAGCCCGCTTCTCTATCCAGATGAAAGCGGGCTAGCCGAACCCGATCGCACTCATTTCCTTTCACTTCTCAACAAACTGTCATCAACAACAGTATCTGAACAGAAAGAAGCTGCAAAGACACTACGTTCATTAACCAAAAAGACCCCGTCTTTTCGCGCCCTTTTTGGCGAATCTAACAACGCTATACCGCAGTTGCTAGCCCCATTATCGGGAACCAAGAACGAGATTGACGCTGATCTTCAAGAAGATTTGATCACAACCCTTTTGAACATATCTATTCATGATAGCAACAAGAAACTTGTTGCTGAAACACCTAAGGTTATCGCGGTTCTGTTAGACGCGTTAAAGTCAGGAACGATAGAAACGAGAAGCAATTCGGCTGCAACCCTTTTCACCCTATCGGCTCTCGATTCCAACAAAACGATTATCGGTAAAGCGGGTGCTTTAAAACCGCTTATTGATCTCCTAGAAGAAGGGCATGCTTTGGCAATGAAGGATGCTGCATCAGCAATCTTTAACTTGTGCATTATCCATGAAAACAAAGGTCGGGCTGTGCAAGATGGCGCGATAGATGTACTTTTAAACAAGATCAACGATAGGGTCCACGTAGACGAGTTGTTAGCAATTCTCGCTATGCTTTCGAGCAACCAAAAGGCGATAGAGGAGATGAGTGACCTTGGGGTGGTTTCTTGTTTATTTTCTTTGATAAGGGAGACAACGTGTGCGCGAAACAAAGAGAATTGTATCGCGATCCTCTACTCGATATGTTTTAATGACCGAACGAAGTGGAAGGAAATGAGAGAAGAAGAGAATACCCACGAGACGTTGTCACAACTCGCGGAAAATGGGACTTCGCGAGCCAAAAGAAAGGCCAACGGGATTCTTGATCGGATTAACAGACCGATTAACCGCATGCATACGGCTTAAGCTTCGTGGTTTATGAAGGAGAGTGTAGATTGAATGATTGATTCATCATCTTGTAGATCAAATGGTAGATCATCTGTGAGGTTGACTTTTTAGTCAACTTTGGTGAGATGTTTGACCACAAGTTTTGTAAATTCTTTGTTCTTGTGTTCATAGATAAGTGTTTATTATATTATGTTGGTATATTACAAGATAGCTTGAAGTGTACGTGAGGAGATAATGCGTTTAAATTATACATATTTGTTTTCTATTGATCTTGCACATGGTTCTTGTAGCATATAACTTGAACTCCACTCTAGTAATCACATGTCTACTTTTATATGTTAAAATTAGTAATATTAATTTGATGTAAACTAATAATAATAATAATGTATTTTTATCTATAGAACTATAAAAGCTATGAACAAAGTTTATGAATCCACTTTAATTTTGTAATTAATCAATGTTTCTCTGAATGTATTAATAAATCTGCTTATTTTCTTAAATGTGTCAATTGAAGTATTTTAAGAAATAAACCAAGAAATGAATGCATTGTCCAAATATAATTACAAAAACACAAGTATCCATTTTTGGTAAAACATAGCTTAATTAAGATTTCTAGATGTTATGTTCTGGTGTTACTACATCTAATGTCTTGCTAGATGTGTTGTTCTTGATATTTTTTGGTAGAATATAATTTTCTATTCAAAACAATAAGATTTCTAGAACCACTCATTTCGGTCAAAACAAAGGTAATAATTGTAGGTATTTTGGGAAGGTAGAGCGTCGAAATAAGAATAATGTGGATATATAATCAATCAATCAATAGATCATTGCATCTCTCGTGTAATAAAAATGTTAAAAATATTCAATCATCCAAAATGACACCTATCCTTTTTTTTATGAAAGTTATTATTAAAAAGTAGTTACCTTTTGTCTTATTGCCACCTTATTTAATAACCTTTTGCCATCATTCAACCTCTTCAACTCTAATTTGGTGTCGGGGTAATTGAATATGGAAAACTCAATTATTTATGAAGTACAACGCAAATGGTTACAAAATAAGTTACTTGGAACATAACTCGTAATACAAATAATATTGTAATACATCTTTTTATGTCTAATCTATGAACTAATATATTCTATGTGTTAGTTAATCTTGTTGGTGAAGTCAACATTGGTCAACCGAAGATTCTTCCGAAGCTAAATATCTTCCAAAGGAGTTAATGTCTTCCGAAGCTAATGTTCATGGTGTCATGTGTGTATTAGTTGAAGGGTGTTTTGTGTAACTCTAGGAGTTAGGTTGTTAATTGTTGTTAACAATAGATTTGGGTATAAAAGGAGTAGTTAGTCGATTTGGGTATAAAAGGAGTAGTTAGTCGATTGGGATTGAGTTTTGTAATTCTATTATCAGTATTCTTCTTTCAGCATTTTCTGTAACTGAATCTTTCACATTAAAATTGATTTTGTTCTTGGATCTTGTGTTGTTCTTAATTCATAACACTATGCAATATCAACGAAAGAAAATCAAAAGCTTTGACTAGAGTGCGAAAAGAAACGAAAAGACATCATCATGAAGGCATATAGTCTTGATAGAGAAGAAGAAACGAGTATGTGATATGAAATATGATGATATTGGCGGCAAGTGGCAGCAACAACAAAAGTTTCAAGAACAACATCCGGACAATATGAAAAGTATGTGATGACAGAGCGGCTACAACTCTTAGGCTATAACAGGGACACCAAGTGGCATTACGACAATACTACAAATATAAAGATATATAATTGTGGCGACGCTAAGGCAACATCAACAACAAAACAAAAACATATAAAATTCTAATCGTTATATATGTACAACGCATCTAGGAGTAGGATGAGGATGAAAAAAATGATAAAAAAAATTGTCACACAAAGAATGCGGTGTGAGAAATGAAAAGGGATGGCAAGTCATGATCCAACGAACCATATAACACATCTAATAATGTTAATTTGCCTTATATAATAATAAAATCATGAAGAAAATCTAATCAAATAACATAACTCTTATATATTTAGAAATAAATCGTATATGATTTTTTTTTCATATCACATTACTAATATATTATGGGAAAAACGAATATAGTATTGTTATGAATCTAAACTGAGATGTTGAAACTCGTTAAAGTTACGTAATTTTGATTAAAACCAGTTATAAAATTTTATTTTGATATTCTATAACACCTCACCTAGCAAGATGCTATGCTAGAAAACAATTACAAATACAAGAGAGGCGAGGCCAATTAGTTTAGGTTGCATGATTTAAACCATCAAATTTTTTGGTTGATAATTCATCCATCAAAACTTCCCCTCAAAGACATGTGTAATTTTAACTAATATATTTAGTTTAGTAATTAGTAATGGGTGGAAAGTGATTGGGGAATTGGTAAGGAAGCATGAGAAGTGGTGTACGTAAGATTATTTTAGTAATGCAACTATTATATTATGATGGTCAAATTCCAGTGTCATGATATTAGTGGATGCTTATAAATATTTCATTTGTCAGAATCATCCTAAGTTTACGTGTTCGATTGGCCAATTAGTTTAGGTTATCGCGCATGCTTATACTCTCTTGATTATTAGAAACTTTTAAAATGTATTTCAATCCAATGAACTATCGAGAAGGTGTGGTGAAGTTTTATCTCCTTCACATGACCTCGGATTTGTTATTAAATTTACAATATTATTATAATATAATATAACATGTTGTAATAATATATTCTACAAATTGAGTTTTACGAACTCGAACCATTACTCTATGGTGTAAATTATTATTCATCAAATATCTACGTCTGATTTTTACTCGATTTTGCTCGCAGTTGTGATTATGAACAAAATATAAAAGCTTACAATCAAAATCAAAATCAAGTGTAAATAAAATGGAAATCAAGTGTAAATATATGATAATTATAATACCGGTGTTGCTGTTAGCAAATAAATTAAAAATTAATAGATTCGGTAGTTAAATTTTCAGTATTGGATTATTATCGATGATAGGTATTAGTCTCAATTATTAAAACCCTATTTAACTAATATATTTCAACTTTACTAACAATAAAGTTGGAGTCTTGGGTTAGGTACGTTAACTAGCATTCCACTCTCACTTTTGTTTTAAAATAATATACATTTCACTAATACATTTATCGTTCTTATATGTAACATAATGAAATTTGCGGTCCATGGTAATGTTAAAGGGGATACATATAATGCATTTTATTACAAAAATGCAAACTAATTAGTGATTAAAATCATTTGATTGTTAGAAAGTTGTCATTACTTATACCATGTCCTAAAAACCATCTCTAACAATAACACTACTTGTACCTTTTTATACTAGAACATTACCGGCCGCATGCTAAAAGCAATTAAACCTTAACGTTCAATCTTTACACTATACTTTAGAAATAAGCTTTATTAAAACTTAACCATCTCTACTTTTTAAACTTTTTAAACTTTTTTATAATTTTGTTATTGCATACCGTTACGCCATGTTTATTTTTATCTAAGTTTCTAAATAAATTTTATTAAAAACTAAAGTAGGCCAAATTAATATGCTTTTACTTTCTTCTTTAAAAAAAATTGATGTTTCTTAACTCATATTTCGCATTATTGTTTTTTATGTTTTGATATAATTTTTATTGAAAACTAAGTCACGTCATATATAATATATTTTTCTTCCTTAAACTATTTACTGTTTTTTAACCGTTCCATCATTCTAATTTTTATCCATGTTTTAATATAAGTTATATTATAAACTAATTAGTTTATGTAAAAAAAGTATGTTTGGCTTTAAGTCAAACTAGTGGGTTTTTCCACGCTCTACGACTGGTTAAAAATGTAAATAAAATTAAGCAAGCGTCGCGGTTTAAAAAAAGGTTTTTGTCGTAAATTTTTCGCAATCTAAGCAATAATTGCGACAAGTTTGCCACAACAGTATATTTTTGTATTATCTAATACATAAATATGTGAACTATTTGATTTAAAAATTTTAAAAAATATGTTTGTCGCAAAACTATCGCAAAACATATAAATTATGTGACAAATTTGCCACAACAAAAATTTTTTGCTTATGTGATTTTAGAAAATGTGAAAATTAGATTAAAAAATAGGTGTTTGTCATAAATCTGCCGCAACCTAAGCAACAATTGCAACAAATTTGCCACAACATTTGATTTTTATATTATTTAAAACATAAACATGTGAACTATTTGATATAAAATATTAAGGAAATACATATTTGTCACAAATGTGTCGCAAGTTATGCAAAATTTAACGTATAATGTAGAATATATAAGATTATGGTAATATTTTCGATAAATTGTTGGAAAGTGAAACTTTGTTGCGACTAATTTGCGACAAAATAAACAGTTAGCAGCTACTTCGTCTGAAATTTCATGGTTATTTTATATCTATAAATTTTGTTGGAAAATAGTCGTAATCTTGTGACAAATATAGTGTTGTTGCAAAATGTCGCCAATGCATGTAGTAAAAAAATATAACATCCGGCCCCGCGTACCACCAATATTGTCCGCTTTGCCCATGAGGAGCTCACGGGTTTGTTTTTGGTTGCTTTGGTGAAAACTTTCCAGAAAGGTCACCCATCCCTAGATTGTTGTCATCTGAGCACGCTTAACTGTGGAGTTCTCCTATCATCCACAGCCAATACGCCCAAAACGCGTTGGTGATATTAAAGGTCAGACATTCCTTATGAACCAGGAATCTCTCATGTTCACGGCCGATATGAGATTTGCCTAGGGTGTTATAAAAAATCTATTTTCTAGTAGTCAATATTGTAGTGTGTGTTAGTTAAAAAGAAAACAAAACTAGTTTACCAAAAGTTCAAGGCGGTATGATAACTTTTTTTGAAAGTTAGAGATAGCAAACTAAATTAGTAGTGGGTAATCACCCGCACCCTGTGATGAGTTAAAAACATAGATAGGAATAAACTAGATGCAAAGATTGATTAAAAAAAAGTGAAATTTTCTTGTCAAATCAACTTATGATGAAAGAATTAGACATGATTTGTTAAAGTTGCATCTTTCTAAAGATATGATTAGAATAGAGCTTCGTAGAAACATATGATTAAAGTAAATGACTTTTAGAAAAGGTGAGAATTTGTCTTGGTTCTATGTCTTATGGATTTTTTTTCCTTCTACCTTTTTTAATGGTTGTTGCATCAAGGGGCGAAGCTTCTTTGAGGCCGGAGGGGTCTCCGCCCCATCTTTTTTTTTCGTCAGTAGTTAAATTTTTGGCTGGATAGTGTAAATTTTTGGTCTGGTAGTGGAAATTTTTTAATAAATATACAGTCCGCCCCCTTTAAAATAGTTTTCTTTCGCTCCCGTCTCCCTAAGCTTTGGTTCAAGCTCCGCCGCTGGTTGCATGTTATTGTTTTAGTGATGTATGATTATATGTTGTATTATGGTGATATTTATGTCGTTGAATATTCATTCATCATTCTTGGTTAGTGATAGCGTGCTGTGGTTTATACTTTTGATGTATGCTTGCCCATGGTATGTTCTTGAGCTTGAGGCCAAAACTTCCCTATTTCTAAAACTAAAAATAAAATTTGTTTACATCTCACCCTTCTTAGATCCCACTAATAGTTTGTTCTTTTATTGTTCTTGTCAATTTTTAAGAAGTAAAAAGCATAGGTTGGTTTAGAAAAATTAAAAATATAACTCAACGACATTATTCTTGAACAACTTGGGATCAGGCCTTCTTTTCGCACTATTGCGAATATTGAAAAAGTATGAAGAACAGAAGATGTGAAGTTTTTTATCATCATGGCGTAACTTTATTAAAATGTAAGAGTAGTATGGTATTTTTATTAGAATTTAGAATAATAAAACAACTCGATTATTGAAAAAAGGTAACTTAAATAAAATATAAGGGATAGACATAAAATTTCAAAGGTATAATAGTTTATGAAAAAAAAAAAAAACCTTTATGACCAAATTGTAATGTAGAAGAGTTTGGTGGATCAATTAAGAAAACCTAAAACCACATTATTCAAACAATTTCAAGTCAAATATTACTATTACGAGCGGAAATGCCCGCTCGGTGGTATGACAGTTGTGCAATTATTTGGGAATTCGATTTTAGTCAGTATCGATTCGGTGCGTTATGACGTAATTTAAAAAATCAAAATGTAATTATTGAAAAAATGAATGAAAGAAAAAATTTACGTATATTACAAAAGCCTTTAAGACAACCATATTATCCCAACAAGATTAGTAAAAACATGGATGATATTTGTAGTCGGAAATCATTTATTATCTAGATTTTAGGGGGGAGGGTTTCATTTTATGAATGTAGGTTAGAGTTTTATGATTATCGGAGGCAGCTTTCAGTGATTATTTGCATAGACCGGAGAAAGTTAATGACGAAATTATCATCGCAAATTACCATCTTGATTGTTATTGAACTATTAACAACCGGCAATGGAAAGGGGAAGAGGGATAGTGCTCAATCGCAATAAATGAACGGCATTGAAAGTAAATACCGGTTTTATTTAGCCACGTGTATATGTTTTAACATTTGTATTATAAGCATCATATGTTATACTTTATTGTAAATGCATAAATGACATACTATGATTATTTTTTTGAAATTTAAGCATGATTTTTTTTATGAGTGTCTTAATCCATATCTAAAATTATCATTCTTTCATCCTTTCAATTTTATTATAAAAGATACAGATATTTATTAAAATTATTAAACTCACAATATGACAATAGAAAAATATTAGTATTATAGTTATTATAAATATAAAGATATATATAAATTATATACTTAAATATTTAAATAAATTACTTAATTTAAATAGTATTTAGTTATAAAAATATAATTCATAAATATATAAATGTCAAGGTATATAAAATTTAATGGATAAATTTACCATGTTACCCCTAAAGTGTCTTAAAATCTTAATCAATTTTTATTCTATCACTCTTAAATGTCTTGCATTTCTTTATACATGTTGCTTCAAAACTTGTATGTTTAACAAATTTGCATCTGTATTATATAGTAGTATAGATAAGTATTTAAATAAAATAATACTTAATTTAAATAGTATTTAGTTATAAAAATATGATTAATAACTATAAATTTAAATATCAATTTATATTATTATAAATAAAATAAAATTTAATGAAGTGAATTAAATGTCATCACATTATTAAATAATGTATTAATAATTTGTATTAAATAATACAATAATTAGAAGAAGTTAATTAAAACGAGACAAAAGTAGAACTATTGCATAAAACACTTATACACTATGCTTAAAATGTTGTATATATGTCTAATTTTTCTAATATATATATATATATATATATATATAGTATAGATAATCATAAAACTAGTAAATTAAATTAAAATAGCTAAATAAAAATAAATGAAAATATATATTTTTTCTTTTATTTAGACTACGTGAACTATTCAACAAACTTCTAAATGTTGTAACAAGAGTTTTGTCTTCATACTTAAAATAACTTAATTGAAAAAAAAATACCATATGTTTCGTATGCAAATTTCATAATATCGGTGTAGGTTTCCAACCAACAAAAACTACATAAACTGGAATACGTACGTCCCGTTCATCACCATATATATGCTATAAGCCTATGAGTTCCTTATAAGAACTTAAACTTTCAGGGAAAAAAGGAGAAAAACTTTAAAATGAATACAAAATACTCGAATATGACAAAAACAAAGGCGAATTGTCATAAAACAATATTCTGATAAACCACATAAGAAAAATGACTCTTTTTTTCAAGAAAAATGACTTTTTTTTTTCAAGAAAAATGCCGATATGTATGTTAAATACAATCTCTTCGCATAAATAAGCAATAAATCAAACCCTTTGAAAAATGGAACAATTTAAAAAAAAAAATAATTAAAAGATGCACCTCAAATGTATCATAGTTTAACTTGTGTAGCAAGTTTTGCCACTCAACTGTACAAGCACAGAAGCTAAATGTACAACAGATCAATGCACCACCAGAGTTTTAGGGTGCAGGAAAAACAATCTCCTAGTAAATCACCCTGTATTTACCTTATCACCCGTCCAAATATGTATGTAGACTTCAATCCATCTTATATGCCCAAACATGTTTTTCTAAGTATGCTTGTACTGCTTCTTTGATTGCCAAATTTGGGACCAACTGCGACGCTTGGAGGGTTTCTCGGGTAATTGGATCAAACTTCCCTACCTGCAACCACGTCGATTTTAAGATTAGATAACGTAAGTTTCACACCCGCAAAGAACCTTTGACTGTTCATATTAGATAGCAACTAAGGGAGCAAGTAAAATGCAGCTTACAACGATCAGGTGTCTTTAAGTAGTTAAAGGAAAAAAACCAGTAGAAGCTGGATTCTAACGTGAGACTTCCACTAGAGACACTCAAAACTTACTACTGCATCACCCCATTGAAACTTACTCTTAACAGGCTAGCACTTATAGATTTTGACTTGGGTCACAAAATGGTTAGAACATGTCAAATTGGTCATTTTTGTACAACTGACTAGCAGCTGGGTCGGGTACTCGGAATGATATCGGACATCTATGGTCTAGTTTTTTGTATAAGGAACTAGCATGCTAAATATGGTTACAAAAGCTACATCGATACAGTATTAATAATCTAATATCTTTGAAAGAAGCGGCTTGGGATGAGTCTAGGACTGTATGCATCAAGAATTCAATTTGAACAAATGTCTACCCTTGACTCATTTAACATGTTTCCTGTTTAACCAATTTATATTTAACCAGCATGACCGGCTAGAATAACATACAACTCAAATCTAGCAATCTTTTGACTCTTAAGGAAAAACTGGATAGAACTCAAAGTCAAAGTCATTACTTCAATAATGGTGTACCAAGGATCAGATGCTATCAATAGAAAAGGTGGAAAAAGCAATACCTTTTCGAGATGATCAAGAATGACAGCCCTTTCATAAGTTAACCCGCTTGGAGTAATCACAGGGTCACGAAATATATCAAGTGTTATTTTGCAGCAAAGATAATCCGGTATCTGAAATAACACATGTGCCACTTAGAAGGAACTTGAATTTTCTTTATGAGAATTCGAAAGAGAAACATAAAAACTCACGTCTGTCGGTTTGTCGGCTTCTGCAGCTTTGTTGAATACTAATTTCAGAGCTGCTAATTGTTCTGAAGTCGAATCAGTAACTTCATCGGTACCATCTTCGTTTTGGCTAACACTATGCAAATGATTTTCTTTAAGAGCTATTTCACATGATTTTCTGCAGCACATAACAAAAAATGCTAATATGAAGAACAGCAGAAAAAACTGTCTCTCACAGATGTCATCCCAACATCAGAATATAGTACAGTATAGGTGGCAATTTCAACCCATATGGGTTGGTTAAAAAAGGTTAACTAAGGGAGTACGTTGAATAGGTCAAGCAGGTTGAAGGTTGCTTAAAGTCTTAATCCATACAACTTCTAAATTGTTATTGTTTGTAAACATATTGTTTCTGTTCATATATGACTAAATTGGAAAATTTAAAAATGATTTAGAAAAGTATTTGTGGTGAACCAAAATTGACCCAGCCTGTTATGACGCCTACTAACCCAATCCACCAGATAGGAATACTTTAACAAGAAACATACTGAAGTTTCTGCAAATCTAGAGTTCGCTTAGCAGAATCACGCTGCCACTCTTTGTATTTTGCACTTGCAAGCTCCTGCCATATCTCCTCCACCATATAACTATGAGGGTGTGCACCTCTACCAAGATCCAAAGCCTGCATAGGAAGTTAACTTGGATCTCATAATACTACTAGTCAACTACAATTGGTAACCATGAATTTAGCCAATATTTTTCTTCTCAAAAAGCAAATATAATAATTGACCCATTCACTTATAAGTTGAAAAAAATTGAAAACATTTAATCTCATACAAGTAATGGCTGGCGGCAAAATTGACCCATTCACTTATAAGTTGAAAAAAATTAATAAAATTTAGCTTATAAAAACAAGCCATAAAGGGTATTGTTGATGCATATAACCTACTAAATCGAGTAATATAAAAAATATAGTATTACTACAGTGAATATGTAGTTATATATATTTTCTAAGCAACTTTTAGTATGAATTATTAGTTAAAAAGTTTAGAGCGTGAACAGAAAATTTGTCCGGTCTAGACAACCAACTCAAAATACAAACCATAAATTACCCGTATGGTACATGTTACCCACCTGCCCGCTTTGCCACCGCTAGATTGCATGCATGTGTTAAGAGAAAATTAATTTACAATTTGTTATACAGCCACAATGATATAATACGTCAACAAACAAGCACAAAGATTGACTAAATTCTCTTGATCAAAGCCTCAATTTCCACATTAGGGTAAACATTAAATAAAGCAAAAACTCATGCTACCTTAATTAACCACAATACCACATAAACCATTCACAATTTACATTACCAACCATAGAAGGAAATTGACATAATTTTTTCAGTTTAATATAAAAAAAGGAACACAAAAGAACATTGAAAGTAAAACTGTACCCTTTGCAATGCATTTATTCCTTCAGTATATTTTTCCCTTTGTAGTAATGCAAGCCCTAGCATGTAATGACCCTGCAGTTATAGAAAAAAGCCAGGTCATGTCATATAAGGTAGTTCACTCTGCATTGTATTTGCGTTAATGTACAACTAAACCACAACATTCAACTGACTTAAGATGATTTAAGCTTAAACCACAACACTTCTGTGGAGTTGCAACATTAAAATATATTATATTGCCTATAAGATCCACATAACAAACTATCATAAGGATAGATAAGTAGGTTAAGATTATTTATAGAGACCTAATAAATCAGATGCAATGTTTCCAAAGAATCACCAGACTAGATGCAATGTATCCTAGCTATAAACTGCCATTTCCATAACCTAGATTTGTATTGTCGTCATGCCTATGGTTCACAAGAAATGCCTAAATAGCTAGCCAATCTACACCTTGACAGATTTAGGATCAAGCTGAACAGCCCTCTGAGAGTCCTCCTCAACTCTTGCCCAATCACTACACACAAACAGATGATAGACAAAACACAAAATTAGCCATAATTCATAAACTCCATCAAATGCAGGCATAATCAACTTCACAATTGACACGAATTCCAAAAATTCACAAACAAAATTCAATTCAATTCAATTCTGCAATTCGAAACCACACGTTTGACGGCAAACTGTTTCCAATGATCGATTACAACAAGAAACCCTAGACAACACACACAGACCGTATACATTATCCAACAACATACAACACATACTTTCGCTTACGATGACATAACGCACGATTGGTCCAATAAACCGGCACATTAGGGCACAACGTGATCGCCTGAACATCAAAAACACAAACAAAGAGAAATCACCATTTCATCAAACAGATTACGAACATGAAATGAAATTAACTTGTGGCAAATGCAACAATTACCTCGGTATATGCATCGATGGCGGCACCTAACCTGTTCTTCTTGAAATAAAGGTTTCCGTCTTGTTTGAGTTGTTCTGCTTGCTCGGCCGCCGAACTAACGCCGTTCACCATCACCGATCGTTGTTTTCGCGAGTGTTTTTCTCTCTATTCAGACCTTGAGAGTATAGAAGATGAATAGATGATCGTGAATAAGAGAGGGAGCGGAGGAGAACGGTGGCGACGGGCGGTATCGGAGGCGAGAAGATGGTTCTAGATCGCCATTGAATATGAATATTTTCCGTCAACGATTGTGTGTGTGACCAAAGAAAGAGTACGGTGAAGGTTTGTATTTTATTTTATTTTAACGGGCAGTGAAAACGAGCTCATTGCATAACTCTTCGTACCAACCGTTAACTCTGTTAGTTTTATGTTTGAAGATGACGTCAACTATTTCCAAAAAAACCTACTAGCGTGTAATACCCTTGACTTGCCGGTAAGGTTTGTAATTATGTGCATGTTTTAATAGATTAATCTATACAAGGAAGATGTATTGCATTTGTATTAAATATTAAACATTTAAATCCAATCCAAATAACATATATAATGACTAATGCTTCTTAGGAGACATTTTTTTGTCACGTAAGCACCCACTCATCATCATTTTTTTCAGCAAAAAAATAATGAATGGTTAACGCCCTTAATCATTATCTAATATGATATATACGAGAAGTTATCGCGTTATGGTGGAAACGCCCCCACCTATAACGCCCATATAATGTCCACTAGGGTGGTGTAAGGGCGTTTTAAGGTGCTATAATGTGCTTTAATGCCCCGAAGTAAAAAAATATGAAGTAGATTAAGAAACTTTTAAAATAAAATAATGATAAAAGTAATACATTTAATGAATTTTAAGACAGTACTTTTAGAAGAACTACAATAGGAAAACAAATATAATGTGATTACATACATACTAGCAATATTTAAACCAGTGCAATGTTGCAAAATACGATGTATAGAAGATTAATAAGGAAAAATATATCAGTATCAATATAATCTTAAAAATTATATTTATGGGCGTATATATGGGTGGGTGCCTCATCTTCAAGCCGCAAACCATTAAGGCGAGCTTCGCTTTGTTGTTGAATCTCAATCTGTTTTATTAACTAACAATGAAAAGGCAGAAAATTATAAAAACTTACATGCAGGACTAAGTGAAATACATAATTGATAACAAGGGAAGCATCAATAAGTAATTTTCATTTCATTTCAAACCATTGTTTTATAAACTTATATTACAAAATAGTATGTACAATGACCTTAGGTTATAAAAGTACATTGAGGATAACTATTCTTTCAACTTGCACATCTTTTAGCTATCTATCCAAGTATACTCATACATATTGTTAACTAATGTTGGTGAGCTTATGAATCATAGTTAAAAGCAGACAATTTACTATGAATCATAATATGGGTCGTTTTAATGTTTAGTTCAAGTAACCAAGTCTAGTATAAGCCTTACGACGGTGTCATGGCCCAAGTCATGAATGTTATAAGAATAACATGGCCAGTATCTTTATGACTTGACAATGGATGGTTCTACAGCTTATGTGATTGGAGGGTCACGATTACTTAAAGGGTGAACGTTTATATATAGTTTATGTTGTGAGCAATGACGGTAATACGAAACGACTGGCTCCAACAATTGGTATGCTATGTAGTAGACAGTGACGACGAAACAGCTGACCTCAATGTTATGTCATGTGGAGAGTAGTGACGATAATATGTAACGACTAACTTGCACACTATGTCACATGGCTCTTGGAGACTTGCATGTTTGGATATATGAAGCTTATAGTTAAATGGAATTAGTGTCAATTATAAATGAGACAGATAAAGTTGTTACAGTAAGTTTAAGCTAGAATTAACCTCAAAAGTACACTTCGTCATAAAAGTTATTTGTGGCAAAAATAAAAAACCAAAAACTATACTATTATATTATTTATGTAACTGATTTATTGAAGGGGTTATTTAAGTTAATTTTACATAATTTAAGAAACTAATTTTTTTCTATGGCACGCGATGCGCACATGATGAGCAGACTAAAACAACTTGAAGCATAAAAACCATCACATTCGGGCTCAGAACCGGTGTTCGTTTGCAGCTGCTAACCGTAAACGATAGCCACGCCAAAGCAACCGAAACCACTCCGATATTATTATCGCAACTCATGGATTTCGCTATCCATAACTAAACAGGGAAACAACAACATGCTTGATAGAAACATCAGACCAAAATGCAGCTGATATTCAAATAACCATTTGTCTCAAATGAGCGATTGCTCATCATCAGTGACATCCATAGCATCGAGAAAATAATATACCTAACGGATATCGAAAAAAGAACCAAGAAAGCAATGATGAACATGGAACCAACAACAAGTCTCAGATGAGGAGGTCCTCATCATCATCAACCATTCAACGGCAACCACAAAGTACATGAAACCAACATTAAGCCTCAGATGTGGTCCTCATCATCATCAACTGGTCAATGACAATGGCAATGATGTTCGCATACCTCGAATCAGAATGGGACACAACAGTAAAGGGGTAACGATGGTAGTCGAACCACCGCCGCCCCCACCCTTAACCAACGGAAGACGACGGTCGGTTGGCTCTACCTCAACTCCTAGGAGAAGTCGAGCGAATCATCAGCGCCATCATTACAGATCTGACCCATCTAAAGACCGCAAACACTGTCACAACCTCAACCACCAACATTAACGCGGGCTGAATCGAAGATACGCGGAGGCGGTCAGAGCAACATGCACCAACCGGAGAAGTCGTTGGAGTTACGCGGTGGTGGCTGTCACACCCTCAATTTCCACAAACGGGGTTTTACCGTTAGGCGCGTGACACATCAGGATCTCAGCCGATAGTTACATCAAACGACACATTAATTACAAAACATAATTGTTCATTATTACCAGAAATTCCCAAAAGCATAATTAATAACGAATTCAGGAAAAGCATTTGCGGAAGCGTAAACATTCATAATTTAAACAGCGCAAAGCACGCGCAACCAAAGAGATATAATTTATAGAAACATTATTTAACTGTTTAAAGTACTCCGAATGTATGCAATAGTGAAATGCTCCTAGTCGTGCACACCTTAAGAACCTGAAAGTACATGCTAAAGTGTCAATACAAGGTTGGTGAGTTCACAGGTTTTGAAAAACAGTAATATAATCGAAAGTAGATCCAGTAAACAAAGTAATATCAGTAGATAGCTAGGCTACATAACAAGTTACATAGTGTATGAAGTTCGCAATCGAAGCTGACAAATATAAGTGTGCCTCGGCTGTGGTTACCAGACCACAGCAACAGAAATTAGGTCAATTAAACACCCGTTTGACGTGCAATCGTGCTAGCGTAGTAAGCCCGGGTGGTGTTTGTCATACCCAGTAGATCTACTCAGAAT
This sequence comes from Flaveria sonorensis, assembly GCA_025506505.1. Taxonomy (NCBI): domain Eukaryota; kingdom Viridiplantae; phylum Streptophyta; class Magnoliopsida; order Asterales; family Asteraceae; genus Flaveria; species Flaveria sonorensis. Next base: position 54,934,186 of record CM046434.1, read on the forward strand.
TTCCTAACTAAAGTACATAAATTAACGGTTTAAAAGTGAGGACTTAAAATGGTACAACACTAGTAATCATGCGATAATTACAGTAATACTATCAAATGAAAGAACGTTTAAAAAGAACATGTTTCTTCCCCTAAAAGAATATATGTATAAAGTGGGGCCGTAAACTGACCTTAGTAGCACAGCAAATCAAGTAATGCAGAGAGCGCACAATTAAGTTCCTGGAACACCTGGATTGCATTTAACGTCTATTAATATAAATTATATTAATTCTCGAACTGTACGGTTTCACGTTCCAGAACTCGGTTACGGTGCCAACTATTGGTTGATTCCCCACTCACAAGCAAACACCATCTTGCCCAAACTCACACAAGCGTAATACCCATTTATTCACACGTACACCGCCTCATACAAGTAAGTACCCTTTATATATTTTTAATTATAAAAACTTTTCATAATTAAACCCATATGTTTTATAATTCGTCATAAACACCTCGCAACCGCATACATCCCACATCACACATACACGTATAACACACACCATACACATGCATAACACACACACACCACACATCGTAGAACACACACACAGATTACACACACCACACACACACACGCATAACACACACCACACATCGCAAACCACAACGGCACCCACCAATACAGCCCCAACCCTCGGCCGCAACCAAACCGAACAACAACAACTGTACTCTCATTCTAACGCACGTGACAAACGAACAAAATTAATCGAGCGAGGGATCATACCAGTTGATGCAGGCTATTTGATCGATGACCGAAACTACCGAAAGCGATGACGGTTGCGGACGATGACCGAATCAACAGAATTGCCAAGTGAGGATGATGATGTCTGCTCGTTGACTCGCGGTTGCGGTGGCAAGAGCTGCCGGAGGTGGTTACTTGGCAGACGGCAGCAAAGGCAGGGTTTTCACGGTTGGTATTAGGGTTGTGTCAAAGTGACGGTGATGGGGGGGGGGGGGTTACGGTTGAATGTATAAAACAATGTTAGAATTTTGCGTTTTAGTCCCCCAAGTTTTCCTGACGTTCATTTGGAGGTGTTAATTAATTTTACTTAATTTAGGATTAATTTGGGATAATAATAATAATAATAATAACCATTTACATTTAATAAATAAAATTGGTTTACTATAAGGTAGTGGAGAGAGGTTGTATAACAGAAACGAGGTTAACCTGAAAATGCGGGGTGTCATATCATCTCCTTGTTGAAGGAATTTTCGTCCCGAAAATTAGGACATCAAGTTTACGAAGAACGCCAGATTTAATGGCCTGCAAAGCACAAAGAATAAGGTTTTCTGAGAATTCAGAATCAACTCGAAAGAAAAGAATTTTGGAAATTTCCGGCTGTGAAATCATCCTTTTGTTGATGGGAATTTCGTCTTGAAATATTAGGGAAGATATCTTAAAAATAGATACCTTAGGAAGTGGATGCCTGATCTTTGAACAGTTGTGGGTACTTCTTTTTCATCTGATCTTCATGATCCCATGTAAATTCCGGTCCACGTGTCGTATTCCATCTAATGCGCACAATAAGAATCTTGCTACGCTTTAAGGTCTTGACTTCTCGATCCATAATCTCGACTGGTTCCTCAATAAAACGAAGTTGTTCATCAATTTCTAGTTCCTCCAATGGTACGACGAGTGATTCGTCGGCTAGACACTTCTTTAGGTTGGAAACATAGAACACATTATGAACTCCATCGGGTTCCCCAGGTAAGTCTAGCAGATAAGCTACCAGACTAATTCGTTTGACAATTTCAAACGGTCCAACGTATCTAGGATTTAGTTTTTCACGCTTCCCATCACACCCTTCCAAGATGACACTTTCAACAATACCTGGTCACCGACTTGAAATTCCAAGGCTTTCTCCTTTGATCGATATAGCTTTTCTAACGATCCCGAGCTGCAGCCATGCGGTTACGAATCTGCACAATCTTCTGAGTGGTTTCATGAACAAGCTCAGGACCTGTTAGCTGACTATCACTGACCTTAGTCCAACATAGGGGTGATCTACACTTTCTACCATAAAGTGCCTCAAATGGTGCAGCCTTAATACTCGTATGATAATTGTTGTTGTAGGAGAATTCAACCAAAGGCAGATAAGTTTCCTAACTGTTCCCAAAGTCTATTACGCAAGCCCTAAGCATATCTTCTAGGGTTTGAATCGTGCGTTCTGTCTGACCATTTGACTGTGGATGATAAGTCGTGCTCATATCCAAACAGTGCCTAGTGACTTCTGTAGTAACTGCCAGAAGTGCGAAGTGAATGGCGCATCACGATCAGAGATGATCGAGAGTGGCATGCCATGTCGAGACACAATTTCCTTCAAGTAAATTTGTGCCAGTTTATCCATTTTGTAGTTCTGGCGAATAGCCAAAAAATGTGCTGATTTGGTCAAACGATCCACTATCACCCAGATAGTATCATTTCCAGCTTAGTAACGAAATCCATAGAGATGTTTTCCTATTTCCACATTGGGATCTCCGATTGTTGAAGCAAACCCGATGGTTTCTGATATTCCACCTTAACTTTGGAATAGCTCAAACACTTTGACACGTAGGTGGCAATTTCAGCTTTCATGTTAGGCCACCAATGAATGACCTTCAGATCTTGGTACATCTTGTCATATCCAGGATGTACCGAATAGCGTGACTTGTGAGCTTCATCCATTACTAGTTCCCTGAGATTCCCGAACAATGGAATCCATGCCCGATCTTCATAGTAACGAAGACCATCTGAGTTCTCCTGAAACAATTTTCTTAGCTCCTCAGAGAGATTCTAGCTTGATGTTCTACTCTTGTAATGCCGCAACCTGGGCATTCTTGATCTGTAATGGTAGGGCTGAATGAATGATTAACTGTAACGCACAGACTCGACGAGGTTTTAGGGTTTCCTTACGACTAAGGGCATCGGCTACCACACTAGCCTTTTTCGGATGATACTTGATGGCACAGTCATAATCATTCAGTAATTCCAACTATCATCGCTGTCTCATGTTCAATTCCTTCTATTCATAGATGTGTTGAAGGCTCTTGTGATCGATGAAGATCATGCACCTGGTTCCATACAGATAATGCCTCCAGATATTAAGTGCAAATACCACAGCTCCCAACTCCAAATCATCAGTGGTATAATTCTTCTCATGCACGTTAAGCTATCTTGATGCATAAGCTATCACTTTCTCGCGTTGCATCAACACGCAACCCAAACCTTGGATGACGCATCGCAATACACCACGAAGTCGTATGTTCCCTCTAGCAATGCCAAGATCGGCGCGCTAAATAGCTTGTCTTTAAGTGCTTGGAAAACCGTTTCCTCATTACTGCCTCATTTGTAAACAGTTCCTTTATGAGTTAAGGCAGTCAGATGCTGTACAAGTTTCGAGAATACTTCTATGAAACGCCGGTAATAACCCGCTAATCCAAGAAATTGGCGCACCTCAGTAGGCGTCGTCAGCGCAGGCCAATTCTTGATTGCCTCTATCTTAGACGGGTCAACATGAATACCATTCTCGTTAACTACATGCCCTAAGAACTGTACCTCTCTCATCCAAAAGTCATATTTAGAAAATTTAGCATATAGTTGTTCTGTCTTCAGAAGCTCTAGAATGAGTCTTAAATGTTCCTTATGTTCTTCCCTATTCTTGAAATAAATTAGTATGTCATCAATGAAGATGATGACAAACTTATCTAAATAGGGTTTACAAACACGGTTCATGAGGTCCATAAAGACTGCAGGCGCATTTGTCAATCCAAATGGCATGACTGCAAACTCAAAATGCTCGTATCGAGTTCCTAAAGCTATCTTGGATATGTCTTCTTCTCGAACCCTGAGCTGATGATATCCAGATCTCAAATCAATCTTTGAGTAGTAACTCGATCCAGGAAGTTGATCAAAGAGGTCTTCAATACGCAAGAGAGGGTAACGATTCTATATGGTGACCTTATTCAATTCCTGATAATCAATGCACATGCGAAAGGTTCCATCTTTCTTCTTAACGAATAACACAGGCGCTCCCCATGGTGAAGAACTGGGACGTATGAAACCTTTGTCTAATAGTTCCTGCAACTATTTTAACAATTCATGTAGTTCGTTCGGTGCCAAGCGATATGGCGTCCAAGCAATTGGGGCGGCTCCTGGTGTTAGTTCAATCTGAAACTCTACTTTCCTGTATGGAAGAAGGCCAGACAAGTCCTCCACTTCAGGAAAGTCCTTAATGACAGGATTATCGTCACTTCGTTTCTCCTCTGTCGTCTTTTCAGTAACTAAGGCCAAAATCATTGAATGTCCCTTTCGCAGGCATTTCTGAGCCTTCATGTAGGAAATGATGCCGACCACGGCACCACACTTATCACCTTCCATCGTGAGTATCTCTCCACTAGGAAGAGGAAGTCTGATAAGTTTCTCTCGATAGATGATTTCGGCTTGGTTCCTAGACAAACAATCCATACCGACAACAACATCAAAACTACCAAGTGTGATAGATAGAAGATAAATATTGAAATCATACCTAGACAGACCTATCTTAAAATCGCGGTATATGTGAGAAGCTTCTATAATCTTACCATCGGCTATTTCTACAGTATAGTTTGAGTCTAAAGCTGTAGATGTAACATCTAGTAACTTACTAAACTAATGAGAAATAAAACTCCAATAAGCGCGAGAATCAAATAACACAGAAGCAAAACAACCATTAACAGGAAATTTACCAGTTACCGTAGAAGGGTCATTACGAGCCTCACCTGATCCAATGACGAACACTCTACCACTAGCACCGTCGTTGCCATTGCCACCATTATCTTTCCTATTATCCGCACCATTACCCCCATTACTTCCACCATTGTTGTACTTTTTCAGCTTTGGGTAATTTCTCTTGAAATGCCCGGTTTGACCACACTCATAACGACCCTTTTGTTTATCCTACCATGGTGGCTGCTTGGCTGTTATATTCATACGACAATTTTTAGCAATATCGCCAAATTTACCGCATCTCTCATAGTTATTCTTATTACACGGTACGTTATGGTGATAATTACATTTTTTTTGTGTTTGGGCGGTGTTACGCTATAACCACCGCTGTGCTCAGATGATGAGGAAGACTGGTTGAATGTGTGGGAGTTATCAAACTTCTTGGATTGCTAAGGCTGTTGTTGAGCTGAACCTTGATTATTGCTAGGACCAGATTCCCACTTATGCTTGTTGCTTCCGTCAATAGTAACTGACGCAGAGCCGAGCGGGGGTAGCTTTCCTTGTGCGACAGCCTGATCAGTTAGTTTGTGGGCCAATCTGATCGCATCCTGTATAGTGTTTGGTCGAGAAGCAGGGACTATACTCTGAGTTTCCGGAGCTAACCCATGAAGGTATCTTTCGATCCTCAGGGAAGGAGGGTTGACCATATTGGGGCACAGGGTAGCGAGCTCATGAGAACGAGTAGTATACGCCTAGATCTCAGAACCCAACATCTTGAGATTCCAGAACTCCATCTCCAATTTCTGCACCTCGTTCAGCTGGTGTCATGTTAATGGTTCCACGACCACGCCACGTCCGCGTCCACATCCAGACATTCTTAACAATGACAACATACGAAAATAAGTAAATATACAACATATCAACTCCATTTAAGTATAAGCAATTAAAAAAATTTAGCACAATCACAACTTAATGTTTAAATAATAATTTCTGATAAAATAAATTGTAACTACGTTTACAATCAATTAAACCAAATATCAAAATCCAAAGACATCAGTCGGATGGGAAACAACCCTTCCCATCTAGGTGCAAAATAAACAAAAGTCTGATAAACAAACGAAATGAACGAAATGGAAATCAATGCGAATCCAAAGATCCAGTACTGTTCTCGGGCTCGTCATCAGGCTGCTTCTCGGGCTCTTCCTTCGGATCTTCTTCAAGTGACTCTTCAGTTTCTTTTTCCTGGTCCTCCTCAAGTTCCGGCACTGCATTCAGTGCGTTGATTTGGCCTTCCATTTTATCTAGTCGTTGACGATTTGCTGTGATGTCCTCCTTGTCACCGGCTACGCGTTCAGTCAAAGTCGTAACGCGGTCTACATGCATGTTGTGATGATTGTTAAGGTTGTTGAGTCATTTCTTCAATTCTTTGATCTCTTCCCTGGATTCCCTCAATCCCTTCCTCAATGCCACATTGTCATCCATTAATTCTGTGACGTGCTTACGCTCAACGTGCAGAGTGGCTGCCAGAGCAGTTATGACCCACTCAGGCGAACAAGTAAGAGGATGTAGAATAGGGGCATTATGGTTTCTATAAGGAGTGGATCTAGTTCGGGGTCGACGCTCAGGAGGAAGAGGAACATGTTTCTCCCGAATCAACCAAGTCATGTAATGAGGATAGTACTCCCACTTGTGGATTGGCAGGTGTTGAGGTAAGGCGAAGGGTTGGTCATAATCGAATTCATCACCATCATTGAGACGCATAGGCCACTCATCAAGGTCCAAGAATGAGGGCGGGGAATCAGCGCGAACAAGCCTTTTTCCCAGAGAAGAAGAGGGTGCAGAAGAAGATGTCATTCCTACAATCAACGGCTCACAGGAATGAGCAAAAGCAAGCAATCCAGCAAAGCAAAGCAAATAAGGCCAGCAAACAAAACTCAATATGTCTATAGGCGTGTAACTAAGGTATCAGGTTATAGTCTAAATGCAATGCAAATGAGATGCAAATTTCTTTTAGTTCGCTATAACCATTGGCTCTGATACCAATCTGTCACACCCTCAATTCCCACAAATGGGGTTTTGCCGTTAGGCGCGTGACATACCAGGATCTCAGCCGATAGTTACACCAAATGACACATTAATTACAAAACATAGTTGTTCGTTATTATCAGAAATTCCCAAAAGCATAGATAATAACGAATTCAGGAAAAGCATTTACGAGAGCGTAAACATTCATAATTTAAATAGCGCAAAACACGCGCAACTCAAAGAGATATAATTTGTAGAAACATTTTTAACCGTTTAAAATACTCAGAATGTATGCAGTAGTGAAATGCTCCTAGTCGTGCACACCTTAAGAACCTGAAAGTAACATGCTAAAGTGTCAACACAAGGTTGGTGAGTTCATAGGTTTAGATAAATAATAATATATTCGAAACCAGATCCAGTAAACAAGGTAATATCATTAGATAGCTAGGCTACATAACAAGTTACATAGTGTATGAAGTTCGCAACCGAAGTTGACAAATATAAGTATGCCTCAGCTATGGTTACCAGACCACAGCAACAGAAATTAGGTCAATTAAACACCCGTTTGACGTGCAGTCGTGCTAGCGCGATTAGCCCGGTTGGGGTTTGTCAAACCCAGTAGATTTACTCATAATTAACTCGCTAAAGTACATAAATTAACGGTTCGAAAGTGAGGACTTAAAATGATACAACACTAGTAATCATGCGATAATTACAGTAATACTGATCAAATGAAAGAACGTTTAAAAAGGACATGTTTCTTTCCCCAAAAGAATATATGTATAAAGTGGGGCCATAAACTCACCTTAGTAGCACAACAAATCAAGTAATACAGAGAGCACACAATTAAGTTCCTGGAACACCTTGATTGCATTTAACGTCTATTAATATTAATTATTACATATTAATTCTCAAACTGTACGGTTTCACGTTCCACGACTCGGTTACGGTGCTGACTATTGGTTGATTCCCCACTCACAAGCAACCACCATCATGCCCAAACTCACACAAGCGTAATACCCATTTATTCACATGTACACCGCATCATACAAGTAAGTACCCTTTATATATTTTTAATTATAAAAACTTTTCATAATTAAACCCATACATTTCATAATTCGTCATAAACACCTCGCAGCCGTATAACGAACCAAATGAAACTCACTCATAACATGCATATATTATGCACTATCATACCACACGACATTCGTACATACAATACTAAAACCCAATACAACCCCAAATGAGAATTCTGGTTGACCACCACCCAACACAACACCATACAAAGTGCAAAAACCTAAATCTCCATGAACAAGTCTAACACACACTTCCAATACACATGCATCAGCCATTCACGTGCATACTACCTAGAATTCCTAAGCATTTATGCAATATATACATGAGCACACACAACACTTACATATACATACTTACCATACATAAATGAACACACATAACACTAATATAAACATACATACCAAGGCGTACGCACACACACAGATTACACACACCACACACACATGCATAACACATACACACCCCACACACCGCAGAACACACACACACACACACACACACACAAGCAGATTACACACACCATACACATATACATAACACACACACCACACACCGCATAACACACACACAAGCACACACACATACATGGAGATTACACACACCACACACACACACGCATAACACACACCACACATCGCAGACCACAACGGCACCCACCAATACAGCCCCAACCCTTGGCCACAACCAAACCCGAACAACAACAACCGTACTCTCATTCGAACACACGCGACAAAACGAACAAAATTAATCGAGCGAGGGATCATACCGGTCGATGCAGGCTATTCGATTGATGACCGGAACTACCAAAAGCGATGACGGTTGCGAACGGTGACCAAATCAACGGAATTGCCAAGTGAGGATGACGATGTCCGCCCGTTGATCTGGTTGTCGAGACTCAATCAAAAACAAGTTAATATTTATTGCGTAAGAGTAAGTAAGGTCGTCTCCACAGGGAATATGTGCAAAGTGTTTAATCAATATGACTCGATTACTTAAAGACACGAACTTTATAATTAAAAATTAGAAATTTGAATGAATTAATGAGAAAACATGCATAAAGCAAAGAACTTTGAAACTAATTAACTTAAATAATGAAAAACAATTACTTCCGGGTTTCCAACTCTGCAAGGTCAACAATTGATACATTTAAATTAGGATATATAAGAACTTAACTTCAAGATTTTACTTTTGATTAAAGTGATAACCAAAGAACAATCTTTTAAGACTCATTCATTCATAAGATTACCAATTCACCTATATCAAATTGTCTACTTTTCTTAATAAGCTTACGATGCAAGGAAACTGAAAAACGATAATTAAGCACACAACTTTATTTACAAGTAAACCTTTTAAATTAATCAAAACATAACACTTCATTTAATAGTTTAAATTTTATTACAAAACCCTAATCAAAACATACAAAATATCTCACTTGGACAAGAATCGTACTCCCGGATGTAATCACGAAAAGCCTAGCCACACATCATCTTCATTATGCCTTCGATCTTGAATTAGAATATGTTTATGGATGATTTGGGGAGCCTTGTAACACCAAACATCACCTAAAGTTCATCACTTTTCATCTCCAAGAAGTTTTACATCGAATTAGGGTTGATTTGGTTTAAATAAACTTGAAAATTCACAAAATCCGGATGCTGTTAGGCTACCGGCGTATCATACGCCACCGGCATATGATACTCCGCCTCATACGCCGCCCATACGCCCAACTTTCTATCCTTTTTGTCAAATACGCCCACAAATACGCCGCCAATATGCTGCCCGGAGTATGATACACCGCCCATACGCCGCCTCATACGTCGCCCGGTGTATGATACGCCCAAACCCGGAGTATCATGCGCCGGGTCTCTTTCTTGACCTCATTTTTTTCATTTTTTGATATTTAAATCTTCAGTCCTTCAATTTTCATGTTTTGCTTCTTTTGCCTCAAATTATGCTCCTTTAAGCTCTAAACACCTATGAATCAAAACATAAACAAAGTCAACTTGTTCCACAATAATCATGATGTAAAATCAGGCATTTAGATCAATTGAACACTAAAATATTGACTCGTGATCACTTCCCTCACTTAGCTTTTTGTTTGTCCTCAAACAACCTTATTTTCATAATTCACCTTACTTAATCAAACATGCTAAATTATCACAACTTTGTATAAGTTAAGGTCACAAGGCATACTTTGTTTAAACTTTCATCATGTAAGATTCACAACCCAACATGTAATATCATTCATGTAAACTTAGAATCACCTTAGTTGGCATAACTTAACCTTTTGCTTCAAACATTCATACATTCACATTTCTCACAATGAACACTCCTCTCGGTTTGTTTTGTGGACTAGTGATTATATACTAGTATATCTGAAACTCTCAAACCAAGAATATACATTCTCATCATAAGCTCGTATATTAATCATATCGCCATCAATTAAAATAATATAATACCTAAATCAAGAGGTCTTTTATGGGTTGTAATGTTATAGAAAGGGATTTTAGAGTGGCTAATGATGAATAAAATCCAATTTAATATGCTAGACGTCTTATTTATCAATCTCTATCCTCTAATTGCAATAATATCACCGAATTCTCACACTATTTTTGTTGCTTCATATTTGGTAATTTTGACATCATATTTAGCTTTTCTTTTTATTTTCACATATTCATAACTAATCATACTATTATTAAACTAATACTGAAATGACACTTCTAAGTATGTCATGGATTGGACTTCATCACCCGAGGTTTCATAAATAGACTAAGGCTTTGTAGGCTTATTGTTTTGGCTTATTCAAACGACAAGTTGGGGCTCAACATGGTGTCTAAAGAAATATCATCAAGGTATGGAATTCAAATGAAAAAGATTTAAGCAAATGGTTTATTCCTAATGTCTCTATCACATTTATCACATATTGGTTCATGATCTTGATACGCATCAATTACACGAGTTCTAACTTAAATGCACATTATGGTTTCCCTCATTATGAAAAAAATAAAGCAAATCAAAATATGCAATGAATTGCTCAATTAGGCTCAAACTCTCACAGAAGCGGTGGAAAAAGGTTAAAAATGTGAAGCATCTATGTCATCTACCATCCGGTTTGTTATGCCTCCTAAGAATTCTATCTAATTTTATAAAAAGTCATGATGGGACTGCTTTTCTACACTTTCAAAACAACCATGCCAAGAGATCTACACATGCACAAAAAAAAAATTAGCCATGTATGAAAATTTTTTGGGACTCATGCATAATTAAGCTTATTTCAAGATTTTTTTTTAGAAAGGTTCAAAATTTTCCAATTCTTCCCTTATCCCCATACTTGAGATACATTGTCCCCAATGATGGTGGTCACAATTAGTATTTTCATAACATAGGGAAGTAGATTCATATAATCATCCCTATTATTGCTAAACAAGACTATTCATTGCGAAGGAAGACTAGTATGACATATCCTAACATATTATCAATCAATATTAACGAAAGCATGAAAAAAATATTGTTCATAACAAAAGTAATGGAAAGAGCACATGAACCTGTTCACAATCATTATCAGAAGCCTTCCTCAACCTACTTGTGCCTCCCCACACCTGATTGCTTGCCTCTAGTGATGGACTATTAAAACAAAACAAAAACACACTAACTAATAAAAGAAGTAAAACTCACTTTCGTAGGAATCATGGTTGCATTTAGCATATGCAACAAGCCTTTAAACCTCTCGGTAGACCCGAGTGGATAGTTGTAGTCTTGTAAGGGTTTCTGGTGAACACACCCACAAAGTTCACGGGTTGCCTCCCATTAGCGCTAAGTTTAAAGTCTTCAGCCGGACTATACCTGTCACCACTAAGGTGGTCGAAGTGCGCATTTGCCTACCGAGTTCCCAACAAATGCTCGATAATTGACATGGCAGCTCTATAGTTGCTTCCTAATTATAGGCATGTAAATTAAAAAATTGCTGCATATCCACTTTATAATAAATTTCCCAACATCTTGCATTCCTACTTTCCAAATATTTATCTTCACACCTTCTTCCACAACTTTGTTGATTGGTATAATAAGTACTGGAGGAGGTTTAGAATAAACTTTGATTATATCTATCATTGACTTTTTAAAAGTTTTCTTGTCTTCAAGTGATCACTGCATATTCATTTTCTTGCTCTAGAAGATCCATTGGCTCTTCTTCCATATTATCATCATAACTATCAACCACCACTCGTTCTTCATATGGCTCCTTAACAAATGAGGGAATTTATGTGGTATTAATCTCCATGGCCTCATCCTCAACTTTTACAAATAGTGAGACGGACTCTTCTAATTCTATTTCTAGTAATAATGTGTCACGCTTGATAGTTAAGTAGTAAAGTCGTTCCTGATCTAAAAGATGATGTTATGATAACAACTTATCGATCTCAGTCAATATCAACTCCAATTGAGCAATACTTTCTTCCTCCTCAAATTGAAAATCATTTTGATATGGCATAACATTCTGGATAACATGTTCTTGTTTAGTAAATTGACATTGATTCTGATCCTCGTATATTACCTATGAGTATTCTTGATGATAGTCATTATAATTCTCCCCAAAAACGTGAGCCTTATGCCATCTTTGGTTCATAAATGTTGCAATCCAAATCTTGTCCAAAGTTATAGTTCTTCTCTGACTGATAATATTCTTTATAGTATGGTGAAGATGCCTCGTAGTACGGGTAAGATGATGGTACATCATCATAATTTTCTTCTCGCATCTTCACACTTTTGCAAGTACACAGGGAAATGATCTTGCATATGAACTAGACTTCTGCAACATGTACATGAATAATAAACTCTATTCATGGTGAGATTTAAGTACATGGGAGTAACCTGCAAGACATAAAATACATAGCGTAGCACCACACAAAACAAAAGAAAACAAAACTAAAAAATTTACAAAAAAATAACACTTTATGCACTAATTCCCCAGCAACGGCGCCATTTTTTATCTGGTTGTCGAAGCTGATAAAAAACAAGTTAATTGTAACACCCGAAAAATTCAGCAAAAAAAGAGAAGAGAGAGAGAGAAAAGAAAAGAAAAGGGAGAAAAATGAGTATTACTTTAAAGCAAGGGGTTAAAAGTGTGCAAGGGGCAAACTTGCCCATAATAGGATTCAAAAATGAGTATGGCAGCCCACACTTCCTTTTCACACTCACACTTCGGCTGAAAAAGGAAAGAAGAAGTTGCAACCGGTTTCTAGAGAGAGAAAGTTGAGATTCTTCAAGAAGGAAAGGTTTCCTAGTGTTTTTTTCTTGGTTTTCAGTGGGTTTGAACTTCTGGACCGATCTTTATGTGTTTTCTTTGTGTTTGGCAGCTTGTTTTTGTGTGTTTAAGTGCTAGAACTCCAGGTAGCTCTCGGGTTTGAGGAGTTTTGACTCGAAAGCTATGAAAGGTGAGTTCTAGATCCCTTCTTTTACATGTTTCTGCTTGTTTGGGGCTGGTATGCATATTAAACTATTGTTTTCTACACAAACTATGTTTTTTCCATGTATGGTACGACTGAAATATGATGAATGTTTGTTTATGTGACTTCTGTGCTGTCGGGTAGATGTTTAGCATGTTTTAAGTGTGTAACATGTTAGATCTATCTTAAGTATAAGTTAGAATGATGTTTGGGGACTGGAAAATACGTATGATGCATTGCAGGTGATAGTTATAGTGTCCGCTGTGGACACTTAGGATTTGCATGGTGTCCGCTGTGGACTTGGTACGTCCGCTATGGACACTTAGAAATATTATACATGTGTCCGCTGTGGACTTGGTACGTCCGCAGTGGACACTTAGAAATATTTGCATGTGTCCGCTATGGACTTTGAACGTCCACTGTGGACACTTAGACAAATCTTGCATGTTGTCCGCTGTGGACTTTACACGTCTGCTGTGGATACTTAGAAATATTTTACATGTGTCCGTTGTGGACTTTGAACGTCCGCTATGGACACTTAGACAAATCTTGCATGCTGTCCGCTGTGGACTTTACATGTCCGCTGTGGACACTTAGTAAATTTTATGATCTGTCCGCTGTGGACTTTGTTCATCTGTTGTGGACTTTGTTCATCCGCTGTGGACTTTGTTCATCCGCTGTGGATACTTAGTATATTTTGGCTATGTGCTGTGGACTGTGGCGTCCGCTATGGACACTTAGAAACTTTTAAGCCATCCGTTGTATACTTGTTCATGCGCTGCCGACACTTAGAATTATTCTGAATTTTTGGGGATAGAATTTAAATATTAAGTACTTATGTATAAGGAAAGATTATGCTTGTTTAATGTTTCTAATGTTTCCTTTCTTATGGGCTGTTGTTATGGATAATAATTATTATTTCATGTTGAGTGATTATAAGGTAATGAATATCTTAAAAGTATTATTCATAAATAAGTGGTCACAAAGAAATGAAAGAAAGACAGTGCAACCTAATGAATGTTACCCCCGGGCCCTTATGATGAATGAAAAGCCTTGCAAGCACAATGAATGGAGGTGCACGACCTTGTTGTCGCTAGCTCAACTTATGTGCGGCTGTTTCAGCCCATGAGGATGCACATCTGAGGTCTAATCCTTGTGATTGACCAATGTATGATGAATGGGACCCGTATTCATGAGCAAACTTCATGCCTAGCAGTGTGGGTCAACTGTCGATGGGTTAGCTACCATGATAAACGTTTGCCGACAGGGGTTCGGCATCTGTTGCCAACCAACAATGTAGGCTCTTGCTTTGTGCGATCCTAGTTAAAGAAAGAGAAAGATAATGAAGGAAAGAAAGATAATGAACCTCTTAACGAATGATTATGTATAATGACAAATGATCACCAAGTGAAGTTTACAAAAAGTATATTTCTATATTATCAAACTAGAACACACTTAGCAACGCTGACTTTTTTATATGCATATCAGTTGGCAGGTAATGGCGTTGCTGGGGATGGCACGAGGTTGAAGCTACCTGGCAAATAAAGACTAGCATCCATGACACACTAAAAAGCTATTTTTGTTTTGAAATTCAACTAGATGTTCTTTTTGTAACTAGTAACAACGATGTATTTCTTGGCAAAAGTAATGGTTAATGCATGCTATGGTTTTTGTTAAATTACTCCGTTGTAACGTTTTCTTATTTAAATGAATCTAAATGTGTTTTAATATGAATAATGTTATGAATGACCAACTGTGGGGCTTCCGGGATCGGGGCCTTACAAGTTGGTAATAGAGCCAAAGTTTAAGAGAATTGGGTAAAATATTTTCAAAAACCTAAACTTAAACTAAAAATGGGACCAAAATGGAGGGATGCCAGCCCAAGTAGCTACGTGCCATCAGGTAATTTTTTAAAGTTAACTAGTATTATCTGTGTGTGCTATTTGATTTATGTGATTAGTAGATTAAGATGCTGATGTAGTCAGGATAGGAAATGCTTGGAAATGAAGAGTAAACTAAGTGGCTAATCACAACTGGCCACTGTAATTAGAGACTTACTATACTTGATATAATCTGAGCTATTACCTTGAATGACCTTGTTGGTGTTTGAATCTTATAGGGCGTAGATCGTTATGGCGGGAAGAAAATCTGGGAAGGCAACCCGAGGTGGTACTCGTGGCGGGCGTACTACTGGGCCACGTGTCACCAGGAGCAAAGCTAAGGCTCCCGAGACAATTCATGAGGACACAAATCTCCATAGCCACCAAGAAGGTGAAGGATCAGCCACCCTCAAATCCACGGTAAAGGAAGCTATTATGGATGAGGTCTACAACTTCATGCAGAATGTGTTGCCTTCGGTAGAGACTGAAGTGTTAAGGGCAGTAAAGGATGGGGAAAGAACTAAGGATACGGGGAAGAAGGAGTCGAGGAAATCAAGAAAGTCTGCTAAAAGGACTGAGGAAGTTGAAGATGAGCCATCTAGCCCAAAGGTGGTAATTCATGAGGATGATAGTAAGGAGGAGAAGGAGACTGCTAAGGGGTGCAGCTACGGGGCATTCCAAAGATACAAACCCCCCGACCTTCGACGGTAATGGTAATGCTACTACTGCTCACCGTTGGGTTCGGGAGATGGAAGCAGTATTGTCCAAGCCGAAGGTGTTTAATCAATATGACTCGATTATTTAAAGACACGAACTTTATAATTCAAAATTAGAACTTTGAATGAATTAATGAGAAAACGTGCATAAAGCAAAGAACTTTAAAACTAATTTACTTAAATAATGAAAAACAATTACTTCCGGGTTTCCAATTTTGCAAGGTCAACAATTGATACTTAAAGTTTATGAGAACTTAACTTCAAGATTTTACTTTTGATTAAAGGGATAACCAAAGAACAATCTTTTAAGACTCGTTCATTCATAAGATTACTAATTCACCTATATCAAATTGTCTACTTTTCTTAATGAGCTCACGATGCAAGAAAACCAAAAATTGATAATCAAGTACACAACTTTATTTACAAGTAAACCTTTTAAATTAATTAAAACATAACACTTCATTTAATAGTCTAAATTTTATTACAAAACCCTAATCAAAACATACAAAATATCTCACTTGGACAAGAATCTTACTCCCAGATGTAATCACGAAAAGCCTAGCCACACATCATCTTCATTATGCATTTGATCTTGAATTAGAGAATGTTTGTGGATGATTTGGGGAGCCTTGGAACACCAAAAATTACCTAAAGTTTGTCACTTTTGTCTTCAAGAAGTTGTACATCGAATTGGGGTTCATTTGGTTTAAATAAACTTGAAAATCCATAAAATCCGGATGTTGTTAGGCCACCGACGTATCATATGCCCACCGGCATATGATACACCGCCTCATACGCCACCCATATGCCCAACTATCTGTTCTTTTTGTCAAATACGCCCACAAATACGCCGCCAATACGTCGCCCAGAGTATGATACGCCGCCCATACGCTGCCTCACATGCCGCCCAACGTATGATACACCCAAACCCAGAGTATCATACGCCAGGTCACTTTCTTGACCTCATTTTTTTCCATTTTTTGATATTTACATCTTCAGTCCTTCAATTTTTATGTTTTGCTTCTCTAAGCTCCAAACGCCTATGAATCAAAACATAAACAAAGTCAACTTGTTCCACAATAATCATGATGTAAATCAAGTATTTAGATTAATTAAACACTAAAAATATTGACTCGTGATCACTCGTTGACTCACGGTTGCGGGTGACACGAGCTGCCGGAGGTGGTTACCTAGCAGACGGCAGCGATGGCAGGGTTTTCACGCTTGCTTTTAGGGTTGTGTCGAAGTGAGGGTGATCGAGGGGGGGAGGGTTACGGTTGAATGTATAAAACAATGTTAGAATTTTGTGTTTTAGCCCCCCATGTTTTCCTAAAGTTCATTTGGAAGTGTTAATTAATTTTACTTAATTTAGGGTTAATTTGGGTTAAGTATTATTAATAATGATGATAATAACCATTTACATTTAATAAATAAAACTGATTTACTATAAGTTAGTTAGAGAAGTTGTATAACGGAAACGATGTTAACCTGAAAACGCGAGGTGTCATAGTGGCCGACACAGGCACAACCTCCGTGGCGAAAACCGAAGGCCCAAATAAACGGTCGGAGCACGGCCGCCTTGAAGGGAATTAGAAGGCAAAACTCTGACCATACCCAGAGGTACACATGCGCCGGGAAATCACCGGAGATCTATCGCCCGCAAAATAGCGGAGATCGAGGGTGACAACCAACATCGCGGGCGGACATTAACCAACGGCAACTGAAACGGTCACAGACAACCAAGGCGCAGGATGGAAGGGGTCGGGGGGGGGGGCCCCCCCCCCCCCCCCCCCCCTCTTTTTTTCGTCCGTAGTGTTAATTTTTCGGTTCGTAAGTAAAATAAAATTTATATAGTGAATTCGACCCCCCCCCCCCCCCTAAAAAATTTACTATATTATATTTTCCCCCCCCCCCCCCCCTAAAAAATTTACATATATATACACATATTAGAAAAATATACAAGTGGTATAATATATAAAATTTATATCTATTAAAATTTTAAAAAATAATAAGAAGTTTTATATATATAATTAATTGGGCTTATTTATTTAAATATGGGCTTTTGAATTTAGGAGTTGGGTTATGGAGTTATGGGCTATTGCTAAATATACAACCTGCTTCAGCCTTCATGCCTTCATCGAGATTCGAGACATCGACCATCGACCATCGACAGACTGATCGACTATCGAGCGCTGGCCCCTGCTTCAGCTTTATTCTTCAATCTTCATCGACATTCGACACTCGACAGCTTCGGCTGTTTCACAGAATCACAGCTGCGCTTGCCCTCGGCCCTGCGCCCCTGCGGCCTGCCCGGCGCCCGCTTGTTCGGCTGTGATCACAGGCCACACCTTCGATTGCTGATTCCCTATGTTGATGTTGTCTGCTGAATCGTGCTTCTAACTACAGTAAGTTTTGTTGTTAAGTTTTGTTATAGCTTATAATTTAAATTGATGAATTAATCATCTAGGTTTTGAATTGGGGATTTGATTTTAGGAGTTTTAGACAATTTACATCACTAATTGTTGATCTTATGTTGATTGTTGTCTGTTGAATGTAGATTGATATATCATGGGAAAGGGGAAAACTATTGATTATTTTTTCAAAAGAAAGGTTGTTGGTGGAAAAATTGATGACGCAAATCATGAGAAACATCAAAAAATCTCAACTAGTGAGTCGGAAAAAATATCAAAATCAACAAGCATCATACTTCTAAAGTTTCTTTATCAAATGCTAACCAATTGATCTTAATAATCTTGAAAGAGACCCAGCTAAACGAAGACAATTGTGGGATTATGCAGTTAGTTTGAGAGAACAAGTAAGACGAGCTTATTTGAATTAGGGACCTTTCCAAATTCATCTTGAAGGTATCCTAAAGATCGAAAGAATCGTAGATTTCAATACTCTTGGTTCAAGATTTTCCTAGTTGGTTAGAGTATTCTCCAACAAAAAATGCTTCATATTGTCTTCTTTGTTATTTGTTTAATGATAAACCAAATGTATGCAATGGTTATGATGCATATACAGTTAAAGGATTTGACAATTGGAAGAAAGTTAATGGTGGAAAAAATTGTGCATACTTGAACCATATTTGTTCTTCTCAACATAGAGATGCTGTAGCATACAGTAAAAATTTATTGAACCAATCAACACACATTGGTAATGATGAGGTTGCAAAGGTTATATTAAGAAACGCTTCTTATAATTCAAAGTATACATTTGGAGACATTCAAAAAGAAATTCTTAGTATTATTGCAAATAAAGTGCGAAAGCATATTCGTAATGAAGCGGGGGATTCATACTTTTGTGTCATGGTTGATGAGTCACGAGATGAGTCCAAAAAAGAGCAAATGGCCATAGTTTTGAGATTTGTTGATGCAAAAGGGATCATACGAGAAAGGTTCTTGGACTTGGTACATGTTACAGATACTTTATCATCAACCTTGAAAACAAGTATGTGGAAACAACTTTTGCAGTATCAGTTTGATGTTAGTAAAATCTGTGGTCAAGGTTATGGTGGTGCTAGCAATATGAGAGGAGAATGGAACGGATTACAAGCACTTGTTCTTAAGGATTGTCCTTATGCATATTATGTTCACTGCTTTGCTCATAGGTTAATTACTTACTTATTTCTCTAGTCTTTTCTTCAGTTTGACTAGATACTTTAATGCTTATTATGCTTTTGTTTTTTGCTCACAGGTTACAACTTACCTTGGTTTTATGCTTCAAGAGAAGTTATTTTCGGTACATCATTTTTTACAAACTTAGTTTCTATTATTAATGTGGTTTGTGCTTCTAGTAAGCGTCATGATGAGTTACAAAAGGCAAAGGCAGATGAGGTTAGAATTTATTGGAATTGGGTGAAATCAAATCGGGAAGAGGACTAAATCAAGTTGGACTTTAAAAAGACCCGGTGATACATTTGGGGTTCTCATTTAAACTCTGTTTGCAGTTTACTTAAGATGTTTGATATCACTCGTGTTGTCCTTCGTGGAATAATTGAAGACTTATCATACTACATTTTTCTCAACGTGAAGATGCTGATGCAGCTTACAGTCACATGCAATCATTTGAGTTTGTTTTTATCTTCACTTGATAAATAAATAATGGGAAGAACTGACATGCTTTCTCGCTTTACAAAAGAATCCCAGATATTCTCAATGCCATGGAGTTAGTTTTCATCAACAAAGATTAGTTTAGATAATTTCAGAAACAATGAATTGGATTCTTCCTTGCACAAGATACATTTTTTTTGTGAAAACATCAAATAGAAATGCCGGATATGACGCTTCATATACTTCTTCTCGGTATCGGCCTCGTAAAAAAGACCATCATGTTACATTTGAGCATTATTATCGAGTAGATCTGTATACATTCACATTGGATAAACAGTTACTGAGTTAAACAGTAGATTCATGAGCGTACAATGGAGTTGTTATCTCTTTTTTCACTTTAGTATCAAAAAAGATTGATGTTGATTAGATTTGGCTTTTTGTTGAGAAGTATTATCCTGAAGATTTTACGGACCTGGAGAGAATTCAGATAAGATATCAATTGGAGATTTTTAACGTTGAAAAGACAGAGAATATCAAGTTAAGTGGTGCATCAACTATTCTTATCTATGCAAGACTCTTGTGGAAACTAAAAACGGAGACGTATTATTTGGTTGATAGAGTGATTCGCCTGGTCTGACACTTCCGTTTCTACTGCAACAACAGAAAGGGGATTTTCACAATGAAAATATTCAATCGCCTTCGTAATAAATGTCAGATGAGTATCTCGCGAATAGCTTGGTGATTTACATAGAAAAGAAATAGCGAAAACTTTAATTCAGAACAAAGTTTAAAAGAACGGAATCGGCCTCGAGGCGTTTTCCCATCGCCTCACGAGGCGTAAGCCTCGAGGCGAACCGAGGCGTAATCCGAGGCGGAATTACAAAATAAATAAAAAATTATATATCTTATAAAATAAAATACTAAAACATCACACTAAACACTTTCCTAAGTAAATTCATCATCTAAGCAAAAATACCAATTTGATCCAATATTCGCCTCCATGTCAAATAAGACTAGTTTCAGTCCCATATTGACCTAATTTCAATCCCATACTAGTATTCTACCACAAAACAACTGATAAAAAGATGTAAAACATAAAAAAAGATGATAAACTGCACAAAAGATCAATTTTACTCAAACTACGCCTCGTTCCCGTCTCACCGTTTTTCGAACCGCCTCATCCTAAGAGGCGTAAACGCCCCATCTGACCCTATGAGGCGCCGCCTCATATACGTTTTCTTACCGCCTCGTCTCGAGGCGTACGCCTCGACCGTTTTTTTAAACCATGATTCAGAATGCATATAGATGATTTCAAAGATCTTAAAGGTCGTCGGGCTGAGTTGTAATTCTTCTTTAAGGTACTCGTCTTTCTCTAGCATTATCATTAATGTCATTTTAATTTTATATATAAGACTGGTTTTTGAAGGGAAAACATTATTAGCTATTTATAGTTTTTATTGTTTGATCTTACCCAACCGAATCACCAACCGATTAGCCAAAAATATAACCTCTAACGTAGCGATACCAAAAAAAAAAATTTTGCTCACGTGCCTGTGACTTCTGCCCCCCCGCCCCCCTATTCTTTTTTCTTCAAGCTCCGCCACTACAGACAACCACGGCGAACGCGGCAGCCACCGCCTGCATCACATTAGAAACATCGCACAACCGCCACACTCTCTGTCCAGGAAACCTTGATCAAAATCGGAATGAGAGAAAAAGAGAATGATATGAAATAAGGTAGAGAAAGATGCATCATATCTGCACTACATGCATCAAAAGTGGTATTGGAATTATAAGTGTTCATCCTGTGGTTGTTTAATATAAAGGCAAATTAAAATTGATAATATCATATCACTATTAATACCAGCGTGCCTCCTTTGTTGACTTATTAACATTTTGAAATAAAAAAGTTAAGTGAAACTAGAAGAGTAAATAAAACTACGGTACAAGTTGATAATTAATATTATTTCAATTCAATGTGTACAACATCTTTTAATATTCATAAAGATATAATTCACTTAGTTTAATTGACTTTTTTAGCATGCAGCCAGATTGTTTTAGGTACTAAAGGATGATAGGAGGTTTGCCTTAGCATAGATTAAAACTTACCTGCAGTTTGAGGACTTGCATCCTATTATTAAAGTTTTAAAGACTTTATTTTAAATAGATGCATCGGAAAATTGGATGTTTGGTGTTTCTACAGCGATTGGTTTATGATTATTAGTATATCTAACTATGTTGAGTTATGAATTGTCAACTTTAAGCTTCACGGGTTTGGGCATTTCACACAAATCAATAACGTTTTTTTCACTTGTAGTTAGAGGTGTTTATTATTCGAATTTGATTCGAATAATTTGAATTCTATTTGAATTAAATTTGAATTCGACTTTTGGTTTATTTGATTTGAAATTAATTAATTAAGTCGAATACGAATCTGAATATAATATCATTTTCAATATTCGAATAAGGAAATATACATATATTTATTATATTTTTAAGGGGCCGGTTACTATATAAAGTGTAATTTTCGTGTGAAGCGCACGAACTCATCAGAGCGTGACACGTGTTTTTTTGGCGGAGGGATAGTTTCGTCCGCGCTACAATTACACATAAAAGGTACATAATTACGCAAGTTGTATTCATAATTACACAAGTTATATCTATTATTACGCAAGTTATATTTATTATTACGCAAATAAAAATTACTCACGTTATAAAAAATAATCACGCAAGTTATATTTATAATTACGCAAGTTATGTTCATAATTACGCTGTAAAATATCACGCAAGTTATACGCATAACACAAGACGTTTTAAAAATTGATTTTTCTTATAAAAAAGTATAGCAATATTATACTCATATTAAGAGGATAAAATGCTCAATTTTATGGTGCATTTTTTTAAAAAATAATGTCAGATAAAAAGTTATATACTTTTAAAAACAAGGGGAATTTAAAAAAAGTTAACAATTATAGGTTTTCAAATATACCCCTCCAAGTATATTTTTTATGTGATTATTTTATTTTAAATCTGAACCGTTTATCATTTAGATCAACGGTTGTTATCACTTCGTACACTTCGCATAAATTAATCAATTTATATCGTATACTTTCTCCTAATTTAAATATATAGTAATATATAGTATGTAAGTGTTATATTTTTTTATTGTTTTTAAGTATGGATTTGGCTACGTGTTATATTAGGAGTACTTTGATGTGTTTGTATTATATTTGCCTCTTTGTGGAATATGTTGATATTATTTTGATTATGTATTCATGCTCTTTATGTTTTTTTTTGTATTGACATATGATATTAGATTGTTAAAGTTTTATTAATGTAGTGATTTAGTTCTTTGCAGTTTTTTTAATCCGTTTATTAGAATCAATTTGAAATTTTATTCGAATTCAAATAAGTTTATTCACAATCAAATCCAATTTTAAAAATTACAAATCAACTACTTTGATTCGAATAAACCGAATTCAATTCGAATAAACATTTTTACTTGAAGTATGTGACACGATCAACCTCTTCAACCCAGTGATTATGAATATTTGTTAGATTTCACAAACCTAAACCTAATTTTTATAAACATAAATCGGATAACATGATAATTTTTATTATAGAAATAGTAATTACTTGTTTTTATGTTTTAAGAAACAATGTCTATTGTATCTAATAAAAAATATTTCTTTTGTCACTTATTATTTTTTTTACCCATGTTTTTGACACTTGTCATTCTTCTAGAATCCTCACATCATTTTTCCCTTTAAAAGGGTATTATAGTAATTTAAACACTTAAACTAATTTCTCTCTCATTTGAAATCAATTTTATTAATTGCTATATTTATCTCTCTCATTTAGATTTTTAAAATCAAGCTATCATTTTAAAAATAGATTTTATTAGAGAAATTAAAAATCGCATCTTTTATTAAAATATAAATAATAAAAAAACAAATTTTTATACAATATGAATTTTCTAAAACACTAAACCTTTTTAAAAACAAATATATTTCAAATCGGTCCTTTTTAAAAAAATTATTATAAAGGTGAAATTTTCAAATAGTAGTCTTTAGTAAAACAAACAAAATAATTACAAACCAGAGTTTTTAATAAACAAGATTTTTATAAAAATATCCTTAAAACGAATGTTTTAAAATGAAACTATTTAGATAAGAAAGTTTAAGAAATAGTATAATTGTTTTATTTTTTGAGATATTACTTGTATATAATTTTAATCATATCTTATATTAAAATATCATATTGTAACTGTTCGTGTTTTTTAATAGCTATAATCCGTTTTATAAATGGGTTTCTAGCCTACCTACCTATCTATAATCTGTCTATCTATCCATCTATAATAAAAAAAACTAAGAGAAGAGGTGACATAATTGTAAGTCTCATCATATTAATTTTCTCATTTCTCTTTATTATTAATAATAATAACAAATACTAATAATATTATTCATACAATTTTCAAATTAAAAAATTATTTAATACAAATTACAAACACACTTTTTAAAAACAATACTTTCATAAATACATAATAGAACGAACTTTTTTAAAAAAAACTAGTTGGTTTTCCTACCCACGCTTCGCGGCGGGGTTCTCGGTTAGGCAACCAGGGGCCCAGACATACAATCATAGCCACAGACGTGTCAAGTGTAATATCGTATCAACAGCCAATTCTCTACTGCATACACTATACAATTAACAGATCAAATCACTATATTATTGTCACAATAACAACGAACCGAACAGGTTGACATAATAATAATACTGGTATAGCAAGGCTCAGAACTAATAGCAGTTACGGCTGCACACCACGAAGGGATGCACACCAAAGCAACTGGCTTAATTTTCGCAAAACAATCATAGCCTTGTAACCGCCATATGTCTCAGATGAAGTCAACTTCATCATCATCGACGCATCAGTCATCGAGGTACCAAAACAGTTGAAGGTCTCAGATGAACAATGGTTTATCATCATCGACACACAAAAACAGCGAGGCACAACATGCAAAACCGATCAACACAGCAATTTACACTATTCACGGTTGATACATTAGCGCCTCAATAAAGCAGATACCTATTAGCATCGACACACTAAATTAAACCATACAAGGGTTAGATCTCAACAATGACAGCCAACCCACCAATACCACCACCTTTAACGACTACCAATAGCCACCACCTCCATCTCAACCGGTTAGAGAAGCGCAAGCGGCACAAATGTGCCACCACTACCACCGCGACGACCTCTAACAACCACAATGGTCAATCGTAGGTGATTAAGAGAGAAGGTAGGTGGGTATGGTTGCAGGCCAAGCCACAGACAATGGCGGCGGCCCAAAGCTCACACTCAAACTAAGCCATGTGAGGTGGTTTTTTCGACAAGCCGACGATGGTGGCGGCGACACAACAGCTAAGAGAGAAGATAGGTGGATATGCCTGTAGACCAAGCCGTAGGCGGCGGCAGCACTAAGGCGGCCCAAAGGTCACACCCACGGTCCCTCTTTAAAACAGCCTTCAAACACCCAAATTAAGGCACATGAGGTGGTTTTCCGGCTAGCTGATGACGGTGGAGGCAACACAACAGCTGGCCATTAACCGGCACCGCCATCACCGATAGAAAGTCGCTAAAACCAAAAGAAAAGAAGTGGACAGATAATAAAGAGAGCACACATCAGTCGAGGAACAAAAGCAAAATTCTCATAATACCCCAAAACAATGTTTATGGCTTTGCTTTTTTCACATATAGTAAATTCATTTTTCTTAAAACAAAATATTTAAAACCATGATTATTTTAAAAAAAAGTTTAAAAAAATACATTTTTGTTTATTTACTTAAAAAAGCTATTTATACGTAATTATAATCATATTTTATCTTCAAACATGATTTTTTAATTCATAAATTTTTAAAACTAATATTTAATGTTTTATTTATTCAACCCATATAATACATAGGTATTAACCTAGTTTATATATATAAAACTAACAACACGAAATATCATTTTTTCCATAATAACAAGCTTTAATAGCTATTTGATGTTAAAATCACGTGAATTAGAAAATCCCTGAATTTTGGGGATAATATTTGAAATCGAGTAAGCGATTTAAATTTAATAAGCAGCATTTAAATTATTTTTATATGTTTTTCGTAAAGATTATTGGATTACTTTATACAACGTTTTTTCTCTAAACGGTATTCTTCTTTATTTATACAATGTCATTTTTAAACAGATTATACAATGTCATTTAGTCTTACGATTTCCAGTAAATATTAAATTACATCTATAGGAAATTATCGAATAACAGACAAGAAATATTAACTTGGGTATAAAGATTATAAATAAACGATTCCAATCTACAATGTGTTTTAAAGAATTTGTGTTATTTGTAAATAATATAATATTATATTTAAATAAGAGTTTTATCTTAAAATAACACATCTTAAGAGAGAATATTTTAATTCATGCTATTTGTTATTCAATTGAAAAAGTGGTTAAAAGTGTTGGTATTTAAAAGAAGGTATCCTCATCACTTAAATAGTGCATCAAGAAGATAGTGGTATACAAGTGATTATACATCTGTTACATTTTCTTAGAAATGTATAGGCATATAAGAGTATTCACAGCCTGTTTTTTAAATTTATATGAGTGTATTCCTATATTATATGGTATGGTTATAAGTGGTTGTGAGTGAAAAATATGAAAATTTACTGTTCATCTGTATTTTTTAAAACACTGTTCAAAACCCTATAATGTTTAATCTGATATACTCTCCGTGGACACTACATTACCTCTCACCCAAACATTCAGGGGCGAAGGATGTTGGGGCCGGGGGGGGTAGTGTTAACTTTTAGTCCGGTAGTGTAAATTTTGTATAGATATGAAGTTCGCCCCCCCTAAAATAATTTAATTCAGCCCCCGCCCCCCCCTACGGGGGTGTTCAAGCTCCGCCACTGCAAACATTTATGACGACTTATAAAGATACGTCATATGTTTAACGTAGCAATCAAGAACCAGAAGTTGACAAAGACTTCCATCATGAGGTTTTTTGAGCTAATGGTTTTTTTTATACACAAGAACGTCTAAAAGAAAGATTACTAAGAGTGAATAAAGGGGATGGGAATTAGGTATGAATATGAGGATGAGGTGGTGATATAAAGTGTTTAAATTATATCTTAAATTTTATTTAATTGAACTTTAATAAATCAAACTATTACTCATTGTCCAATAATAACTTATTTATTAATTTGGCTAGTAATAATCTTAACTTTCACTTTTGTTTACCAATGGTAATCTTAATAGCATTATTATCATACATTTACACTTAATTTGTATTTATTTTAGTTTTGATTTAACTTGTATGATTTTTTATTTTATTCATAGTCATTATTGTGAACGAAATCGAGTGCAAATCAAACGTAAATATTTAATAATTATGTTAATGAGACTATTGTTGGTAACAAAAGTGAATGTTGAAATTATTATCAACTAAATTAATAGTATGAATTATTCTTGACTAATAAGTAATAGTTTAAATTATTAAAATCCAATTTACTTTTTTTTTTATTTTTTTATCTAGCATGTAATTTATATTTATCTATTCATTTAAAATATTTAAATGCCTCCAAGCTTGTAGCGCGACTAGTCAAGTGGGTGTGGAAAGTATAATACAAATGTGGGGGGAGAACCCAAATCGAATCCCACAAGGTACCCCCTTAATCCGTTTAGCAAGGGAAGCGAGCATTGTTTCTGGTGTCTTGGGTATGAAACAGCTTTTCACCGGCCAATCAGCGTGTTCAATACAGACATTTTTATTCATAATATCTAACTTTATAATTGCATTCATCATTCCTACAACAAAGTTATCTTTAGCTTCAACGGCCACAGTTAACAAAGTGCACCCTTGAACAGATCAAAACCGTGGCGTCTCCTAAGAATGCATAACCATCGTTATCATCATTTACATGGTGATTGGTAAAACACACTGCATTTCATCTTCTTCAGTAGAATGCTGGATTTCATTCTTATCATGACTCTTTGCTAAAGTCTTTTGTGTGTTGTAGTGCCATCATAGGGACGAGACGAACAAGATCAAAACATGCATTTGAAGTTTACTCGTATTGTTTGAAACTAATGGAAGAAGTCAAGAACACACCTAAAACAATCCTTGACATATGATGCCAACATCAAGAATCTGTTTTGAACCATCTATCAAAGGTTATATGTTCAGGTATGGACTTGCCTAGTTATTGATTAATCATGAAACATCTTAATATTTTAAAGGTTCTAATACAAATTTGTGACTTAAAATAATAAAAACCTTGATTCACAATGTCAAACCAGCAGTCTAATTTGTTGTTTCCCAAAACAGTACTTACCAGTTATGCCTAGAATATTTAACAAAACTGTTCGATCCACACCATGAGAAAAAAGTTCAAATAAGATATTCAAATTATACATAACATAATAGGTTTCTCGTAACAAACTACGTAATATTAAAAAAAAAAAAACAATCCAAAAGCACATCAAAATCTTAAATGCTTCAAAAGAAACAAAACAAGTGAAGGTACCAAGCTTACTCGTCTTCCTGGCTGCGCAACCTGGCTAGTTTGTTGGTCACAACAACATCCAACTGTGCTGCACGCTCGACTATCTCCTTCCTTTTGCGGGTTGATACATTGTGTGCAATCTCAGCACAATAAGTTCTGAAATTATAAATAAACCCATATAAGACATGACCCAAATTGATCTATAATTTAAACAGGCTGAATTTGTCACCTTTACTTACCTGTTGTGCATCATAAGAACTTCAAGCTCCTTGGCATTGTGCACAACAAACTTCTTGAACCCGTTTGGTAAGTAGTGGCGTGTCTTCTTGTCTGACCCGTATCCAATATTTGGCATAAGAGTCACACCTTTGAACTTTCTCCTCACACGAGAATCAATACCCTTGGGCCTGCGCCAGTTTTCCTGAAACAGGATAAGAGTAATGTAAAAAAAAGAACCATGAAAACAGCTCTAAGAAATCTTGATTCTTAAACTCAACAAATCATAAGACAGGGTAAAAGTACCTTAACACATATTTTCCAATCGCTCTGGGGCCTCTTGAACTTCTTTACACGCTTCTTGATGATCTTCTTATCAAGCTTTGGACCGCCATTGGTAACTGAAAAAAGTTATATGATAAAAATGGGTCAAGATGAAATCAACGTAATAAACGTACTACTCAATATAGGCACATAAGGGAAAATATAAACATAATCATAAGTAGAAACAAGCGTAACAATTATACGAGCTTCAAGTTTCATATGACGAGAATATTCCACCCATTAATAACCTAGTTTCTCATTGTGCAGCTATAATCACTCGCTTTTTAAACAACAAGAACCACTAGTATAAATTTTTATAAATGTTTAACACTTTTTAAAAAAAAATGAAACTCATATAAAACTTGATTACTATTTAATGATTAACTTTCTCAACTTAGAATGAAGTTAGGGGTAATTATGATGAAAAAAGTTCACTAAAATCTAAATAATAATCAAACTTTACAAATGTGCTGTTTAAATCAACTTAAAAAAATAATAAATAGTAATCACAACCAAGTTTCATTTATATTCCATTTAAGTTGCTTTTCAATAGTTTAGACACTTGTAAAGAAAAACTCACAACAATGAAACAAAAAAAATAAATCCTGAGTAGTTCTTATAAAATATAGTTAGAAAACAATGAGTGATTTTATTGTAACAATATTAAAACTTGGTTATTATTTCATGATTCATAACCACCCGTGCTTTCTAATAACCAGAACAAACAACATTGCAACCAAAATGATCTCTAAAAAAGCTAAACGATCTTCTTGTAGCTTCAGATAACCAGTAAGCAACTTCTACGAAATCCAAATCTACAATAATCCCTAAATTTAACCAATTTTCAAATCGATAATCACTAACAATCAAAAATTCTTTTAAAAACACAATTCGTTCACATTGAAGCAACAACAAGCATAACCAGATGAATCGACAAGTGAAACGAGCTAAAAACTGATTTAAATATGCTACAGTGTTCGGAAACAACAAATAGAGATGTATGATTGAATGTAAGAAGGATGAAAAGCTTGAAACCTGGTGATCGAAACGAAACGGCGGATAATATGACCCTGCAGATGGGAGCCGTGAGAAGAACAAGAAGACGAAGCCCTAGGGTTTATACCATCACAGAAGCTCGTGTATTGGGCTATTGGTGTGTAAAATACCAACACTTTGCCCAATCATATATTTTTAAACTATGCAAGGCCCAGATCATCCTTGTTAAATGTTAACGTTCTTTGTTATAATTTTGGAAAATTACGCAACTCAAGTTTAAAAATTATTCTATTAGGTTGTCCGTTTTTATATTTTGTTTAAATTATATGTGTTAACATGTTTTTAGCATGTTTTTCTATTTGTTTCAATTAAAAATATTTTTTTTTTTTTTGATGATAATATGGAACGATAGCATGAATTAAATTAGCATCCAAGTTGCTTGCATTTTACGGATAAATAAACTACAAGGACCACAAATGTAAATTGACATTTCTAGAAGTATGATAGCCAAAATAAATACGCTAGTGGTCGCCTGGTCGATGCCAGCAATATTACTAAATGAGTTTATATATAATTTTCTAAAACGTTATACTTAAAATTTATAA
This sequence comes from Flaveria sonorensis, assembly GCA_025506505.1. NCBI lineage: Eukaryota > Viridiplantae > Streptophyta > Magnoliopsida > Asterales > Asteraceae > Flaveria > Flaveria sonorensis. The sequence continues at coordinate 54,964,799 of CM046434.1, forward strand.
GAAAATAAGCACAACGTTTCCAGGTTTCTTTTGTTATATAAAGTTTTGATGTGGTTCAACAATGTCCAAGGGTTTTTTTTTTTATATTTAGCTTGCGGGCTCACAACAACATTTCGAAGTTAATTTTTTCACATTTTCACGCTCCCGCCACAACACGGGGACCTTAATACTAGATCTTTTACAAAGTATAAATTATAAACATAAATATTCAAGCCCGAAGTGTCAATATCATGACTTTTGCTAAACAATGTTGATACAATTTTAGCTTTTAACTCGATTAATTATGGAGTTGTCCATAATGTCGGGGAAACGGAACAACGTCTCTAACATCAGTAAGACCAGTGACAAAAAGAAGCATAACATCAAACATGACATTAAACCCTGAATGCTTGACCGTTCCTTGCTTGCAAAGATCTAAGTACCATTCATATTGATCTTTTGTCAACCCAAGTTCTATAATCCTGAAAAACATACACGAACGCCCATACAAATTAACACTAGAACATAAACTAATACAAAAAAAACTTTATTAGGCTTAAAGGGTGTCATTCTGGGTCACACTTGTATCTTCTAGTTAAAGGTGGCAATTTCAGCCCATCAACTTTGAGATGGGTCGATACGGGTTATATTTCATGATCCTGAAACATACACAAACGCCCATACGAAATTAACACTAGAACATAATACTTTTAACTTTATTAGGGTTAAACGGTGGCATTCCTGGTAACTCTTGTATCATCTAGTTAAAGGTGGCAATTTCAGCCCATCAACTTTAAGATGGGTCAATATGAGTTATATTTTGTTCTTAATCAGGTCAATAGGTTGAAAGTTGTTCCGAGTATTCAAATGCATAAAACCTCTTCAATCGCTTTACTTCAAGCATTAACTTGTCTTGGTAATGATATAGTTTATGTAATCATGCTTAACATATTAATTAATAGGTATGTATAAAATTATTTTTTTGTGATGGAAAGCGTCTGCTAGTTGGGCCCGACCCGACCCATTCATTTTGCACACCTAGCTATGTGCTTAAGAATCTTCCTAATTATGCATAGAATACACTAGTTTTAATATTTTACCTTTTACTCAAATGGTTTAGGCGTTCCTCCTTCTGACTGCCCCTTACTAGAGCTCCAACCTTTATAATAATAGAATAAGTTTAACTACAATTAAATCAACAAAACTTTGAAGTGTTCATGTGGCATGATAATGATTAGTAGAGGTATAATTTTGACACAATTAAAGTAGGTTAGTGCAAGGTTATCTTTCAGACCGTTACCCAACACGCCCATTTTGTGGAACTTACCTTTGGGACAATCACATCAAATGCTGCAACAGTCTTCCCGTCGTCGTTTAATCTTGCGTTGAAGGGTTTTAGTTCTTTAGGATAATCAAAGATGATTATAGGCTTCTTGTAAAACTCATTAACCAGATAACTGCATTAGGAAACTGAGTAAACTTCATAATCAAGAAAGTATACAAAAATGAGAAAGAGATTTGTTCATTTGAGCCAAACCTTTCGTGTACTTCCTTTAAAGCATCGCCCAATTGGATTTTGGTTTCAAAGGTTTTGTCCGTAACCTGAACGAAACACGCGATTATAATGGCGGACTCGAGTTTAGCCACACTATCATTGCAATTTTTAAATTCATGTTATGTTTTATCTTTAATACATCAAGTGGGCCAAAAAGTCAGCTTGATAAGAAACGGGTCTAACGGTCAAACAAGTTAAGAGTCATCCAAAGTTTTTTTCAATACAAAAAACCTTCCAAATCATTTTCTTAAAAGTTAGGTTATAGTTGATACGATAAACTTTAGTAATCATATCTGACACATAAAATCTTTTTGTTTGAACAAAAAAAAAGTGTTTCAGGTCAACTAACCCCTCACCTATACAAAAAGTTTCCTTTCACCATAACCCATTTTGATCCATTACTTAATTACCCAACCCATCCATTTTGCCACCTTTAGTTGTTTAATCAAGTGAAATCTTGGAGTTACCTTTTTCAAAACTTCTACAGCTGTTGTATATGTGATCTTTTCAAAAGGCGCTAATGCCATTGAATTAAGGCGATTGATAATGTTTTTGTCACCCCTTTTTGAAAGAAAATAAAGATCTTCATAACAATTTTTAGAAACCCAATTGGATACAAACTTCACAAAATCCTCAGCACACTTCATCGCCTCCTGAAGTCACAACAAACAAATGATTTTAGTGTTTAAAATTAACCTTTTCTGAACAAGAACTATAAAACAAACCTCAAGTTCTGAGAATGCCATCTCTGCTTCGATCATCCAATTTTCGGCTAAAGATTTTTTCGATTCTGATTTATCTGCTTGAAATCTTGGCCCTAATGCATATACATTTCCAAGAGCTGATGCAAAGCTTTCAAGATGAAGACTTCCAGAGGAAGTAAGAAAGGCTTGATTAGAAAAGAACAATTTTTCGGTCTCTAAGTGACCCTCAGTCTTTGACTTTGATCTTGCTTCTAGTTCAGCAGCCAATAAGTTTGATTTATGAAGATCTTGAACCGCTGCAGCAAGTGCTTCTTTATTGCTATCACTTTCTTTGAGTTCTTCAACCTTCTTGCTTTGTTCAGCAATCAGCAGCTTAATGGTTTTAAGACTAATAATATCATCCACTGAAACGGGCTCTTCACTTTCCAGTTCTTTAGCAGAAGAAATGGAAGTTGAAACTTGGAAATTTTCAGAAAGTCCATCGGTGTTGGTAGCGGTTATAATCGGGACATCCACATGAACAAACTCGTGGTTCTGGAAAAAGGTATGACTGGCTTGATTCAGCCCATTACGTACCCTAAATACAGATGCCACCTACAAAACAGGAAAATTGACATTTATGTCTATTTAACTGATGTGTTGTTAGGCTCATTTATAAATGAATGGATTGATCCGGGTTAAGTTTATTCTCCAACATGTCAAATGAGTAGCATAGTATAGCTAAAAAGGAAACACGTCAACCTTCAAGGGGTGGCGTAGTGGGTAAGCACCTAATTCCCCTCAGGTCCGAAAGTTGTGATTTAGTGGTCAAAAAGTGCCTGTTTCAAACAGTAAAAATTACCTTTTAACCTGTTACCTGACCGCCCCGACCCACCCATTAATTTAGGGGGAAAAGCAAAATGCAGAGAAAAAATGATCAAGTTTTTACAGTGATTGTTCGAGGTCTAAAGTTAGCACAATCTCTCAAGCTAGCCAAAGACAACTTTTTCTTTGACAAAGGATAAATATTTTGATCAACCATCCCAATATGCAACATTTTTTCAGCTTTCAGCTCGATTGCATGTTTTCCCTGGATTGAAGATTTCTGCAAAACACCTTCTGCTAGTATACAAGTTCCTAAAGGCATGAGTTGACTTGCAGGAGCTATGGAAGAATCCACAATGACCTACAGTACAATTATGTTGTCATCATAATTGTATAAAATCGCATATATTTAAACAATTCTATAGGTTATGGCACCCAAAAAGTCACTGGAATCATAATTTCGAGGGTAAAATGTTCATTTCATAGCTTTTTGATAAGCAAAATGAAACATGTGTTCGCTAACTATACATTATAGCTATGAAACTTCATTAAAACAACATGAAGTTGAAGACTTGTGTTACCCAAAGGCTGGTCACAGAAGAACCATCACTTATTTGCAAGACTGAAAACGAAAGAGGTGGATTTCGCACGATGGATTCAAGTTTCTCTTTGGTATAAGCATTGTTCCCACCAAACACTTGCATAACGGTTCGAAGAAAAGGAACTCTTGGCTGTGTTGTAGGCAGAGGATCCTTCCTCATTACTCTTGAAGACTTAACCCACCCTCCAACCACAACCCTCTGATCAATCAACCCCAACCCACCGTCTCCACGACCCACTATCGTTTTCAAGGCCACCCTTTTGGAGTACCTTGAATTTGAAAGATCCACCGGAGTTGGTGCTGAAATTGGCTTTGGCATTTCATCAAACAGTTGGTGTTCAGAAGACATTTTCAACAAACAAAATGAAATTACAAAAGGGTTTTGATGGGGTTTTGGAATTCAGCTTAAGATGATGGAGAAAGATGGAGTTGTAGCTGGATTGAACTGTTTGATGGTGGGTTTTATGAACACACAAAACCGATTTGATATTGAAGATTTGATTCTTTTCTTGAGAATGCATACTATAAAGATGATTGACGATGAAGAAAGGGGATGTTTTTTTGTATCTGAAACTTGCGATTTTCAAGTGGAAGAAAACAGAGAAAAGGAGATGTGGAGATAAAGGTTTGGTATTCTTCAAAGGGCTTCTCGTCATTTTTCGCGGGAACACCCCACCATAAGATCTGTACATATAAACTGTTGTTAACTCATGAAAACATGACATGAAGATTAGAGAAAACAAAAATTCCCACATGACTTAAAATTTTTCTTAAACTAATAATTCATCTAAAACTTCCTCACAATGTTTCTTTGAAATATCATTTTTTTACTATTTTTTTATTAAATAAATTTGGATCATCCGAACTTATCTTCTAAAGTCAAAACAATGTCAGGTATAACAATTCAAGAACCCGTCCTGCATAATAAGGTCGTCCGGCCAAAAAAAAAAAGTTAGCAGAACTTTAAAAAGTTTGAGAAGTTTTAATTTATAATTATTATAATAATTTAATTAATTTTACTCATATATTGTTATTCTCTTATAAGTCTCAAAATATAATGTTTTTAAAAGATTTCAAATATGCCGTTGTGGTGTACTAATTTTCATTTACATAACGACATTAATTTTATCTAAAATCGAGACGGGTCAAATTTATATCGAACGTTTTTATATAAATAGTTTTCTAGGCATCATATTCACTGGTAAAGTAAGAACATTAAAAGAAACATATTTTAGTATTACTAAACCATGAATATTAATAGTTTTTATTATCTTGATGATAAGACATCAGTAACGTTACATTTTATTCTAATAGATTACTATCAAGCCTTAAACACCACCTCCTGAGATGATGACACATTTGATGATAACAACATCATGCATAAGTTAACTTTTGATTTTTTCTATATCAACTACAACACCGTACATCATCATTTATTATTAAATTAAACTCCATATTAACACACACACACTACTCTTAAATACGATAAAAACAATAGTATATGTGATGTTAACATGACATCATCTATTCATTACTATGATTAACCCCTTATAAATATCGTAAGTTTTCAAGACAATACACAAGGTCGGTCGCTAGAGAGCCCTAACCATATTGTTTTATAAGATTTACTATCATAATTCAATACCACTCTAGGGGTACTCGGAGTGAAGTCGGAAAAAATTACCCGATGAAATAAAAGAGTTTTGGATTGAGGAACTTTTTCGGTTTCACTGGTTGAACTAAGAAGAAATTAAAAGGTGTCCCGGGAAAACTCGAAAACCATGCACTCGTTTCGGAAAACAGAGAAAACTCGAGAGTTATGACGAGTGCCCTAATAAACTTATAATCTGCTGCAATCCGGCAAATGTGGCGCTGCTGTATACTTGTTATAGTTGTATTCGAGTATTCGACCCTGAGCCTCTTGCCTTCAATCCATCACTCAAATGCTTTCACTCTCACGCCGGTGCCGGAGACATCTTCAACGTCTCCTTCCGATCACCTCTCAACTACAATCAACGATACCTCTTTCCACCGCCTCTCGTCCATCCCGCAGGCGGAGCTCCAAATATACTCCGGCCGCCTTGAGAAAAACCGACGACAAGTCGGAATGGTGGGTGGTCGACGGAGAAATGCACGAAATCGGAGAAAACGTGCCGCCGAGAGAGAGATTTGTTATCCCTAGGGATAATATTCCCAACAAACGACGGAAGCAGCTCCGTGAACAGTTTATGCGACGGACTCGCCTTGTTCTCAAAGAATCTGTTGGTTTATTTCTTATGAGTTTGATTTTTATGATAGATTCATGCGTAGTTGCTTGTAGCGGTAGTGAATTGTTTTAGAGTGATGTTGTGTGTAGTTTCGTTTGGTGATCCAACCTAGGGTTTCGAATTGGTAAAGTGGTTGTTGGTGGATAATAGCAGCTTGACCTTAACCGATGATACTCCTAACTTTCATGATGTAGTTAGCTTAATCATCGTAGATTTACACTTGATTTCCACTCAATATTACTTGTATTTTGTCTTTTTGTTCACACTCATCTGAAATCAAATATTAATCAAGTGTAAATCTGTGATGATTGAGCTATCTACATGATGAAAGTTAGGAGTATCATTAGTTAAGCTTAAGCTAATATTTGATTTTATATGATTACGAACAAAACGAGGAAATATAAGTGAAATTGAGTGGAAATTAAGTTAGGAGTATCACTGGTTAAGGTTAAGCTAATATTTGATTTCAGATGATTTGAAAGAAATGAGGAAATGCAAGTGAAATCGAGTGGAAATTAAGGTAAGACTTAAGAGTATCACTGTTTAAGGTTAAGCTAATATTTGATATGATGATTGTGAACAAAACGAGGAAATACAAGTGAAATTTGGTGGAATCAAGTTAGGAGTATCACCAGTTAAGGTTAAGCTTATATTTGACTTCAAACGATTATGAACGAAATGAGGAAATACAAGTGAAATTGAGTGGAAATCAAGCTAGGAGTATCACTGGTTAAGGTTAAGCTAATATTTGATTTCTGATGATTGTGAACGAATGAGGAAATACAAGTTGAATTGAGTGGAAATCAAGTGCAAATCTATAATGATTATGCTATTATGATTGCCTTTGGCAAAATTGTTAGTATGCATTATTATCGACCAATGGGTCATAGTTTTTGATATTAAATTCCAATTTGCAATTGAAAACATCATTATGTGCTATGATTTGCTAAGTTTAATTTACCTATGTTTTGCTTATTGAAGGAGCATGAGATCTGGTGCAAGAAGTACATGGAGCTTTATCAGGAGCTTAGGGAGAATTGGGAGAAGCTATATTGGGACGAGGATTTTTCAAAGAAGCATGGTCAAGAACGTGCAAGTTATGATTCCGCTGAAGATGACAATGAGGACTTCTCACCTTACAGGTTACTGTAATTATGAGTTTAAATAGCAGTTGGTTGAATCTGTTTATGAACATTGGATTACTTTTGATTGTTTCAGTTTTGGTTCTTTGTCAAACAAAATCTGTTGTTAAAGCTATTCACTGTTTCAAGAATTTTTATTGTTAGCTATCTGATTATTAGAATGACTGTTTAAATTCTTTGGTTCTGTTTTGCAGAAGAAGACAACCTCATGCAGAGGAAACAAAGGTACACGATGCTCGAATTGCCCGGTTGCATTATTTTGCTAACCCAGTGAGTTGTATATAATTTTACTAAAACTGAGTTGACTTTTGATAGCAGAATCATGCTTTTGGGAGAAATAGGCAGGGAGATCCATTGGATAAGGTAGGCGCAATCAGGGATAAGTTTGAATTTGACCGGGAGAGAAGAATGAGAGATAAAGGTCAGTTATGGTTTGTCTGTTTATAATGTACGCATTTTCATGTTTTATTTTGCACTATGTTGGATGATTAACTCACAGGACGTGCGTCGGTTAGATTTATGGTTTAGCATTATAGTTCTATGAGATCCTGTTATGATACTAATATTGTAAGCCATGTATAGTAGAATGGTATACAATTTTGTCTGATAAGTGAGATTATTAAATTACTTAGGGGGCATGAAAATGTATGATTTGAAGTGATTGTGAATTGGGATGTTAAATAATCATGGTTAGATAATCAGCTGCAGTAAAACAGGTTGTAGAAGATAGTGCTTGGATGTTAATATACTCATTGAGGTTGTAATAATCAAATCGTTAAATGTGACAAATTTTGATTATTAAAGGAATTAACAGATAAAATGAACAAGATGGCATTTTTAGTGGGAAAAAAACGAACGATGTCTCATGAAGAGAGTAAAACTTACCCAAGTTAGGCTACAACGAGGGGAAAATAGTTAGTTTTATATATTTGGACAGTTGGTTTTGTTGCAGCTGGCATGGAACCAACTATTTAACATTGGCTAAATAATCTGATAATCATAAGCATATTAATATCAGACAATCAGTTCTAGAATGCAAATCCTTTTATTTTCTTTTTATGTCTTATAATTTTTAAAAATCCCTGATTGAGCCATACTCAACAAATGATATGTGATTGCTTGCACAGCCTTTGCACCTATGCGGTTTACAGATCCTGATTCTTCATCAAGGAATCAGTCATTTGATGGAAACAGATACCTTTCATCCAGTGACAGCGATTAAGTCAAAGGTAGTCTACTATACATTTTCAAATAAAACATCATGTGGGTCTGCAGTTGAATAACTTTATTTTTATATTTCTGTTCTCTATAGATGCATGGAAGACCTAGATGGATATCAGAAAACTTTCTGACCACCTCTAACCGATCACATCTGGAGAGGTTGTGGCTTTGATTCTGGGAGCATGGGATATTGTTCATTGCTTTCGGGTCATGAAATAGAAATGTAAAATATGGTTTTTCCCTTTAAAATGTTATTTGATTTTGTCTGATAGATTGTTGTTTATGAAATTATTAAAGCCCTCCGGATATTATATGAAGGTAAGGTTTTACCCCTTCTCTATGTCTCAATCAAATTGCACTACACAACACCTTTACTACCAACTATGACACGCCACCGGTTGTCGTAATTTGCTGCTACCACCAAGTCAGAACTCTAGTGTTGCCACCACTCTTGGTCTCTTGGATGATCACGCTACTAGCACATAATCATGAATCTTTTGACAAATATTCAACGATATTGGATAAAAGAATCCTGTGATACTTTGTTACACCCAAAGTGGCCCTCGCAAATTCCTCTTTTGATCTTATTGAATCACTTGTTCTGGGGTGTAAACACGAATATGGCCAAGAAACGGGTTTATAATGTTCTATAAGCTATAAAAGATCATGAATACATGCATACAGCACTGCTAGAATTGAAGAAAGTACAAAGTGGATAAGTGGTCTCGAATGATTGATTGCATTACCTTGATGTTACAAATGAAATCATGGACGTTGAATCTACCTGCCTGAAACGTAACATTTTGCATTTAAGACAATTATTACAGCTGCAATCACCACGTGACACTGACATTACTTACGAAACATAACATCAGTCACAACCGTGACCTAAGAGGAGCGTTACATGAGTTTGGGGGTGTGCGATGTAGAAGAACCATGGAAGGGGTTTGAGTTGATTTGGAGGGTTTGAAGAGTAATTCGTCTAGTTTTATGTAAGTTTAAAAAAAGCAAACCATAAACAAAAAATCGATCCACCTAAGGATGGTAATAGGACGAGTTTGGTATAGGTTTGAGTAATCCCAACCCCATACCCGATCTGAAAATTGTGTCTTATACCCGGCCCGAAATCCGACGGGTATGTATCGGATATTTATCCATCGGTTATTGGGCATATCCGCGGGTAATCGGGTATACCTGTTAAGATTAAAAAAAATACCCATTGGATATACCCATTTATTAATATTAGGACATCATAAAGCTACATTTGCATATACGTGCTAAATAATATTCTCAGTTAAACTTTGAAATTTTTTGGATGATATACCACTACTACTATTCTAAAATTTTAAGGACAAATATCGAGTTATATTATAACCTTATAAGATACTATATAGTGCGAATGATATGAAAATTAATAACTTATATTCAACACATAACTATTATGTAAAAAGATATTAAATAAGATAATAAAAGATATAATATATAAATTATATATGATATAATTACTAAATAAAAGAAATTAAAAAAATAAAATAATTTCACGTATATAATCGGGTAAATGGGTATACTTATCGGGTAAGAGGGTATACGATGCAATCCCATAACCGTCCCATACTCGTGAAAAAATAAAAATTAATCCTATACCCACGAAAAAAATACAAATTAATCACATGCCCGCTTCCGACCCCATACCCGTCCCAAATGTCTCGGATTTCAAGTATTCCAATCAGATTCGAGTTTGATTGTAATCCCTAGATCCACCCTAATGGTCTTCATCTCACCTACTATATAAGCTGCCAAGGGAACGGTGTGACACACCCTGAATGGGACATGTGGAGTCTATCCCTACTTATGTACCCAACTTGATGGTCAAAACCTTTACTGATCAAACTTATTATAAGTTGCTCAACCTACTACCTCACTAGCTCCTCCCTATAATGAGGAGATAACCTACCTAAGGGGAGTTTCATCCACTCCTCCGGGTCATGCTTTTAACTACCAAAAGGACTGACATATAACAAATAGGTTGGTTGGAAAGGCAAACGTACCATCAAATTTTACTACCCGGAGTGTTCACGGGGATAATATCTTATAGACTCTCTAACATGTTTTCTATGGTTGTAGAGAAGAAGAACGAGCCTACAGCACAACAAGATAAACCCAAACAGAGGAGTCTCACCTCATAGCCGTGAAACACCTATCCAGAATCCTCCGTGTGAGGGAATTTGTTTCAACAAACGTCATAGTGTCAAACTTAACACCTCATAAGGGTGGGAGGGGTGCCCACACCATACACCCCACACCACATACCCACAAATAACATTTTGTCACGTCACACCACACCATATGAAGGGGGCACGATGTGTTTTGGGGGGTCGGGCAGCATGAAACGGTCAAACGACAGTTCAAAACGGGGGAGAAGTGCTGCGTGTGGGTGCCGTGAAACAGCCAAACGGCGCGGCGTGGGGGATCGGCGCTGCCCACCGTTGTGGGGTTCCGGCGTGGGCGCCCTAACCCCCTAATGTTGTGATACACCCGCATGCCCTTACACATAACACATCAACCATAAGCGTAACTTTGATTTTAAATATTACTTAAAGCTGCATTACCGAGTTTAATAAACGAAAGAAAAGAAAAAAAGTAAAAGGAGCTTAGCGAGAGAAAAGAAATGAAGAGAAATGAAATTAAGGAGAAAAAAAAATGGAGAGAAAGAAAAATACATTAAATTTTTGTGTTCCAGAGTTCGAAGAAAATAAAAAAAATATAAGAATTTTATGTGTTTTATTTTTTTTCTTCTTTTAAAAAATTCGGAAACACCGTTTTTTTTTTTTTTTTTGTTTTCTTTTATTTTCCTCCTTTATAAAACTTATAAACATATTTTTTTGAAACGAAAACAATAATACAGGAGTCCCTCTGTCATTTCACGATTCAGAAATCCGAACCTCCGTCCGGCGCCAAACGCCCCTCTCTTCCCTTCAAACTCTCAACGGAACCATTTTTCAATCTCACTTTCCGACGACATCCATCTTCCGATCTGCATCCTTCATCATCTCCACTACTCCAATTGCAAACACATCATACATCATCATCATCATCATCATCATCATCATCATCATCATCATCATCTAATCCACAGAAAACCATAAGCAGCAGATGAGCGGGGCGAAACTGTGCGCATTATTGGGCGAATTAGGGTTCGAAGGTCACCACTCGCTTGATCCCGACAGCTTCGAATGGCCCTTTCAGTACGAAGATGCACGTCCGATACTCGATTGGATTTGCTCCAGCTTCCGTACATCCAACGTCATCTCCGCCTCTGAACTTTCTCAGTTATATCTTCCTCATTCTCTATCTCTATGCAGCAGTTAGTTAATTACGTGGCTGTTTATGTGTGTTTCTGTATCCACTTTTAGGTCTTTTAGCTTGTTGTCGTTCTCTGATGGATTTATAGAATGTGGAAAGGTCAATTTTGCTGTTAGGGCTGCAATTCTACGATGTATATTTTTCCGAGTTTACTTAACGAGAGAAAAAAAAAAAGAAATGGAAGGAAAGAAATAAACAGCTGTTCCCGAGTTTTTTTTAATAAAAGGAAATGAAAGGAAAGTTTTATTTTATTTTCGGAAGAAAATGGAGAGAAAAGAAAATGTTTTATTTTATTATTGGAAAGGTGTTAGATAGAGCATGTTTAGATAATGATTGTGGTCTTATGGTGATATGTTTTGTGAAGTTTCTTATTGGGATTTAGAGGATCTGATATTGTATTTTGTATTGTTATCCAGGTATGAACAGTTTATACAAGATGGAAAGCTTTTGGAGGTGAGCAGAATGATTTTTTTTGGTGGTTGTGGTTGATATTAGTACCAAATTGAAATTGGGTATGGTGAAAAGAGAGACTATTAGGGTTCATAATTGATGTAGGTTTACTTGGAACAAGAAATAAACAAGGGTTAAATTGTAGAAACAGGACTACTGCTAAAGAAACTGTCAATTTTCTTTTCCTTTTCTTAGAAAGGCATTTTACACAAGTACACAACCATCTAATATTCTAACCTATTCCTAATTTTACACTACAACTAATTTACATCAACCCGCCATAGGCGGGGCTAGAACCCTTGACCTTAAGGGGAGCTTCACCCTTGACTCCAAATGGCTTTGCCTTTGGACCCAACCCCCCACCTCTTAAAGAAACTTTCAATTACAAGATGAAAATAACATAATTTTGTATCATATTTAGTTTACCATGACGATAAAGTTAAATTCATATAATTCAATATGGAGTTGGTGAACTACATTAAAGGTCAAAAAACTGTCGTATAGCTTATTAAGGTTCATGTGTTTGCTTGCTGGAGGAATGTTGGGAATAGTCAACTGTATTGTTTATCTTTAGCCGCCAATCATTTAAATCTGACAGTCCAAAGGTATTGGTGAAAGTTGGAGGGCTTCTATTTGAAGGTTTTGGTTGTTTTGATCGTTGATAAATTAAGTATTTACATCCTTAATAACAGTGAAACAAAGAACTCATATACCACAATATGTTAATACTTTATTGTTATATTTGCGGGAACTTCAAGCACACACGACTATAGGCTACAGTTTAGTTGCTTAGGACTATCTGTAAATTAGGATGAACTGAGGAAGGCATATGAAATTATGGAGCTAGGTTGCAAAATTCTGGGTGTGAATCACAATTAGCATTATTAAATCAGGTCTAAGTTGGAGAAACATGTTCAATGTGCTGCATTTGCTCAATTGTGATTTGCTGATCAATGATTTTCTATTTAACAAATAAGCAGTTCAATCCCATATAGTCTCTTAAAATTACCTTCTTTTATCAAATGTATTCACAGGGAGATGACCTTGATTTTGCCTATGAAAGCATTTCAGCCTTTTCAACTAGGAGAGACAATCAAGAGGCGGTTTTTGGAGCTGAAGAAGGTTTAAAAGACATAAGGTAAACTTTTCAAGGGATCTTAAGTTGTAACTAAACACATATAAAGCACAAGTATGAATAGGTTTGCCTTTTCTACTTCTATCGTCATTCTTAATTGTCACTTTTTTGCTCAACATGTCATTTTTAAAGTGCGACAACAATGCATGATACTTTTTCCGCCTAAGCCTTGATTTGCTGGTGGATCGTTAGTTTTTTAATCATGTGACACTGATACAACCTGAACTAATTTGGAGTAAATAAAGTGCAGATTTCAATTAAAAAGACCCAATTCGAGAGGGGCAACTCTCCGATTACAGATACTAGCAACGTTTATTGGAAATAAAACTGGAATGATAACAAATGAAAAGAAAACATAGATAAATACTGCAGATGTCTTCATAACTGCCCACTATTCGACTTCCGTCAACTTTTCCACTTCTGTGAACCTTTCCACTGCCAAAGGATTAAGGCAAGAATTAAATACTAGTTGGATCTGCTCCATAGATGCCCCATGATCCCCTGGACCCCCGACCCGTTTGTTCTTCCGGGTATAAACTTTAAGTGGCAATGTATCATTACTACCGGCCCGGAAAGACGACTTGTCCTCAAGGCGAAAGGAAGGAAATTGGTATTTCAACAAGTCATAATTTTCCCACGTAGCCTCTTCAATGGGACGAGAATGCCAGGTAACCAACAGCTCCAAAACCAACTGCCCCGCTTCCCGAACCCAACGATGTTGAATCACAGATTCGGGTTGAAGGTCAATTTCCCAATCCGGGGTGATTGGTAACGGAGTTAAAGGAGTGGAAGGGAGTTGTCCATGTGCAGGCTTGAGCATTGAAACATGGAAGACGGGATGAACACGAGCTGTAGGTGGAAGAGCCAACTCGTAAGCGACTGGCCCGACCCGCTTCTTAACCAAGTAAGGCCCAAAAAACCGTGGAGAAAGCTTTTCAAACCGACGTTTAGCAAGGCTTTGCTGTCGATATGGCTGGACTTTAAGAAACACACTATCGCCTTCCTTAAATGACAACTCACGCCTCTTAGAATCTGCTTGGTTTTTCATACGATCTTGTGCTTTTTGCAAGTTGATGCGGAGTAGCTTCAACATATCATCACGGTCCAACAATTGCCGTTCCAATTCTGCATTCATGGTCTCACCAGGGACATAAGGGAAAAGGGTAGGTGGTTCACGTCCATAAACCACATGAAAAGGGGTTGTACCAGCAGAAGTATGATAACCTGTATTGTAGGAGTATTCTGCCCAAGCGAGGAACGAACTCCACTTCGTTGGCTGCTCATGTGCGAAGCAGCGTAAATAGGCTTCAAGACAACGGTTTACTACTTCAGTTTGCCCATCACTTTGTGGGTGATAACTAATACTCATGTTCAGTTTGGTTTTGCTCAAACGGAACAACTCCTGCCAAAAGTGACTAAGAAAAATGACATCCCTGTCGGAGACAATGGACCGCGGTATTCCATGTAGACGAACAACTTCTTTACAAAAAACCGCAGCCACTCCTTTAGCCGTGAAGGGGTGAGACCAAGGTTTAATAGTACGGAATCGAGCCTCGAGGCGTTTTCCCTTCGCCTCATGAGGCGTAAGCCTCGAGGCGAACCGAGGCGTAAGGCCGAGGCGGAATTAAAAAATAAATATAAAAATTATATATCTTATAAAAAATAAAATACAGACTAATTTCATCATAAGATTCATCAAAAACATCAAAAAACACACATTAAAAAGACATGGAACGTTTGAAACTGACATAAAAAGTCAAAAACATCAAAAACAAAGTGAAAACCCCCTGAGGCACACATGAGGCGCACCCGAGGCTCACCTGAGGCGCACGCCTCAGTCATATGAGGCGCACGTACAAAACAAGCCCCTGAGGCGGCGCCTCAGACTCGTTTTCTGGGCGCCTCGCCTCGAGGCGCGCCTCGAGGCACACGCCTCGACCGTTTTTTAAAACCATGGGTGAGACATTGCGATAAAGTGGGCATATTTACTTAACCGATCGACCACCACAAGAATAGTATCCGCCTTATTGGATTTTGGGAGCCCGGTGATGAAATCAAGGGAAATGTCTTCCCAAACCCGGTCGGGAATAGGCAAGGGCTGCAGCAGCCCCGCTGGAGAAAGCGTCTCATATTTGTTTTGTTGACAGATTAAACAATGCTGTACAAATAAACGTACATCTTGTTTCTGTCGTGGCCAAAAGTATTGAGCTGTTAACCTTTTTAATGTCTTTAAAAACCCGCCATGACCACCGATCGGTGAGGAGTGAGCTTCGTGTAAAAGCTTGTCGCGTATAGCTGGAATATCCGGAATAACCAAACGACCCTTAAAAAGAAGATTTTCACCCACTAGAGTAAAGCCGGGACAGGAAGTGGAGTCCAAGGTTAACTGCTGGAGGATCCGGTTAGTGAATGGATCTGTAGACAGCCCGCGTTGAATGTCTCGCAGGTCCATACATTGCGAAACAACAATGTTGAACAATTCTCTCGAAGAAGGTTTCCGGGATAGTGCATCAGCTCCTTTGTTCTCTCTTCCAGCCTTGTAAATGATGGAAAAATCATAAGGCATGAGTTTCAAAAGCAACCGTTGTTGTTCATTGGTGGTGATTCGTTGTTCCAGCAAATACTTGAGCGTGTAGTGATCGGTTTTGACAAAAAAATGCCTGCCCAACAAGTAATGGCTCCATTTCTGCACCGCAAGAACTAAAGCCAAAAGCTCCCTGTCATAAGCAGACTTAAACTTGTTAGAAAGTGAAAAGCCTTTGCTAAAATAAGCTATCGGGTGATCATCTTGTCCCAAGATAGCACTAACCCCCTCCGAGGAAGCGTCACATTCCACAACAAAAGGTTTTGAAAAGTCGGGGAGTTTTAAAACTGGAGTAGAAGTGAGGACTGTTTTCAATTGTTCAAAGGCTACCAGGGCTTATGGTGACCACTTAAACCCATCTTTTTTTGTCAGAACTGTAAGAGGCCGAGCAATCAAGCCATAGGCACGCACAAAGCGCCTATAATAACCTGTAAGCCCCAAAAATCCTCTCACTTCACGGGCTATAGTGGGGATAGGCCATGATTGCACGGCTGCCACCTTCTCTTGCTCCACATGAACCCCCTCGGCAGTGATCATATGACCCAGGAACAAAACTTGAGGCTGGCCAAAGCAGCACTTTGATAACTTTGCAAAGAATTGATGATTATATAGTAACTCGAGGGCCTGTTTGAGGTGCTGAGCATGCTGCTCCATGGTGTTACTGTAAACCAATATATCGTCAAAAAAGACCAAAATAAATCGACGTAGGAACGGGCGAAATAGATCATTCATGATAGCCTGAAAAGTAGAAGGAGCATTAGTTAAGCCGAATGGCATGACATTGAACTCATAATGGCCCGAATGGGTTCGAAACGTTGTTTTGGAGACATCTTTCGGGTCAACCCGAATCTGGTAATAACCGGAACGTAGATCCAGTTTCGAGAACACCGTCGCACCATACAACTCATCAAGTAACTCATCGATGTTCGGTATAGGGTACTTATCGGCGATCGTGTTCTTATTAAATGCCCGGTAATCCACACACATGCGCCACGTGTTATCCTTCTTCTTAACCAACAATACTGGGCATGAGAATGGACTGTTACTAGGCTAAATGAACCCTGCTGCTAATAGCTCCTCAACCTGCTTTTCGATTTCAGCCTTTTGTGAATGCGGATAGCGGTAAGGTCGGATATTTGGTGGGGTAGAATTTGGGTGTAGGGGTATTGTATGAGTTTGGGAGCGAAAGGGCGGTAGTGAATGGGGCTCCTGGAAAACACGGTTGTAGTTGGCAATAAGGGGTTGGAGCTCGACTGGAATCATGGGGGTGGAATCAATATCAGCAGCTAAATGTTGGAAGGCTGCTGACTTTTGAGGGCCCGAAGATACTCCTTGTAACTTATATTTCTGCCCGTTCAAACTGAAAACCAAAAACATCTCCTTCCAATTAGCTTGAATCGTATTGAGTGATGCAAGCCATTGAATACCAAGAACAAGGTCAGCCCCACCAATAGAAAACGGGGTAAAAATCTTGAACAATCTTAAGTTCATTCAGTGTAATTGTAAGATCCCTGCAAACACGGTTACACCGAATAATATCTCCATTCCCGATTTGGACACCGAAAGGTGTAACAAATTGGGTTGTCAATTTCAATTCATGAACAAGAGTATCAGAGATGAAATTATGAGTTGAACCACTATCTACCAAAATCAATACCTCTGTCGAATCAAGGACCCCGTTTAGTTTCATTGTTGTTGCATGGGACTTCCCTAAAATTGCATGTAGGCTGATTTCGGCAAGGTCATCGGTCTTTTCTGGTGGGTTCTCGGCCTCAGTAACCTGCTGGTCTTCTTCGTCACGAGTCTCCTCCAATAATTTGAAAGTCCCGGCTTTACAGCGGTGGCCGGGTTCATACTTATCGCCACATTTAAAACATTCCCCGCGTAGAAAGCGGGCCCGCTTCTCTGTTTCCGTTATTCGAGGGGCTGTTTTTAGGGAGCTGATTGAAGTGGGAGACGATACCACAGGCTTGGGGTCGTTAGTTGATGTTTTTGGTGTCGAATTCCACGAGTTTCCCTTGCCCGAACGTACGTTGTTCAATTTAGACTCAAACTCCACCACCAAACTCATGGCGTTGTATACTGTTCTGGGTTTGTGAATCCTCACATCAGCCTTCAATTCATCCTTCAAACCATTCAGAAAAACACCCAACAGACAGTGATCGGGCCAATTAGATACCCGTGCTGAACGTTTGGTGAATTCTTGACGATATTCTTGCACCGTTCCTATCTGTTTAATGCTGCAGAGGTGCTCATCCGGGTTCTGGAATTCAGCCGGCCCAAAATTTTTGTGCAACGCGTGTACAAGTTCTTCCCAATAAGTCACCGTTTGATCAACCGACTACCAAGAATACAGGTCAAGGGCATCCCCTTCGAGATGCATGGCTGCAACATCCACTTTATCTTCGTCTGCTACCTGGTAATACTTGAAAAATTTCTCTGCCTTCAAGATCCAACCTCTCGGGTCTCCACTGTTGAAAGATGGGAGGGTGATTTTAGTAGATGGCCGGTGATGATTTTGTCGTCTTGACGTTTCCCCCTCTTCATACCGGCCGGAATAACCACTTGATTTGTCCCTGGAAGACTCACGTGACTTGAGGGCAGCCACATCGGCTTTAAGTGATTCAAACGATTCCAAGCGAACAGCGATAGCCGCTAACTGCGTAGCGATAGGATCCTGTGGACCACCGCTGCCTTCGGGATTGTTCCGGGTGTTAGGCCATATCGAATTCCCGGCAATGGAACCAATGATACAACCTGGACTAATTTGGAGTAAATAAAGTGCAGATTTCAATTAAAAAGACCCAATTCGAGAGGGGCAACTCTCTGATTACAGATACTAGCAATGTTTATTTGGAAATAAAACTGGAATGATAACAAATGAAAAGAAAACATAGATAAATACTGCAGATGTCCTCATAACTGCCCACTATTCGACTTCCGTCAACTTTTCCACTTCTGTGAACCTTTCCACTGCCAAAGGATTAAGGCAAGAATTAAATACTAGTTGGATCTGCTTCATAGATGCCCCATGATCCCCTGGACCCCCGACCCGTTTGTTCTTCCGGGTATAAACTTTAAGTGGCAATGTATCAGACACCTTTTGTTAGAGGTGTGCAAAATATTTAGAGCACCACACTGCTACCTGCAAACATTTCTGGTGAAGCCAGATCTAATGTCTAGAGTTTAGGCCTCCGCTATTTTCTTTTCCACCTTGTCAATGGACAGATGCATAAGAACTTGACCAAATCAAATGATGTTTAAGAGTTAGTTTTTTATTTCTTTTCATCTCTTTTTTGAACATTGCTTTTTTCTCCCAAGGGACACAACTTTAGCCTTTAAAGCAGAAGCTGCTGAGCTGCAGAGAAAACTTGGGCATCTACAGTCTCAATATGATATGCTCAGTACACAGGCCTCAACTTTAATACAAGGGAAAAGGGCAAGAGTTGCATCAACATCAACCGTTAACGGACTACTAACTACTATAGATGATAGTTTATCAGCAAGAAACTTAGAGGTACATACTACACACACAAAGAAATAAAGATTCACTCCTAATATACTTCCTAAAAGATAATTTGATATAGTTTAATGCCTACATATGAATCTTAAAGCTTGGTTTTTGTTACTCAAGATGAATGCAGTTCTTGAAAGAATTGCTTCTACAGCACAAGAGCTGGCTCACTACAATTCAGGGGACGGTACTGTTTTTTTTCCTTTCATACTTCTGTGAAGGCCATATAAACCATTTTTAGTTAAGTGGTCTTCATACATTATAGGGAAAATGCCACTAAGTGGTAACCAAGATTCATTACTCTTCCATTCAGATGGCTTAAGTATATTGTTCTATTGTTGTGACATATTTCTTAACTGGTTAAACTGACTAAGTGAGTGACCTAAGTGAAATAGTTATAAAACAGAGTTGGCATTTAGTGACTTTTCTTTGAAAGATTTACTGGAAACTGGCTATTTGAGGTAAAATTAAACAAAGTATTAGATATAAAAACTAGTCACATAAAAGTTACATAATAATAGTAGAAGGATAATAAAGTGTTGATGAGAATAAAAAATGTCTTTTTAACTTGTAATACTAGATTGCAATTTAAACTTTTACAAATGTTCACTTCATTAGAACAATATTGAAAACAATTGAAAAAAGTTTGAGTGACCTAAATGGACCAATGATAAAACTTGATTACTATTTATATTATTAAGTGTCTCACATGGGTTTTGATTTCCTAATATGCAGAAGATGGCATCTATTTGGCATACTCTGACTTTCATCCATACTTGCTTGCTGATACATCATGTATGAAGGAATTAAATCAATGGTTTGTTAAGCAACTTGACACGGTACACAATATACTTCAATTTATATACGTTTTACCTTTTTTCTAACATGTGGGTGAACAAAATAATGTTTTTTTAAAACAAGATGGTGTTTTTCTGTCATGTTAATGATGATACAAAATGACACTTCGAATTAGGGTCCTTACCGTTTGGTGGCCGAGGAGGGAAAATCCAAATGTTGTTGGGTCAATCTTGATGATGTGTGCAATCCCTTGGTGCGAGGTATTTGTTAATTTCACCATATTTGTTAAAATCTTTTACTTCTTTTTATTGTAGTTTCACTTGTTCTAGGGGGATTCCAGCATTTAATATGGCTTTCAATCTTTATTCCAGCATCTATAATTTTTAATTAACGAGACTTTAATTCGTTCTTTTATGGCTGTTTCATGATGCAGCGGATACCCAAAAATCACATCGACGTGTTTCAGAATTGCAAAGGCTTCGGTCCATGTATGTGTGTGTCGATAACCTTGAGTTTTGGCTGTATTTATTGGTTTCCAGTCGTCATATATCATAGAAGATGATATTGTAAATGTTAATTATGCAGATTTGGAACCAGTGAAAGGCAGTGGGTAGAAGCTAAAGTTGAGAATGCAAAACAGCAAGCTATTCTTTTGACACTTAAAGGTCAAGTAAATTCAGATGAAGCTCATATTCACCTGGATCTTCATTCACTTAGGTATAAAATCACCATTCTTTTATGTTTTAGTAACCTATATGCATAAAAATATGCATTTCTCAGAAAAAAACAAAATTTTATAATAACTTACATTGCATCATGGTGGTTGATGATTTGCATTTGTCAATTAGGAGAAAACATGTTGATTTGGTCAGAGAGCTCTCAAATCTACAAAACAAAGAAGATAAATTGTTGTCTGAGGTTTGCACTTGCTTGTATTGCCCAAATTTGGGTTATGGTTTATCCCAAACAGGTCAAATAATTAGCTAACATTGAAACAGGATCAACTGAAACAGATGGGTTAAACAGGTTGAAAGTTGCCCATAGTATATTTTTAGTGCTTATGTCTTCCTAAACTTCTTTATTCAAGTATTTTAGATTGTTATTGTAATAAAATATTTTCTATTATCTTCTTCGATGCGTTTACTATTTATAAGAGAAAATGATAATAAATGGACGACAAAAAAGTGTTTACTAGTCAACCCAACTAGATCATTTTGGCCCACATACACACTTTAACCTGAACTCATTTTGATATTTATTGGTGTGAACTATGAACTGTATTGTCTTTTAATGGTAAAGGTTACGCTTCTCTTATTCCCAGACTATTCCTGATTTATGTTGGGAGCTGGCTCAGCTACAAGACACGTACATTCTGCAAGGTATATAGTTGAATAAAGCTTTGACTTGCTTTTGATGTTTGATTTACTTTCCAAGTGATGAAAGGTATATTTGTTCTTTTTAAATGTATAATGCAGGTGATTATGATTTAAAGGTCATGCGGCAAGAATATTATATTCAACGTCAGAAAATGGTATACTATTCAAACCTATACCGTGAGCACTTAATATCTTCATTGACAAATTCAATTGAAAACAATATGAACTGACAAAATCATATAATACTTAATTTAATGTTAGTGCTTCATTTAATTCAAACGGGAACTAATTCATGGTTTTATTTCTCTTATTTAATGACAGTTCATAAGTCATCTGATTAACCAGCTTGCAAGGCATCAGTTTTTGAAATTAGCATGCCAGTTTGAAAAGAAAACGATGCTTGGAGCTTTCTCATTACTCAAGGTTATTGAGGCAGAGCTCCAAGGTTACCTATCAGCAACTAAGGGACGAGTGGTATGCACAACACCATTTGGATTATGTTGTACCTCCAACGATTGGTAAAACTAGAATAACTAAAAAGCAAGCGGGTCAAATGGGTCAATCTTGTAGAAAGTTGAATAGAGTATATTTTACCATTGCTAATGCATAAAACCTCCAATATCATCTTATTCAAAAGGCTAAATTATTATTTAATTAGTCTAGTTTTTATTATCATATTAGCACCAGTTATGAATTAAAAACACTTATGATCTTTGACAAAGTGTTTCGGATGCAACTTCTTTCATCCTGATCCATAGATTACCAGCTCATGAGGTATATTGGAAGTTTGTTATTTAACATATAATTTTTTCTATCTTGTAGGGCCGTTGTTTGGCATTAATTCAAGCAGCATCAGAAGTACAAGAACAAGGAGCTGTTGATGACCGGGATACATTTTTGCATGGTGTCAGAGATCTTTTAAGCATCCATTCAAGTAATTTAACACTCTTTTTAACACCTAATTCAATATTTTCAACTACCAAGCATAACATCTTTAGCACATTTGTATTTGCTACTTTTCAGATGCACAATCTGCTTTGCCAACATATGTATCAGCACCAGGGCTGGTTCAACAGATATCTAGCCTTCAATCAGACCTTATGGCCCTACAATCTGACTTGGATAATGCCCTTCCAGAAGACAGAAGTAGATGCATTAACGAGTTGTAAGTTATCACATGGGCTGGCTGAGTTGCATGTCAAAACTTGAAACAATTTTGGGTTAAAAGGGGTATTTTATAGGTCAGGTCAAAATTGATAACACAAAGTTCCAAACCCCATCTTTGTTCTTGTAAGAAAAATGTATATAAATAGTTAATGTGTCAAGTACGTTTAGAAAACCATATTATCAAAATATTAATCTAAATTATTCTACGAAACAAGTTGTAAGCATTCGAACTACTGGCTTTCCTTTTAGCTTTTAATTTGACCCATTTTAACCTGTTGTACATAAAATACAACATGAATAGGCTCATCTAAAGTTAAAGATTGAATGTTGTGTTTCTGTTCTATGTTATTACAGGTGCACTCTTATCCAAAGTTTGCAACAGCTATTATTTGCATCCTCTACCACGGCACAGCCAATTTTGACACCTCGGGTACATAATCCGTCAACTCTTAGATATTTGCTTTTAGAGGTAATTAGCCTTCAAAGGTTACAAAATGAAACCCAAACTGTCTTACATGTTGCAGATTCTAATGAAAGAGCTAGATGAGATGGAAAAAATGAATGCCAAATTGTCTGCTGCAGTCGAAGAAGTTACACGCGAGCACTGCAAGAAGAATGAGGTAACTTTTGTACGGTTGGGCTGACCCAAAACACTTAGTGTGCCAACAATAATCTATTTTTTTTCTTAATAAATAAGATTGTTTTAGGAGATTTATGCATTTCGAGTCTCATAACTAAAAACACTTGTTGTCTAACATTTTATACACTTTGGGACAGATTGTAAAGCATCACTCTCAAGAAATGGCACTTCAAAGGCAGGTTTTTGTGGATTTTTTCTGCAATCCCGATCGTTTGAGAAACCAAGCAAGGGAATTAACAGCAAGAGTTAGGGCTTTACAAGCATCGTAATTAGACATTTTAAGTATTGTTATTCTATTTTATGAGTGTTAGTTTTTCTAGTTATACCAACATTTGTGCAACTGACCCCTAGTTTTGTATGATATAACTAACATTATGTGTTATTAATTGTCTAACGTTTTTGTGTTGTGTTTTTTATTTGATACGTTTGTAAGCATTTACAAACATTTAAGACCATTATTTCTCTAGCTTCATGAATCATATGATTATCCTCTCATCTATTGGACTATCAGATGTCAAAATGTGATTTTTTTAATCTTAATTATTTAATGATTTTTTATTTGAACCGTTTCCTGGAACTAGATAAGTTATTATTTGTAAATCACGATAAACAAAATGTAATGTCATTAAGACAGATATGTGCCTTTCACATTTTTGATAAAAACACCTAAATTTCAATTTAATTGTTTATGAACCATTTTCACATTTTGCGCATCAACCCCTCCACACATATCGTAGTACAACAACCAATAGTGTTTTACATTTCACTTATTGATGTGCAGTTAACGTCCTTTGTGACTTGATTGAAGTTGTAGCAATTTTGATCAACTTGTAAAGTTAATGCGGAACACCATCTAGTGTTTTTATCTATACCTGTTAACTCTAAAAGCTTCATTAGCGAAAAAGCTTAAGCTTACTAACACATGGTCTACAAAACCTGACATTTCACTACGTGTTTATACCAAACAATAATTCCTGAGTACAGATTACAAATTTAATAATCAATCTATACATAGTATGGTTAAAACCTAACAAATCATTATGGAATACTCCATCATACACTCTATATCAAACAACAGTAAACCATTTTAACCACTTGAACTCTATCATAATAAATCATAAGAGGGGAGAGGTCAATAAATCCAGTATGCATATGATAATAATGTTGCCATATCACTTCGGCCTCACTTGTCGAATGGTGCAAAAAATTTTATGGTATAGCGATTTATTTGTTTATAGCGTAACACACTTTATTTTTCCCTTCTTCCTAGTGTAAACACCCTAAGAATAATCAGAAGCAGGAAATGCTAATACTATAAGAAAATAAATCCATCAAATCAAGAAAACTAGACTCCTAATTTGAATAGGATGGCTTCATCTTCAACATTAATCATACAGAAG
Organism: Flaveria sonorensis; assembly: GCA_025506505.1. Taxonomy (NCBI): domain Eukaryota; kingdom Viridiplantae; phylum Streptophyta; class Magnoliopsida; order Asterales; family Asteraceae; genus Flaveria; species Flaveria sonorensis. Next base: position 54,989,499 of record CM046434.1, read on the forward strand.
ATTTTTCTGATCTGTATTTTGTATTTTCTTTTTGAATGGCATGTTAAAGGTTAGTAACACCAAGTTCGTAATTATTCGTCCATGTCAGGGATTGAACCGAGGACCTCCAAGAGAAGCAAAGCTTCTCACGTACTATTTGAACCATTAGATTAAAAGATCATTGGCTTGTGACCTATATTTAATCTAATCTAGTATATTTGATTAACTTAAGACTTGTATTCTACAATCAAAACTTATTTATTACTTTCGATAATAAAATTATTTTACTAATTTAATTGTATAGAGAATTACCATTTCTACAACTCGTAGTAAATTTATACAATAGACTACAATTGTTTGTATACATTACGTTAAGATTCTAGAAATTAATTTATGTATACATATGTAAAGGTTGTGTTAATCTTCTTCGTATTAACATTCTTTTTCTTTCGATCAGCAAGCTCCTTGTAATTTAGCCATTCCTTTTAGCTAAATGTATCCGCGGGTTTCAACATGAAACTGACATTGAACTAGTTTAGACTAAAACTAGACCTGTAAATTTCGTTCATTTTGTTCGATATAATCATATAGTGTTCTATTAATGAAAACTACCTTTTACAGGCGAGAACATATTCTACAATCTACACAACAATATAATTATCAAAAACCAAATTCATGGGTCTAAGTGTTCAAGAATGAATTCAAGAAACACTATATGAACTTTATGAAAGCATAAGCAACAAAAATTGAGAAGATCTATGTCCATATTACCAATGAATTCAAGAATTGACAACAAACCTATATATCATAACTTACAATTCTCTTGATTTCAGTCGCTTCTACATTGTTTTTCCTGTATCATCTTCGCCTTGATTTCACTCATTTTGAACATATTTGCAAACACCCACAAAGAAGTTTGTAAAGCATGCACACCCGCAATGAAGCATAAAACATCCTAAACTAAAAAAAAAATCGACTTTAAGACATATACATGCAAGAAATGGAATTTCCAAAACTTGATTTGAGCAATTTTGCCCATTTGTATTATCTTTAAGTGTCCTTCAAACTTGTGTTCATAGAACTGCTATTGGTAGTTCTTGATGATTGGGTTTATTGTGCCCGAGCTTTCTTGATTGGATCTACATACCATAAACAAAAATATTACAACTTTATCAATAAAGAAAGCTAATGAAGAATTACATACCAGAAGAAAAAAAGATTATAAACATCATGAATCAAGATTCTGATGAATCAGATATTTGACCTTTGACCCTGAAGCAATTCTACTTCGACTTGACCATATTTTGTAATTATACAGTCTTCAACTAAAATTGGTGAAACGTAGTGAAGATCATCATCAAATTTTATGAATTGGATATTAAAAGCCCACAAATACACAGACAAAAGTCAGCAATTTGGAACTCAAGAATAAGATGTTTGACCTTTGACCCTGAAGCAACTCCACTTCAAACTGACCATGTATTACACTTTTACAGTCTTCAATTCAAATTGGTGAAACTCATTTAAGATCAGCATCAAAGTTACAGAATTGATGTCAAAAGCCCACAAATTTAAAGACCAAATGTCAAACATATGAAAACATTGAACTTTACTTGCAGGATTTAACCGATTATTGAAGTGATTAACATAAACCAATTAGTGAAGCAGATTTATGTTCAGAATCCAATGTACGAACTGAACTCAACCCACAATTTTAAAATCAAATTACCTACAAATCAACAACTAACAAAAGTCAAACAATTGAAAATTCAGAATCTTAGTTACCTTAGAAACAGAGGAAGTCAAACAATCTCTTGGACATTCAAACGATGCCAAAGAAAACTGCTTTGAAACAACACCCACATCAAAATGAATCAACCCCGAATTGGGTGTATCAACCCAAATTTCCTTCACCAAGAACCACAAAAACAAATCTTTAGCAGAAATCCCCGACAATTCATTGATTCGACCGAAAGTCAAACTCCCAGAAACATTTCGATCATAGTGCAACTCATCTTCAAACTTAGCATTACAATCTTGATCCAAGAACACCTGAAACTTGCCTGAATCATCTATACTGAAATTAGTCACACCCTTTGGGAATAATCCCATGGGTAATCCATTTGATTTGAGAATTTGGTAAATTGATTGTGGTTGTTGAGAGCATGAGCCCCAAATGTGGGTTGAAATTGAGAAGATGAAGAGTGTGAGATGGAAGATTGAAGGTGGGAATTGTTCAAGAATCATGTTTTGGTGTTGGTGTGTGTGTGTGTGTGGGGATAGGGTTTAAGAGAAGATGAAGAATGGAAGGAGAGTGAGATTAATGATTGGGTTTATGGCATGTGTTTTTTGGTTAAATGTTGGTTCTTGGGTTGTGGTTTAACCAACACATGTTCTCCCAAGTGAAAATTGTATAAGGATGAGGGTATAAAATGTATAAATAGGTATAAAAATATCAACATGAAATAAAAAAGAAGAAAAAATTAAAAAAAAACATGCTAAAAAATATTAAGACTTATAAGTTAAATAATATATAAAAGCTAAGTGACCTAATTAAAATACTTTTTAATTTGAGTTATCTAATTAGAATACTTTAAAAGTTGATTACTATTTTACAAAGTTATGATAGGAAAATTTTCACAGAATAGTAACTCAGTTTCAAAAGTGTTTTAATTTGGTTACTCATACATATTTTTCTTAAATTGGACTATCAAACTATTAAATCGAGTCATCATTAAATTTTCTTATGTGAAGATAGTATGGAGAAGAAGATGTGAGGGTTGGAATTTTTAATATATAAAATTATATTAAAAAATAAAAAAGCATGTTAATTATATTAAAAAATATAAAAAATACCTAAAATTTTCGGCACCGTTCCATATCAGCATTAAAAAAAAGAAAACAATATTTCATAATTGAAACAAAAAGAAAAACATGCTTAAAAACATGTTAAAACTTATAATTTAAATAAAATATGAAAGTAAGTTAAGTTACCTAATTAAAACACTTTTAAAAGTTGGAACTGTTTTACAAAGTTACCCTAAAGATGGTATAATGGTTAAGCGTTTGAAGTATCTTTTATGAGATGTGAGTTTAAGCCTTTTTTGGGTAACATCTTGGATGGACATGTATAAAAAAGTATATATAAAAATATCATTAATTTTGAGTTAACAGGTTTGAGTTTAGTTAAGCATGTTCGTATCATAAATGGGTCGACATGTTTATGACATGACTGAAATCGTGTCTAAACAGGTCTTAATCTACCTAACCAGTTTATGGATTAAGATCTGTTTAAGACAGGATTAAAACTATATACTTTAATTTTCTTTAAAACAATTATATATATATATATATATATATATATATATATGTGTGTGTGTGTGTGTGTGTGTGTGTGTGTGTGTGTGTGCGTGCGTGAATCATATTAAGGGGCTGTTTGGCAGCATCTGAATGAGCCTCTTATGGTTCAGATGTTTATGACTTAATGATTCAAACTGTTTGTTTCGCTAGCAAATGTCTGAATGGTTCAGACATTTGCCTCTGAATGGTTAAGTATTATACTAATGCTGAATGGTTAAGAGGTCTAATGCTGAACGATTAAGACCTCTTATCTGAATTGGTTAAATATTTGTTTTTGAATAGTTAAGCGATATACTAGCTCTTAATGGTTCAGACATCTTAATGGTTCAACACTTAATGGTTCATACCTCTTGTTGGTTCAGCACTTAATCATTCAGAAATTGTCAAACAGCCCCTAAATCTTATATGGATTTTTATTTTGAATTTGTTAAGAATTATTTTTGAAAGATATTATTATTAAAAATTGTAATATTTTGTGACCTTTATTTTATCTTTTTATTTGTTAATCATGTTAAATGAGGCATGTGGGATCGTGTGTTACTGAACATGTAATTTCGTGTTGAATGGCCTTGGTCGGGTATCACATTTACAAAGAGGTTCGTGTTCGTGTTTGAAGAAATGAAATGATTAGTTAATCTCGTCTTGTTTATGTTTAGTGCATGTGTTATGCGTGCGTATCATGTCTGGCCCGTTTAACAAGTTTAGAATTATTTTTGACAGCCCTAATCTAAATAGTAAACGTTTAAGAATGAGTCACTTTAAGATTGAGTACCTTTAATGTAACTTTAGTGGGAAAGGAGACGATAATGACACCCAGTTCATGATTGAAGGCCAAGTAGTTCCACAAACAACTAAGTTTAAGTACCCAGGATCGTTGGTATAGAGCGAAAAGGACATAGATAGTGATGTAACATATAAAGTTCAGGCAAACTGGTGTAGGTGAAGAGCAGCCATAGGGAAACTGTAGGACAAGAACGTCCTAACTTGGTTAAAGGGGAAATTTTATAAGGTTGTAGTTCGATTGACTATGTATATGGAGCATACTATGGGGTTATCAAGAAGATATAGGCGCACAAGATAGATGTGATAGATATGAGGATACTAAGGTGGATGTGTGGGCACACAAGATCAAGTTGGATAAAAAATAAAATTTTTAGAGAAAGGTTTTGAGTGATTATTATAACAGATAAGATAAGAAGGGGGGGTTGATATGGCTTGGATATGTGAAGCTAAGACAAAAAAAGAGGTCAAATAAAGCAACATAAAACCTCACCGTGGAGAGAGGATGAGTAAAGGCAGATCCAAACTAATTTGGGATTATCATATTAGACGTGAATTGCTAGAGTTGCACCTATTTTAAGACAAGGTCCATAAGGGGAGTTCGTGGAAGTGTAAAATTAAGGCAAAGGACTTTTCGGGAAGGATAAAGATGTGCTTTAGCTTTGTCTTAGGGTCTTGAGTTTTCCTTCTATTTAAGTATAATTTACTTTTTGTTGTCTTAGATATGTATTTCTATGTGTTATTTTATGATATAAGAGCATTTACAATTCATTTCACATCCTTATTCTTATAATTCTATAAACTAAAACACTATTTTCTAGATTTATTGATATTTTAACCTCCTACATTTCACTTCCCACATCTATATATTCTTATTTAATTAAATAATACTTAGTATTATTATTAAAATCATTTATTAAATATATTTAAAAGATATATGAGGGGTGTATAGTGAATCCTTATATTTGGGGGATGAGGTTATTTTCTCTTAAAAATATAAGAATGAAGAATAAGATGAAGTGGATATTTTGATGATTTTCTTAAATTTTATGGTAAGGATAAGAATATGTGATAGGTTGCGAATGCTCTAATATGTGACTACTTATACAGTCACCATTTCTTATGTTGTTGGTAGCTTTTTATTCCTCTATGTTTGGTATCGCCAATTAGTGTTTGTGGTTTGTTTTATACTATATATATATATATATATATATATATATAGTGATGGAACCAAGAGTTTTTTTTACTGTGGTCATTTTTCGGTGCCTAGATTTCTATTTAAACAACCTTATAATTTTGAATCAGGTTTGGGTTTTTATAACTAAAAAATTATCACTAATAGTATCATAGTTTTTTTCATTCAAAATTCATTTTTCAATCAAGAATCAAGCTTCACATTTAATTAAACATTATTAAAGAAATGAAGTGTAAAAGTTTAAAACAAAAAGACACCAACCTGAAAGGTGCTAGTAGTAAAGAGAACTAGAAAAGGAGGAGGTTTAAGTCTATTATTTTCATTATTGAAGTTCTTCTAATCAAACAAGAATAAGAATTGATGAAAAACAAAACAATTAGTTAACATGGATAAAGAACTCACCAAACTATGTAGAATAGATCAAAGACAAAATGATGAAGTCAAGTAAAGCAGAAAGTTTGGTATAAAGAAATTTTCGAGCTTGAAAGTGAAGAAATTTGATAAATGAAATTGATAAATAAACCAAAAAAATTAGTATGTGGAAAGGATTAATTTTAAGATTTTACCATAAGGACAATTAATCATTCTTAAACGTTTCATCCAAATCATCTTTATGTGGTCAATTTATGAGAATCCATGGGATCAAACAAATTCTCTGTACTATAAACCACTATATAAAACTTAAAATTCAACAGTGTCACTTGACCTCTATCATAAGTATGCACTTCCGTCAGTGTCTTTATGGATACAAGTAAGGCTGAGAATACATCTCACCTTACAAATAGCTTCGCTATGTTTAAAATATATTGGGTGTGGTTTTTGTACCATCGATCCATTCATAACGTGGTTAAATCCTAACAAATCATTACAAAAAACTCCATGAACTCTATATATGACTGAAGGTGAACTACCTCAACCACTTGAACCGTATCACATGAAATCATAAAATGGAGAGATCGGGAAATCTCATGAAGTCATCTCTATACATTGACGCGAGGATGATGAGTCATATTGGTTTCACTTGTCGAAGTGGGATAATCTTTATGCTATAATGAATTATCTTTAGAACGTAACACACTTCAATGTACAATGTTATCTTTTTCAAGTTTGCTACGATCTAATTATCTCTCATGCTTTGCGAACCTAATTGGTGCAATCAATGAACATTTGTGATGTATTGAAACTCTATCGTATACAAATAAACAATCATCTTATATAACATTTTGACAGTTCTAAAAAGATAAAATATAATCATTAAAGAGGAGAAATTGATAACCTTTTCTATATGATAATAATAAATTTTAAATAAATTAATACAAATAATAAGTTCTTTTTAATAAATATGGATATAAAAATATGTTTAATTTATGCTATTTTTGTTCACAAATTTGTCACGTGCGTTGAAGCACATGGGGGGACATGTGCATGAGGATAGAGTTTTTGTCAGCACATAAATAATTGCAAACGTAGACGTAGATGAACAAGATATTTGTAGAATGTTACATCACTTTCGACATGCTGTCCCACTTTATACCATGGTGGAACTGTAGCCACGTGTAATCTGTCTAGTCTTCTTTTACAATATTTTATTAAATAAAAAGGGTTACTGCCGTTCAAAAAATAAATAATATAATAAAAATAATAAATTAAAAATTAAAAATTAAAATTTAAAAGAAAATAAAAAGGGTTAATTTGATGGTAATGGGTGCACTTTTAATTATTATTATTTTGATAACAAGAATTGATATTAAAAAAAATCAACTTTAGATAAATTAAAATAAAGGCAAACTAAAATTCAAAATCTTAAGTTATTTGTTATTGGATACGAAAAATATTTACAAATTAGATGCTTTCACTTCTTTTCAAGGGCATTTCCAACCCAATAGATGATAACATAATCATCAAAGATTAACACTTAATTCTATTTGATTTCTTAAAATTTCATCACTTGCGATAAGCATATGGGCTACATGTGCATGCGGGTAGAGTTTAAATCGAGTATAAATCTAAAATGATTATATTTTTTGGATTGTTTAATAACCAAAGAAAAAACTAGGAGGGTTATTTGTCAATTTACGGAACATCATCTATAAAGGTATAAATCTTTAGTGAGTCATAGTTAAAATTATTAAGACTCAATTTGTAATTAAAAAATAAACTCCCAGCAAAGAAAGTGGAAGATAATGGTATGATTACAATTACACACTTACCAAGGAAAACTTGTGAAAACAAAATTACACTGATTATCCCAATTTAATGATTCTAAATGAGCCCTGTTTTTTTACGCATAAGAAAAAAAAATTAACTCTAAAATCAATTAGGTTTAATAAATAAAATGAGAAAACGCAAACGCTATTGCATGATCAAAATTTAGTATTTAATCATCCAGATTTTATATGATTTTATTGATAAATATTTTTTAATTTCTGTAAAATGTCATAAAAACAATAGTTTTAGTTTAATATTATTGTCTTTTGTTATTGTTATGAAAGAACATGTTTGGTTTGAAGGTTGGAAAGGAATGATGATAGATATAGTAATCTGTCTTTACTTTTCTTATATACTTTTGAAATAATTAGTTTTATTCCAGCACACAATTTACAGACAATCAATTTTTAAGTGATTTTTTATTTTCTCATTTTTTTAATCATATACTTATTTTAATATTGTTTACAAGTCAAATCAGATCTAAATTTACCATGTTGTTTTTCAATCTTCTTCTATGTTAGTAAACATGATTATAAATTGCTTACAAGGTTAAAAAGAAATTTTGTCATCAGTTTAATAAACACTCTTTGCTTTAACTTATTGGGCTATGAATTCAAATCTCAGTTAGCATTTTTATGATATTAATATAATACTAATTATCAATTTGATTTATGTATTATAATTGTACAATAAGCATTAAATGTTGTACATTCAATTTCAGTTAGTAAATAAATTTTTAAGTGTTGAGTCAACCATTTAAAATAATTTATATATACTGTTATTAGCTTTGATGTGACTTATTGGTTTTCTCATATGCATTAGTTGTACTATTTTTTGTATTTTTTTTTAATCTTTAACTTTTTACTTAAACTCAATTCTATTATATTTTTACAATTTAGCCCTAATATTTTTTTACCTTCAAATTTGGTCTATATACTTTTCATATTTTATAAAATTTTCGTTTTACGTTTCGGTCTAAAATTTGTGTGTTAACACGTCACAGCGTGCGTTTGTGATTCAATGTTTTTACGCTTATTTTTTTCCCCGTTTAACGACCCCGTTGCAACACTTTTTTCCTAAATCGACTTGCTTATTGTTTTATATATTTACATTTCATCTGTGTGGTTCAACGTTTTAACGTCTACTTTTCATTTGATGTATTTTTTTAAATTTTTTTCTAATACGAATTTTTTCGATATTGATGATCATTGGCGGACTTGACACGATTTTACGTCTCACGCTGCAACGCAAGGGGAGCTCGATACTAGTTGTTGCTAAGTATCGACAGTTTCAACTAATACCATATAATTTAGATTGGAAAGTACATTTAAACTATGTTTTTACTCTTATATTTTGTTTTCTACTTCTAATAATTTAAGTGTCAATAGATTGTTGTTTATGAAAGTTTAAATAACTTTAAAAGTAGCTAAATGTTGTATCTTTCGGTATCAAATTTGACATTAGTTAAAATGAAATTGAAAAGTACTTTAACAGTTATAAATGATTAATAATGATGTAATTAAATAAACAAGCATTTTCCTTATTTAAATGCAAGAATGGCACGCTAAACATTATAATGCAACCTTAATTACGATTTCCCCAATTGATTTAAACACATGATGAACAACCTAGGCTTTCTTCTTACGTTTTCAACATCAAATCAATTCCTCTTTCACAAGTATCAACACAATCATTTAACATATTAAACTTAAATGGTTTCCTTACTTAAATCCTTTATGTTACGCATCATAAAATATGAGAACAAGTCCTAGTTACAACGAGACTGATTTTCGTAGGTATCAAATCACAATTACTTAGTTTTCCAAATCTATATTCTTATTATTATCTAGATCTTCGTATTGCCCACACTGTTGGATGATATGTTTGCATACTCATGCTCATCTCCGATGAGGATTCGAAAACCTTTTCATCCTCAAGCGTAGTTAATGTTGATGTTAAGTTATTATGAATTACATGCAGCGCGTTACCCACAAATTGCCTCTAATAATTTTAAAGTTAATCAATAATGAAAAAATAAATTTGTGTTGTCCATAGAAGGTGAAAACAAATAAAATTGTAGAAAAAGACTTGACATGTTACTTTCAACGATATTCTTCAAAGTTCAAATGCATTGTATATAATAACTAGTGGATTATATTCGTGCTATGTTATGGCAATGAACCGAAATTTAACACCATTTAAATGGAAAAGTAAATGCAACTGTCAAAATACGTGAATTAAAGGAAAAAAATCTACTTTTAAAATCTATCTATTGTTCACTTTGTAAGACTTGAAATTGCACCACTTTAGTAAGGATAAACACTAGGTACTACTAATACCAAGAGGTCTCTGGCAACTTTAAACTTTCTACTCATGGTTTATAAAAATTTAATTTTTGCTAATGTTTATAATTAAATCATTGGATGGTCAAATCATTATTGTGCATATTTACTCATTTTGAGTCTTCGAGATGAGGCATCTACTACTACAAAATATATTCAAATTTGTTCCTTGATTGACTTTATATACTTTGATAACTACTAGTGGGTGAAACCCGCGCGGTGCGACGGGGGTATAAATATTTTTAGAACCGTGCTTTCGCTAACTTTACTTTGTTGTGCTAACTTTTATTTTGTTTTTTTATTTGATTACTGTGGGATATCAAACATATCTATATTACTATAAGAATGAGCAAATTTGTAAATAACTTGTTTATGTATAATTACTTGTACCAAATGTAACAAAATTATTCTGAAGTGTCTTAAAAAGGGATTAAAATTACAACGTTATCCAAAAAATTATATTATATAGTAGTATATATATAGGTAGATTAAGATAACCTTAAATATAATAATGATACTTTAAATTTAATTAAGAAATGGTGAAGTACAAGTATCTAAAGCTTAAAAGGGACATAATAGGATATGATATTACACATTAAAGCTTGTAACTCTTCATATGCCATCTTAAAATTAATGTAAAATTACAAATCTAGCCATGACTTCTCTATTATATAGTAGTATAAGATATAAGATAAATCTAAAGTTATGATACAAATAAAAAAAAACAAGTTATAAATATTTTTTTGGTTTTCAAAAATGGTTATTAAGGGTAGTTTATTATTGCATTTGTAATTTAGAAACTACGTTTTTCTGACATAACTTTTTGAACAAACTATGATTTAACTTTTTTGTATCAGCTAAATATTAATGGTACCTGTGAGTTATTGTCTTATTAAGTAAGGTGTTGTTTGTTTTTTCTGCAGCAAAATGTCTGCAGTCTGCGGATCACATCTGCAGACATATGCAGGAGAAGAGGTGGACCAAATGTTTGCAGTCTGCAAGAAAAAGACTGTTTGTTTTTTAACACTTGCAGATTGCAAAAATAGGCTGTAGTTAAAATAAACCTAATTTTTAAACTTTAAAAAGTACTTCAACATGAAAATTTAAATAAAAGTCATACAACACTGCAATAATATTCATAAAACCATAAAAACACATTTTATTTAAATCATTTATTCCATATTTTGCATTAACTGCTCAGCAATTTTATCTCGTAACTAAGTCATATATTCCCGATCTGATGCGGTACCATGTGCTTCAACCTCATTTTCATCAACATCAACGTGCACATGACGATTTGAAAATTACACATTGGGTTGATCGTATTGTGTAAAAAACTCATCACTGAAACCCTCTTTCCTTATAAAATTATGTAGCGCGAAACATGCAATGGTAATGTTTCTTTGTGTAACCAAAGAAATGGTGCACAAAGGATTAATTTACTATCCTTTAACGAATAATTTACTCTAAAATGAGTACATAGTCGGACAAAGGATTCACGAGACATACGTAGCAATTCAACGCATTATTTGGGATTTCCTTGCAATAATTCTAACGTGTATTTATGCCCCGACATAACCGAATCATTGTCTCGCATTCTTTTTAAACCTCTCCTCCAAAAGAAGCGAACATACAAGTACATAAGAATTACGAGTAGTAATTTCTTATTATAATCTATTGTGATCTTGTTTTAATATCACAACAAATCAAAAGCATAACAAACCATTAAACATAACAAACTATTAAACATAACAGAGCATTCATTGTTCTAAACATAACAAACCATAACCAACCAAGAAGCAAATATTGTTTTCAACACAAGATGCAGACATTGTTCTTAACTACTTTATTAATCCTAAACTTGTTGCTGTCATCGAGATCCACCCTCTCAATACCTCAGGAATCGGTGGCAATGTCATCCACGCCTCTCTCATATCCGAAGAAACTCCAAAAATATGAAAAGCGGCCAAGAATAGAGGATCAACCGGATCTAACCCAACCAACTTCAACCTCTCAGAACATTCAAGAACCGGTGGCCCTTCTTTGCCTTTAATCAGATATTGTAGAGCCTTTTGCATATCATGGGCTAGATCATCAGCAGTGATAGAGGATGATTTTGAGGTTTTTGCCTTTTTCTTTGGATTAGGCTCAGGGTTAGGCTCGGGGGTGGGCTCGGGGGTGGATTCGGCGGTATCCTCATTAACAGGCTCAAAACCAAAATCATAAGAGTCGGCATCATCTTCTGTATCATGAAGAGCGTGTCTGTAAGCATAAGCGGTTTGACACGTTGACAAGAAGATGACCCAACAGTCAATGTTGTTTGGGTTGAAGTCCACTTGCTACCCCCAGTGGCAGTATTACCATCAAACACTGAGCACAAAGCTCGAGAAAAGGCAATGGAATTGTTTTCAATGATACCGCCTTCGGATGTCCCTAAACCGAAAGTAAAAAATGTTATAAGTTTACATTTATAGCTATTTGTTAAAAAATTTGTATATATAAACATACCTTCTTAAATTCTTCTCATTCTTCATTTGTTAAGATAAAAGTGTTTGTTTGAGGGTTGTATATTTTGTCTGTTTTGTTTTTCAAATACACTATTTTGTTTTTCAAATACACCCACCTATGTATTTGGTTTTAAGATTATCGTACGCATTCTTGTTTTTGCGTCAAATCCAAGCCAAACCTCTCCTTAAGCACTTTTCCTAAATTATTCTATGACTTTTTGTGCATACTCAATCCTTTTCTACCTAACTTGTTTACCTCTTCTATGCAAGTCTTTATTAAACATTTTTGTTGCTCAATCGACCATTGTTGTTTCTCTCCCATTTCTATTAATCAACCAAAAACAAACATATGATCATGCATGAAGGACTCTAGTGATACAAAACTACAACTAATTACAAATACTAATTACAAACATATTGCAAACATATGATTCTGATATAATTCAAAACTATTTGATACAAACATATTACAAATTACAACTAATTTGATACAAATTACAAACATATTTGATACAAAACTACAACTAATTACAAAACTACAACTAAACAGAGCTTTTCCTTCCCAAACAATACTCATTTACAGCAGTTTGAATCTTTTTTCATCTACTTATCAGGCAACATTCAAAGGCAATATAAATCTAGAAATTTGATCTACAAAATTATAGACCTACCATTGAGAAATTCTTCATAATTCTTGACTTTACATATATTATTTGTAACTAAATAAATGCAGTGAGTTACTACACTAATCCCATAGAAATCCAGAATGTATAGATAGAGGCCACCATTTCAGAACAGCAGGCAATCGATGAACATAGCAATCGACCCAAGAAATCGATGAACATAGATCGACCCAAGAAAAAACTGCATAAATCACATTGAAATGAAACCTTAAGGGAGGCGGAGCGGTGGCGGAGGGCGGCGATGTCGGCTCTTCTTGTCGTTGCGATGTCGGAGAGGAGGTGGGTTGGTGGCGGAGAGGAGGGTGGCGGATGGCGGCGACGGCGATGTTGGTGGCGGAGAGGAGGGTGGGTCGGTTGTGGAACGATGGGGAGTTCTGATAAGGGTTCAATTTGAAGTTACATGGAGAAGAGGTAAGAAGTGACAAGAAGAGGTTGTTCCACATCTGCACCAAAAAGACCCTGCGCAGACGTTTTTTAATGAAAAGTCTTCAAAAAATCAAATAGTTTGTAGAAGTAAACCTCTGCGCGTATTTGCGCGGCGCAGACATAAGTGGTCAGGAAGAACTTCTTGAAAAAAACAAACAGCCCCTAACTGATTCTTATGCTAAAACCAGAAACGAAATTTAAAAAGATTCTTATGTAATTTGAAATCTTTTTTAGGGTCCAAAAACTGGTTTTGGGCCAGTTAATTGTTGGGCCGAAGAAAAGAAAAAATTAAAAGAAAACAGGCCTTGGGCTTGGGTTGTTCAACTTCAAGGTCCACAACTGGTTTGGGCAGTTAATACCAGCACTAGTTATTTATTATGAGAAAAGTAGTATACCTTTTTAAAATGTTTCTTTTGTGAAGAGAAATCAATACTAGAGCTTTATGGAGTATGAAAAAAAGACCAAACAAACAACAATATTTGTTAACCAACCAAACAAAATGACAATTTACGAAATTATAGGTCATCCACAAATTCCCCCCTCATATATTTTCTCCTTATTTTTCTCTTCTTGATAACCCTCAACTTTACCTTTAATACTATTTTGCATATTTCTTCTCTTCTTTATTATGCCTTCAACCATAATTATATTCTTCTAAACCTAGTTCATCTCTGTTAATCATTTCCCTTTTCTTTCTATATTACCCGACAACCATTAAACATTTGATCCAATCTGATTAATATACGTGTTATCTCCATTCGATATGGATCCCGCAGAGCTACGTCGTGTTTTTCAGATGTTTGATCGCAATGGTGATGGCAAGATCACAAAACAAGAGTTAGCAAAATCTCTAGAAAACCTTGGAATATACATCCGGATGACGACCTCGCTCAAATGATCGAGAAAATTGATGTAAATAAGGATGGATTTGTGGACATGGAGGAGTTTGGTGAGCTATATCAAACGATATTGGGTGAGAGAGATGAAGAAGAGGATATGAGGGAAGCGTTCAATGTGTTTGATCAAAATAGGGACGGGTTTATCACCGTGGAAGAGCTTAGGTCGGTTTTGGGCTCGCTTGGGTTGAGGCAAGGTCGATCTGTTGAGGAGTGTAGGCTCATGATCAAAAAGGTGGATGAAGATGGTGATGGAATGGTTAACTATAAAGAGTTCAAACAAATGATGAAAGCTGGTGGTTTTGCTGGCTTACAAACTTGATTTTATGTACTAAATAGTTTGATTTCATAATATGGTTTGATTATCATCTCATTTGTAAATTATATAGATATTTTACCTTTATTTGAACATGTATTTATTTATGTATACGTGTTACTTGTTAATGATGTTCATAAGGTAGATGTTTAAGTTGCTTTATTGTTTGTGCTATTGTAACGTTCAACGTAATGAAAACTGGATACTTTGTGTTTTGAACAAAATATATGATGAATAAGTGAATTAATATACAAAAAATAAATTTTACAGATGACTTGGTCTTAAACATCAACAAAATCAAAATTATGTTTCAAAAACATTACAAACTAGTAATGTTACATGCATTTATTTAGAGTTACATGTTTATACCATATAACCGGTTTAAAATTTAAATAAATAGATACCAAATTAGTTAAAGATAACTATATATATAATACTAATTATCTATTTTTTTTGCATATTGGGTTGTAAATAGTGCTATTTGGGTTGTACATTGTTATTGTATATTATTTTTGGGGCGAGTTTGCTATTTTTTGGGACGTTTTTTTGGCCGTTTTGTCGTTTTTTTGGGATTGATCTTGTGGATAAAAACTAATTTTCTCTAAAATTTAGAGCATACACAAACAGGATCGGTCGTTATCTAATATGATTGATTTTATAAAGGTTTGATTCGAACCAAACCTAAATAAATAAAGGGTTATTGGATTTTAATAATACTAACTTTTATTAATTGGTCGGGATTAATCCTAACTCTAGAAATATTTACAGATACTTCCAACTTTAAGCTTATTTTTCTTCAACGATCCCTTACTAATTGAGAATTAACACCGTTAGTCTTTTTTATGACGTGGACTATGCTAAATCAATATTTCAGATTCATTAAGCTTGGATCTTAGGATTCATCACGTTCAGATCTAGAAATCAAAATTAAGATGGGTGTATGTGTATGAATCAAAGAACAAAAAGATGGATAATAATAATGTTATGATTTTATTGATATTGATAAACAAATTACAATGAGAATCATAGATGGCTGATGAAATCAAACCCACCCAAAGGAGAGGATTTCTCATTGGGTGGTGATTTACACCATGAGAAACAAACACAAAAACCACACTTGCAAAAATGCACTAGTGAGTCTATTTATATTATTATTACAACATGATCTAATTTTGACTTTCTAATTGTCTTGATGTTGACTTTGTCATGTTGAATTGTCTTATACTGTTGTTTTGTTGTGATCAACTTGGTCTCTGAACTTGTATAATAAGATCTCAGTTGGCTGTGATTATGATTTGGTAAGCTTCAGTTTATTCATTGTTGAACCCCAACAATACTCCCCCTAAACTGATGCTTGCCAAACTTTGACTTGAAGATCTTCTCTGTCACATGTCTTCTAGATCAACTGATGTTTGTGACACAATTCACTGATGTTCTCCCCCTCAGATTAAGCTTCTCCTAATATATTTCTGATAAAGGTTAGAATCTCTTGAGAATACTTCTTGGTATTGGATATGGGTTGTATCACTCTTGGATTACAGTTCATATCACAACTCAAGGATTAGAATGTATTAGCATATGGTGAGGCTTTGAACTTCAATAAACTACGTCAAGAACATGAATCAATGTTGAACACACTTCCACTCTTTTGAAATAACTTGATAAATGACATTCATCAGATAATGAGTACTCCCTTGATTAAAGTCTGGCTAACTGTCCCTCAGTAGTCAGATATGGGTGCAAAACATCATCAATGAATGTGAGCCCAAGTACTTCAGAAAGGGCATCTGATAGTTGTACAAGTCCCTGGATGAATTTGTGAAAAAGTGACTAAAGTTGATTTCTATACTCTTTTTTTTTTTTTTTTTTTTGCTTTTTCATGATCAAATGGACGTGCTTGTTGGTTGCAATCATCCACATTCATTTTTTCTTTTCTTTTTCAAGTCATGTTCATCAACTGTTCATAACATTTCTTGCAACTCATCTCATTTCTTTGCTAACTTATCCGCATTTGTTTGCAAAGCATCCGCTTTGTTTGCAAGGCATCCTTTGTTTTCAATTCATCCGGATTTGTGCTTAAAGTACCCGCATTTGCTTACAAGTCAACCGCATTTGGTGACAAGGCATCCGCATTTGTTGACAAGTCATCCGCATTTGGTGACAAGTCATCCGCATTTGTGTATAACACATCCGCATTTGTTGTCACACACATCCGCATTTGTGTATAACACATCCGCATTTGTGGTAATTCATCCACATTTGTGTATAACACTCCGCTTTGGTAATTCATCCACATTTGATTTTGTTCATCCGCATTTTTTTTGAGACTTGAACAAAATTCGATTTCACACTGCAGTGCAGGTCGAGAAATCAGCGGTAGCTTCTATTTCTTCATCTTTTCTTCGTTTTTAATGATAATCATGTTCAATTGCATCGAATTTTGAAGGAATAATCAAGGAATGATTATATTTCTTCAAATCGTACCATATTAACAGATCTGATGATTTTTCTTCTTGATTTTGAGATGAACTGATGGGTTTTCTTCATTTTTGATGATAATCTTGTTCAATTGCATCGAATTTTGAAGGAATAATCATGAACATGTTCCGATTCTTCAAATCGTACCATAGTTGAACAGATTTGTTGGCTTTTCTTCTAATTTTGGGTATGAACAGATAGGTTTTGATGAACAGGACTTTGTTCTTCATTTTTCTCTTTTCTTCATTGTTCTTGACATCATTAAAGATGAAATCAGATCTGAAAACTAGATAAATCCAGCAACCAACAGCTCTGATACCATTTTGCTAAATCAATATTTCAGATTCATTGAGCTTGGATCTTAGGATTCATCATGTTCAGATCTAGAAATCAAAATTAAGATGGGTGTATGTGTGTGAATCAAAGAACAAAGAGATGGATAATAATAATGTTATGATTCATTGATGTTGATAAACAAGTTACAATGAGAATCATAGATGGCTGATGAAATCAAACCCACCCAAAGGAGAGGATTTCTCCTTAGGTGGTGATTTACACCATGAGAAACACACATAAAAGAACCACACTTGCAAAAATGCCCAGTGGTTCTATTTATATTATTATTACAACATGATCTAATTTTGACTTTCTAATTGTCTTGATGTTGACTTTGTCATGTTGAATTGTCTTATATTGTTGTTTTTGTTGTGATCAATTTGGTCTCTGAACTTGTACAATGAAATCTTCAGTTGGCTGTGATTATGAGTTGGTAAGCTTCGGTTTATTCCATTGTTGAACCCCAACAGACTATTTATATGGCCAACACACTAAACAAAAAGTTGAAATCAACCATCTCGTCCGTCAATCTGAAACTTTTGCACCCTAAACTCTATCAATCTCTACCTCCTGATCTGAATTATTTGACTCGTTGGAGGTAGATTTCAAGTGAAGATGGAGGCTAGACAAACTCTCAGTTAGTAAGGGATCGTTGGAAGAAAATAAGCTTAAAGTTGGAAGTGTCTGCAAATATTTTTGAGTTGGGATTGATCCCGACCAATAATAAAACTTGAGATTATTAAAATCCATTAACCCTAAAATAAATTATACAAAAGTATGAACATCAAGCTTAATTAAAGAAAACACCAAAAAGGTATAAAAGATAAATTTATGTAATATAGAACGTGTAATTTGAGATAAGCATGCTTGTATGCAATAATAAAAAAAAAGTAAATAATAAATATTAGAAAGGTTATAACTCTAAAATATATAAATTATTAAAAATAACTATAATAGTTTATATTTTACAATAAATTTTTTAGCCTTTAAATATCATATAATCTTACATTAGTGCACAAACGGTTTGGGCCCAAGGGTTTTTTGTACCCGGTAATTGGAACCCGGGTACGATGGTCGGGTTCAGCGAGATAAAACCCTACCCGTTATACCGGGTAGGGTCGGTCGGGTTTGGTTCGGGTATGAAACCCGGGTTCAACCGGTTTTTTGCCTTTTTTTTTTTCTTTTTTTGTGCGTGTGTCGAACAGCGGGTCATGTTTTTTTTTCTAACTTTTCTTTTTTTTCTTTTATTTTTCTTTTCCTAACCGGGTTCACTTGAATGACAAAAATTTAAACAATTATATATAATATTACAATCTTGAGCAGAAAATGTTACTTATAATA
Source organism: Flaveria sonorensis (assembly GCA_025506505.1). Taxonomy (NCBI): domain Eukaryota; kingdom Viridiplantae; phylum Streptophyta; class Magnoliopsida; order Asterales; family Asteraceae; genus Flaveria; species Flaveria sonorensis. The sequence continues at coordinate 55,008,346 of CM046434.1, forward strand.
TACAATTAAATACTTTTATATAAAACATTTGAATGGCAAGAAAGTACAAAGAACTAAAAGACATAATAATCTTAACCCACTTAAAATACAATATCGTCTAATTTTATCACTACGAGATGCTTGATCAAATGCTAATTCTCTCGACCAGAAGATACTCGTCTTTACATCTTCACATGTACTTTGCTAGTGTAATCTCGTCTTCGACTTGTTTTGGTCTGTATACGATCCGTTGTCTAGTGATCCTTTAAACAAATGCACATACTGCTTCGAAGATACTACTGCTTGAAAGTGTAAAACGAGAGATGAACGTGTAAACGGATTAAACGAGAGTATTTTTTGCGTTTTTTGCATATGTTTTGCTTTGAGATTATACCAATATTTTTTTTTAGAAAGAAAAATTAATGTCATGAAAAATTACATAGTAAACAATATTTAAAACGTTACACGAGACCAAAGGTAAATAAATAAACATTTATTTAAGTTATTTAGAGATTACTAAGAGCATTAGGGTGCTAAACAGGTCGTGTTTGTAAGTTAGCGGGTCTACCCGACACGAACTCGAAAATTTTACACGAATACGAACACAGGCCGGACCCAAATATCATGTCATACATGTGAACCCGAACACAACACGAAAATCGACACGAACAAGACCTATTTGACACGATTTTTTACATTTTTGTATTATTTTCACATATTAATACCTTAAAATTATTATTTTATAACAAAAAATATAGATGAATATAAAAACATTTATATTTTAGATATGAAAACTTATTTTAATTTTAGTTTTTAGTTTTATTTAAAAAAACATCAAAAATTATTTAATGTATGACATAAAACGTCATGTTTTAATGTGGCGTAACTTTACGCTCATAATCCCAAACACCCTTAACTAGTCAATCACCCAACAAACGAAAACACCAAAATCTTGACAGAACAAGAAAACAAACTAGGGTTTTAGTTAAACAGATTAAATTTGTGGGTATTTGATCACAATTTGAGCGTTGGTTGATAGCACTGTTCGACCCAATACCCAAGAGACACCATAAACCCTAGTTGATCTTACAAGAACAAACTTGAAGGAAAAAAGAAAATCAAGAAATGGTGATGAGAGCTGTTACTTCAATGGCATTCTGCAAATCGAAACACCTGAAGAATCTCATCTTCAACCCCTTTGTATACTGCCAATTTCTCCACAACCCCAGGTACACACTTTCTCTGTGCATTTGATTTTGAACTATTGATGAATAATCTAAGCTGATCTTGTTGATGAATATACCTGATTTTAACTCAAATTGAGCAATAATGGGTTTCTTTTTGTGTTTAATTGCTTAAATATTTCGGTGATGATTGTGTTTTTTTGCTAGTTGTCGTGATCGGTGATTGTTATTTTGTTGAGATTTGTTTTCTGTTCTTGTTCAATTCCATCAATACCCTGAGCATTGTAGCTCGTAACTGTGTTCATATTTGTATTTTGTTTAAGAATATTATATCTATCAAACTGTCAACTGTGATAAGTTCAAGAGGTTCTAGTGATTGATCTTTCTGACTAATAGAATTTGGGTTTTTTGTATCTATGTTTTCAATTAACTTATGAACTGGTTGATGTGGTTTGTTTTTCATTTCTAACGGGTCAAATGGGTCAAAGCAATAATTTTTGTTGAAAAGGAAACATGTCAAAGAGGGTCCATTGTCGCCCAAGTGTATTTTTAATACATAAAACCTCCTTAACCGTTTCATTACAAAATTGATTATTGTTGAAATAACACTTGACACACTAATTGTTTATAAAAATAACTTTTTTTTCAGAAAATGTATGAAAATAATCTGTTCTGACCAGTTACCCGCCTGCCCACCAGCTGTTTTCCCACCTCTAGTTTTCACCTTTATAGGGTTTTTCTTCTAATCTCATATTGTAGTAGTTTTTCTGATGTTATGCACAAGGTTTGGGATCGTGAAGCATCAGTTGTAACATATGGAACAAAAAGATACCTTCCTGGTACTACCTTGTGGTATCATTCGGCTCCTATGGACACGGTTCACAAAGTTGTAGAGTCAGCAACGAGCTGTGGGACTGACACGGTGGCAAGCGGTCCTAGTGAAGCTAAACCAAAGAGGAAAAAGTTAAAGGGAAAAAGAGCGGTTGTAAGGTGGTTAAAGTTCTTTAGATACAAGAAGAAGAAAGATTATGAAAGAATGACAGCAGAAGAGAAACTTCTATTCAAATTGAGAAAGGTAAAGTTTCGGTTATACATGTAGATCAATGCATGCTTTCATACAAAAGTATCAAGAGTACTATGTATTTTTCACTGCTGTTTGGATGTAGACATTTTAGGGGGTGTTTGGATATGTGTTATAATAGTGATGATGTGATATTGAATAATCACAATTAGACAATCAGTTGTTATAAATGGTCCTCAAGAATTAGTGTTTCGATGTGTTTTCTGCTACATGAAGTTGTAATAGTTAGATATTTTAGTGTTTGGAAAATTCTGATTATTCAAGAGAGTAACGGATAAAATTACCTAGAAAGAACACCTTTTTAGGTGAAAGAAAATACTTCTTCCTTTTTTGCTGGTAGCATGATATTGATTATTCTGAACACATCATTTGACAAATATTCAAATAATCAGAACAATTTGTGTATCCAAACGTTAAAAATTGATTATTGTGACTTCTGACAAACTAAATTAATTATTACTTTTATCATTATGTTCTATTAATACTTAACATTGGAAGCTATTTAATCTTATTTTCAGGCTCAAAGAAAAGAGAAACAATTAGTCGAAGCCCTAAACAAGATTGAACCAAAAGAATCATCAGAAACAACACATGATCCAGAAATACTAACCCCTGAAGAACACTTTTATTTCTTGAAAATGGGGAAGAAAAGCAAGAATTACGTGCCTGTTGGAAGACGGGGAATATATCAAGGTGTAATACTTAATATGCATTTACATTGGAAAAAGCATGAGACTTTACAAGTTATAATAAAAACTTTCACTCCAGAAGAAGTCAGAGAGATGGCTGTAGAGCTTGCAAGATTAAGTGGTGGAATTGTGCTCGATATTTGCAATAATGACACTATCATTATGTATAGAGGGAAGAATTATTCACAACCGCCTACCGAGATTATGTCACCTAGGGTTACTCTACCTAGGAAAAAGGTATGATTTTCATTTGATCATGTTAAATATAGCCTTTTTATACGTATTTATACATAATGGGTCAAATTTTAGAAATTTATAAAATTGAAACGGGTCAAATAGCTCAAACAAGTTAAAATTTTGATTTTCTTTGATCATGTTTACAATAAAATAGTGAAAATTTTCAAGTCATTTATATGGAAATGGGTCAGTTTGGGTTGAAGAGGTTTAGCTAAAAATTAAACATGTAAAAGTGGGTTAACCTATGAAAAAAGTGTGTTTTTCTCTAATCATGTTTATGCTTAAGTGAAGTTGAGTTGCTGATCAATTGTGTCAAATATAGAACTATAGCTAAAGTGAGACGGCTTATAATAATATAGTTTTCAATCATTTTAGTGTCTTAATTTTGCAAAAACAGAAAACTGGATAAAAAGTGTTGCCAGAATGTGCTCAATCTAACCCGATCCACTTGACCCATGCATAAACATTATCAGTTCTGATCTTGAACCCATTTTGACATGTAACTTAGTCTATTCACCTTGCCACCTTTGCTTTGCTTATTTTCTTTTAAATTGTGGGTTAAAGTCTTTACAATGTGATAGAATGTCTGTAAATAAGTAACATTTGTGACTTCAAATCTCAATAATCAGATAATCAGTTTTATAGTGCGCATTCAAACAATCCCCGTAGTAATTTTTTTGTTTGTTTGAATTTTGTAGGCATTAGACAAATCAAAATATAAAGACGCCCTCCGTGCTGTTAGGAGATACATTCCTAGACTTGAACAAGATCTCGAACTTCTTCGTGCAAAAGCTGAAAACGAACCAGGGGTACATTTGGAAACACAATTATCCAACACTGAAGTTGTTGAACCTGCAGAATTTTCAAGCATACAACTTGAAGCTAAAGAAAAACTCGAAGAAGCCATTGCCAAAAATGATAACTTTCAAGATGATGAAGATGATATTTCTGTGACTGGTTCAGAACTAGTTTCAGATTCCGAAGATTTGTCTGATATTTTCGAGACAGATTGTGAAACAGACGAAGATAATGATGAAAAACCGCTTTATTTAAATGAGTTCGAGAAGTTTCCTGTAGAAAGTAATGATGATGAAGATGATTTTGAGGAACACTTGAGGCGAATATCCGCCAATTCAAAGAAGGAAAAAGATTCAAGGTTGGATTTCGATGAGGTTGATCGTGTTGTTCTGAGAGCCGCTTCACTTCTCAAGAAGAGAAGATGAATTGCTTTGGATATTCAGGCTTACCATTTGTAATGTTGATTGGCTTAACAAGAATATTAATCTAAATGCGTTCAAGATCAATTTTGGTTTATATTTTACCTTGCAATGGAAGCAAAACAGAAAACTTTTGACTGGTTTTAGGTAGAATTTCTTGTAGAGGTGAGTTGACAAGTCCAGTTTTGTTGACCAGCAAACATCAACAACTTTTTCTTCTTTTTCATATATTGATTTGGTTATAAAATAAATGGTCAAAAGTTGTATAGTTTCTTGATGTACAATTTCCATATGCTGTGTACTGTATGCTTTTCAACTAATTACAAAAATCTGCTAAACACCATTACAGGAGGTAAATAACTACAATAATGCTGCTGCTGTTCGCCTTCTATGCATCAAAGACTTGAAGAACATTTATAGTCTCCCTTTCTTTTGGCAAAACCCGGCGTCAAGATTAAGCAAAACCAAAAAACCATCTCCCAAACGCTCCTTTAAGTGAACTTGCAAACTTCTGTGTCAAGTAATCAGTCCAGTGACATCGATCTCAGAAGATTTTAATATTGTTAATATGCAACTGTCATTCATTCTTTTGTCATCAGTTTGTGTAGTCTCTCTCTGCTCTATGATTCAGCCGCAAGCAATTGCATTCTATATGGGCATCTGCAAGTATTTGTTCCTTTACATATATGTAAAGTAAGTGGCAAGAATCAGTAAAGTGATGTTTGATGATAAATACTAGAGGTGACAGGACAGGTGAGTTAGTATCAGGTCTTTGAAGCAAGGGTCGAGATGGGCTAGGTGGTTTGGGTTTGATCCATTCACATTTTCTTGTTTATTTGTTAATTAAAAAAGATATGTTAGTTATGGTAACAAAAACAATCTTGGGATAAAACAATTTAGGAAGTTGTATCCATTAAAAATGGACTTTTGATGACTTACTCCCAATACTTTAGATTTGACCCAAATGAGATGAAAAAAAAACTCAAACCAACTCATTCACAAGTAAATGGGTTGAAACTGATACCTCTAATACATAAGAAGTAAAGGTAAAAACTAAAAACAAAATTCATACTCACTTTGTATGCCGGTTGCTCGTACTACTGTTCTTTGTCTTTTGTTTCTACCTCTCTCATTTTATTAACAGCAACTTGTATTTTTGATGACAAAACTTCTGTTTGTTGCTCAATGTCTCTCAAAAATGTGCTTAAATGCCCCCTGTAAAAGTTTATTAGTTGATCTTGATGCTTCAACTCTGCAGTCAAAGCCTGAATTCTCTGTTCCTTACAGTCCTACGAAGAACATAATATATACCAAAGAGTTTCCTTTATTTGAACAGGAATTAAACAAAAATGCAGTATTGTACTCAAGAACTTGACTTTTTCCTAAGCATGGGGTGGCATTTTCGACCCGTTTACTTACAAATATGTAGATTGAAGCAATGCTCTATCTTAAAAAACGTGCAATGCTGAAATCAAGGTGACAAATTTGACTCATTCACTTGTGAATAGATGGATTCGGATTATGCTTTATCTCAAAAGGTTGAAAAGAGTTGGCTTAACAAGAAATGGGCCCAGCATGTGTAAATGGTCAAATGGGCCCAACAGGTGAAATGGGTCGAAAGTTATCCAAGTGTCTTTAATGCATACAACCTCCTAAATCATTTCATTCGAAAAATAAGGTTATTATTGAAATTATATAATTCTTGTAATCAAATCTGACACTAATTATTAATAAAAAATGGACATGTTCTACCAAAAATAACATGTGTTGTCCCAAACCCATTTTCAGCCGTTACCACCCTACTGGACCTGCTCACTTTGCCATCTCCAGAAAATAAATAAGTTGTCTCGAAATTCGAAACCTAACCCATGGTAGTTAAAATGACCGAGTTACCTGTTCATTGAGAGAGAGACCAGCTGAAAACACTAGCGGATGGGTATGTTCTTTTACAAATCTAGTCACAACCCATTTGCCAAATTTATTAACCCTAACAAGTATCATTGCATTGCAGCCTTGTCTTGAACTGGTACGTTGTTTCCTTATCTGCCCGAATTGGTTCTTGGATTTTGTATAATAACCCTCCTTATTACAAGAAAGCCTCCGAGAAATAATCTTTTTGTCAACTTCTGATCGACGACACTGATCGATTCGCATTTTAAACCCTACACGTCTTGCGTATTCATCATAAAATTTCTTAGCAGCATCCTCCGACTCAAACTCCATACCTACACATGGTTCTTCATCATCCCTTTGTTCACATGTAACTTCACTACCACCATCATTTCTTGTTATCCCAGCTGCTAAATTAATATCCACTGTTAAAAATTTTGGGCATGTCATCTAAATGCGTTTTTACCGGTTTCGTTAACTTAAAATCAAACAAAACTAACAAAGTTTATAAGCTTTTTGTTTAATTGCATAATACGGTTACAAACAATTCCATTTCTAGCAATTATTAACAAACTTTTTCTGGGACAGAAAACACCATCAAAGCATAAAATTTTAATTGGAGATAACCAGACCAGTAACCACAAAAACGTCGACCCAGAAGCTGATGTGTCTATAAACAAGGGATCAAGTAAAATGTGAATATGATAAGTTAGTTTCTAATGATTCATGAAATGATAAGCCTAATTATGATATTACGACAATTGTAAGTAGAATTGAGATCTATAAATCTTTGTTATTCATAGTTGTATAAGTGTTTTCAGTTGGAATCTTTTTTGATCTTGTAAAGAGTTGGCTAGTCCTCATGTATCAATTATGAATAGGAAATTGTATTAGATAAAAGAAAAAGAACAAAGAATGAAATAACTGGAGTCACTAATGCATCCATTGTTGTATTAGATCAAAATATGAAGGTTCTCTTTTGACCTAGCTACAAATAAGCAGATTATTTAATATGGAAACATACAAGATAGAATCCCTAAATCAAAAGATAAGAGAAATGACCTCTCGTAGCTTTTGACCATGTTGACTTATGTATCCTGATGCGTCATCTGACTAAACTTTGATGTTTTTTTAAAAAAAATTTGGTTACCATGTTATTCAACTAATCCTAAGGTTTTTTAGTGAATTTTGTAAACATAAAACTGTCTCTCACTATAGTGTTCCTTGACTCTGAAGTTAACATCTCATTTCAAGAATGCACACAATCTTCACAAAGTTTTGTCTGCCATCTTTTTTCTCCAAATCCTTAGAAAAAGGGATCATCATATACTTATAATCTGATTACTGGAACACTGGGATGTTTGGATGTCCCTAATTGCCTATAATCAGATCATTGTGATTTGAAGCAGCAATAACCACTTTTGAGCGTTTAGGTATCAGTGATAATCAATTATTGGACTTAAATCCACAAAAAATAATTTCTAAAGAGTACATGCAAATTGGTTATTACAATCAACAAACGGAAACTAATCGATATAGATCAAATTGGGGCTCATACAATACAATTCAACTAAACAAAGTGTTTTACTTTAAAGAGTGACTGTTATAGATGCAATTGCAACTGTGGGAAAGAATGATGAGGATTAATCTACATACTCAAGTAGGGTGTTAGGGTTGAAGTATAGTGAAGGTGTAAAGAGTTGAAAATAGTAAGAGATAGATGAAGAAATAACCTAATTCAGCTGTGGTATCTTTTGAAGAATCTCCGGCACGACTGACGATCATCGGCTTGTGGAGAAGTGACGACGGAGGATTTCGCTTTCTTTTTGTTTTTGTGTTTGTGTTTGTGTTTGTGTTTGTACAAATTATAATGGGAAAGACAACCGTAGAAACTAAAAAGGATGAATTTTCTATAATAATATCATGCATCCGTTTATCGAAAAGAAAATAAAAACATAATTGTTGAGTTTAATGGTGAAGTTTTTGGAGTTAGAGTGGGGTAACTCTTATTGAGGTTAATGGTTGGAACTTTGTTTAAGACGGATTTATGTGATTTAGCTATCGTGTAGTTAAAAGTAATTAGTCGTTTAAGAATTCAAAAGATAAATAAGAATACAAGAAGTGCTATATATGTTTTTATAAAGGATAATCAATAGCTAATATTAGATGTATTGTCATATGATCACCGATATGATAGATTTTGATAAGAACTGTAAGAAGTTGATAACAACCGTATTTTTTAGTGTCTTTTTAAACGTACATGACTTTTATTTTGTTTATTATATTTTTAAAAGAGTATAACATATGATCGGTATTTTTTTTTTCCTTTAAAACAAATAAGATGGTATTATATTTTTATTCAAAGTTAACATTTTAACTAGATGTGTAAATAGGTTCTTTGATGGTAAGTTTAGCTTTAGCTTCAACCTAGTCTACAATGTGTTTATCCAATTATACGGTGGATGCGTCAAAGTTATATGTCCTCACACCCAGTATTTTACTTTTTTTTGAACATATTTACCTTTTTACCCATTAAAACATGTGACACATCATAGTTGTTTCTCACACTTCTTATAATTTATGTCTTCTAAGCAAAACCCAACCATACTATCATATTACCATATTAAAATCACAATACTAAAAGAGTTATTTACACAAGTAGCCTTCTAGTTTGTCTTGACTTATACGATTGATCTGTGTTAAAAAAAAAATTAAATATTTAAATTATTTGGTTTTCATTTTGATATCAAATCTGAGTTATAAAACTAAGTTATGTTAAAAAGCCAATTAACTTTGTTTAACTAGTATTACAACCTCGCGTTGCGGCGGGGCTTAAAACCATAGAAAAAAAGCTAACACCGAAACAAACTTGTGCGTTGAAGAGGGCATTGATAGCACACTTAACTTTCTATAATAGAAACGAACATAAACGTAGAAACCATCACAAATCCGTGTGTTACGCCCAAAAGCTGTTGTTAGTATCCAAAGTTATATATGAAAATCGAAACCGCTAAAATATCCCAAGCACATCCCAAATAAAATCATAAACAAAAAAAAAACTTAAGACGACTTGTATAATGACGCATAACTCCGTTTTGAGTGGAATTTATAACGAAAAGTAGATAAATTAGGTTGTCGTAACGATACATTTAGAATTTTATAAGAAATTCATAAATTTTAACTATGAGATGGGAGAAAAAACAAAAATTATGAGTGGGAGAATGTGATAAAATATAATATTGTCCTAATCCTTAGGTGGTTAAATAATAGATTATAAGAATTTAAATTAAACTTTGCACATAGAAGTTCCGAGTATATATGCTTTTAGGATCGTAAGCATGGCAACTCTATTAATAACAAACAATATATATTATGGATCACAACTTGGGCTTTAAATCTAAACTTATAATCACATAGACAAAGCCATTAAAGTTAGATAGAGAAAACAATCATGTGAAAGAACACGTGAGAAGCATAGAAGCTTCAATCACACCAAACTTGCATTATTAGTTGTACTTAACTAGAGGTGTTAGACAAGGAGATCCCATTTCCCCATTTCTATTCCTTAGATGGTGTTGTTAAATTGATGTAGTTGTTTTGTTATCTTTTCTTATGGTTGATTTAAAGCTCATCTTGGCGATTGTAATGTTTCTTTTGGGTGACTTTTTTGTGCTAGTTCCCCGTTAGCTTTCTTGAGTAAAATTTATTCATTGTTGCCGTTCAAAAAAATATATATAATATAATGACTCATGACCTTTTTAGTTATATAAAAAGTTAATGAAGAAAACAAAACTCCTAAATATAAAAAATAAAAATAAACAACATTTTAAAAGACAATTAAATAGCCTGCCCTGTCTTTTCCGTCAAGCAAGAATTTAAAAAAAAAAAAAAAAAAAAAAACTTACATGAGACCTTAAGTATTTGAAGTTAAATCATACACATGGTTGGGCTTTGGTCAATGAAGATATACCCTTAATATGAGTACGCCCATTAATCGCAGGTCAAATGGTTGGTCCATTGATGAAAATATTCAAAGAACACGATACAAAGCACCAATACACATACTATATCAATCGACGTCAACATATTAAGTTCTTACAAAACAAGTATGATCCATCGCGGCTAAGGTGTCACATTACTACTTAAGACACTAATAGTTTGCACAGATCAATTCTCTAGCGTTAAAGATTATCATTAACATTACATCATACTAGACTAAGTCACAGAGTCGTAAATAGTACGATGTTTTAAACCCAACATAACATATTACGCCTAACCTCACTATTTTTATCTTCTAAAAGATATTTCATATAATTTATACATGCTTATGATTATTACACCTAATACACAAACTAACTTGAGCATCGGGAGTTGGAAGACCCCAGAGCTTCATGTGTTTCTTGTGGTTGCCAGTTGCATTGTGATCTGATTAAAAAAGTGACGCGAACCAAACTTTGTGAGTCACTACCTTCCATTGCTACCGGTGTCCTTAGCTTGCAATAGGTAACAATACAACATAGGGAGTCGCCTTTTAAGTTGTAACAATTGGACATCATCATTTTTTTATTTTAATTGCATTTTATGCTTTTCTGGCTCAACAAGCCTAAACTACAAAACAAAATTGAAACCAAGCTGCTACTATAAGTTTGATTTGGTTTAGTTAAATTTTCAATTGACTGGTTTTGATTTTTAATGGTCAAATCTATAATTAACGGTCCGACTTAATGATCGTAAAAACCAAAACGTATCGTTGGCACACCACGTCGCATATCCTTCTTCTAGTTGCATCATAACATCCTTCCTTTTGTTTCTTCTTCTTCTTCTGGTTTCGTGTATGATTGGTTGGGTGTGATTCATGGTTTGTCCTTACATCTCTCCACTCTTTCGAGTTCAAGACAAAAGACACATCCTTGTGACAGATTAGAGAGAAGACCACATAAATACAAGCCCATATTTAGTTAACAAAAATATAACTTAAGGTAAAAATATAGTTTTGATGGCATTGTGCAACTAAACAAAAGTCAAAATGCTATTGAATGCAATTAGGTGAAAGTTGGATGTTATTTGGTGCAATTTACCATTAATATTAGTCAACTGCGCCTGTTGTGATTTGTAAACCACATAGACAAGACCGAAGTAATTTTCTCCCGTAAGCATTCGTTACTGGTCAACTTAAGGGACCAGTCAACACCCAGCTAACAATGCATTTAGGTAAATGGCAGCTTGCGTTGGACAGATGTACTTTAAGAGCTTATAACAGAACCAGTGGAAGTTAAAAGTTAACAACATTGATAATACATGTATTAAAGAACTACAGTGTGGCCTTATACAAACAAATTATGAAATTGGCGGCTTCGCTAACATTCACACATTTTTTTCATCATTTTCCATGGTTTAACTCAAAGTTAAGACCTAGAAGTTAAAAGGGAATCATGATCAAAGTTTCTTATCATGAGTCCAAACTTAGTGAAGATAAGGAGCTTGATACTGAAAACCATTCACAAAGCAGGTCCCATGGTTAGGAGCCATGTTGTAGGTAGGTGGTCCAGGGTAATACACATACTGAGTTGGTGGTGCATACGTGGCCGCATAGAAGTTTTTGTCAGCAGCGATGTTGGTGTTACGAGCACCACATCCTGCAACTACAGCATTGGCTCGGGGTCTTTTGGATTGAGGTTTGACAACTTCTGTCGCTTGCTTTTTGTCTGCCTTGGCTTTCTCCAGCTGAAGTGTCCGTTTCTGAAGAGGTTCTAGTGGGTACTGAGTTTCAAGCTTGTGTTCTTCGATGCACTTGGTGACAGCCTTTAGGGCGGATAGTTCTCTATCGCTTGCATCATTCTGGAATTTGAAAATTAAAACATGTAAATCCAAATAATATGATAGTATGGGTTTTTGCAGAGGTGGCAAAACAGAAATGTAGGGTAACAGATCTAAATGTATAATTTTGGTATGGGTCAAGCAGATTTGACAATTGCCACTTTTCTCTTTTCTCTTCTTGTGTATAATAAAAGTGAGTTATATACTTGTATACAATTCATTAAGACCAATTTTTTATAACGATGATCATATTTATGATATAAAGCTATTTTGGAGGTTTTAAGTTTTTTGAAGACAGGATGACTTTCAACCCCTTTGACCAGTTAAACCGTTTCCATTTTTGAACAGCATACAACCCGAATCATCATGTTCGCCCTTAAATGCAAATTACCTCCTATAGGTTTTGGTATTGCAGAGAACAAGGGAAAAACCTGAGTGGTTGGAGAAGAGTTTCCAGCTTTGACAGTGGATGGAACTTTAACTGCCTCTGCTAAGTAGGCTTTCAGTAATGTAACAGGAGAAAACTGCTCTGTGAGTTCAAAGGCAAATGCAAGGTTAACAGCATCAATATGTCTTCCATTGTTGACCAACACATCAATTACACCTGAGAAATCCAGGAAAGACAAAAGTGAAATGGGGTTAGTTTTTAGTATGTGTTGGAATTCATCAAGTTGGATTACTTTTTTGTCCATCTTGTAATTTTTTCATTAAAAAAGTAAAGTGTTAGCTATGGCTACAAAAATTATATTATTACAATAGTTTTCTTTAAATGTAGAGATTTAAGAGAATGCATGTATTAAAATTAACTTTGGGCAACCTTCAACCTTTCTATGCATATTATTTGCATAATCTTCCTCATTAAGAATAAAACATAACCCATACGATCCATTTATAAGTCGATGGATCGAAATAATGACCTCTAATATTAAAAGTAGGAAACAAGAATGTATAGCAACCTGGCATCTTGTCAGACAACCCAAGGAAGCGGCAAAGATCGGCTGTTTGGTGACGACGACAGACCATCGGTATCAACTTGGATAAATCTTCATGAGCAAAATCAGAATCAATACCAAAAGCAGCAACAAGTTGTAAGAAAGCATGAGCTTCCAATGAGTTCCCATTGCTGGCATCTAAATCAAGATCGTCTAACTTAGGTTTCCATTCTTGTGCAATAGCCTTTGCTCTGTTCTTCACATCTTCAGAGATCACCTTAGAAACAGTACTCACATCTAAGTTAGCAAGCAGAACACTAAAACATTCCATTAACATGATACATGTTCGCCTCAAACCTAAAAGATTTGAATCTTTTTTCCCATCTAAATTTGACCCTTCTGAGATGTAGAACCCGTGAAGTGAATCCAAAACCAGACCACCAGGGTCACCTGCAGCCTTCAACGCAATTGGCATTTCCTCTTTTATAGAAGCAAGATTCTTACGGTTATCTGATATGAACTTGTGAAGTCCTGCTGCATCCATCTCCTCACATAATTTAGCAAGCTGAGGATTCGACAGCAGTTTCTCATCACCATTCTCAAATAACGTTTTCACACCAAGAACTTCACATTCAGAAGCAACTGCATCAAGTGGTTTCTTGTTTACGATAAGAATCTCACTATCAACAGGTCCAGATTCAGAGACAGTATCCACACGTGCATTTTTGTTTTTCTTACAGACATTAGATATCGCAATGACTGCCACATCTCTTTTCTCTTGAAGTCTCACCAATGAAGCTTCTTCTTTAGCCATAACAGCAGCCCGACGTTTCTCCAACACTTTCTGAGCTTGAACGGTCTTCATTTCAAACTCTCTTTCTTGTTCTTCCAGCTCAGTGAAACGCCTTTTCAACGATTTCTCGAGCCCATGAAAATGCTCCTCAATTTGCTTCCACTTCAGGTTCAGGGTTACAGCCCGGTGACTTTCTAACTCAGCGAACGCTTTCTGAAGTTGTTGTATTCTCGAGTTCGTAGATTCCAAAAGTGTAGCAACAGAACCCGTATCTTCCATCGCAAGTAATCACTACAAACCTTCATATACAGCCAAAACAAACACTATCAAATGAAATTGCAGAAAACCTAAAAGTGATGTAAGTAATTGATACAACAATTAAACTACAAAATCCACTATGAACACCTATTGAGATCAGGGTTCATAAACATTGAAACTAAACCAATTTTTAGAACTCAAACCTTAAAACCAAACAATTGCGATACTACACATGAACTCAATCTCTGATTCTCTTCACTAGACAAAACGAAACACTTCTAGGTGTTTATATTATGTAGCATCACCACCATCCAAACTGAATTTCGCCAACAAAACGCCAAATCGATGTTTAATTACGTAGCATCATCACCATCCGAACTGAATTATACGACAAAAAGCTAAAAATATGTGTTAATTATACATCACTTAGCGTTACCAGCTACCTCAAAACTTAGATCAACTAACAAACAACGAATTCATCAGTAAGAAGAAACCAATTGGATCTGACTACTGAACATTAGCATTACGAGTATTACAGTATGATTTGCCAAATAAAGTAAGCAATTAATAGAACTTACGGAAGTAGAAGGTCACGGCGGCGGAGACAGTGGTTGACGGCGGTGAAGATGGTGGTCGACGGCAGCGGATTGTGGTTCCGATCAATCCATTTTGGGTGTGTGGAAGATAAAGGGGAAAGTAGGAGGGTTGTGAGTTGTGAGTTTGCTTTGTGTTATTGGTATTGCAGGTTTAACTCTAGTTAAGGCTCAAGCTCTGGTTAGGTTGGCGGCTGTGGTTGATTGTCTCTATATATAAATATTTTTTCTTTTTAAGGCTAGATAATATGAGATATAATCTCATCTGAATTTATCATGTAATATTACGATATGTGGTCGATTGGATGCTAACTGAGTATCAAGTAGTCTAACCTTATTGTGTATTAGGTGATTAGAGGCTCACTCACGCCTCGTAACCTCCCTCACACCCTCGTGATCGCGCCCGTAGGTTGCGGTGTGCGCTTCCAGACTAGCCGGCCAAATGGCCCGCCCCCTGGTTCGCGGCACGGCAACACATAGCCTAATAAGTCTAATCTCCGTAGTAAAACGGTCTACTTTTCAATCAAGTAATTATGCTTGCAAAGTGTGTGTGTTTATAGAGAGCGGGTGTATATACGATAAAAATAAATAAATTTTAGCTTGTAACTTTTTTTAATAATGTAAATTTTAGGTGATGCTTTTACTCATCAATGATCTTATTAATGTGTATAGAATAGTTTAGTTGAATGCTCTATTGGTTAAATAAGTCAAGAAATTAGTGAGTTATACTTTTCTATTTGATTCGAAATTGACTATGCTAAAATTTATTGAGTTGGAGATCGAGATAAATGCAGAAATGATTAGGCGCTGTTTGATTGCACTAACCCATCCCTGACCGCTGACTGGATGACTCGGTCAGCGTGTTTGATGTGCACGGCGAGCCCACTGACCCAGTTCAAGGCGTCTGATTGAGACCTAAATATTTTGATCACTGACCCAATTTCTCTTCCCCTGTTGGTCCGTCGTCTTCCATCTAGCCACCAATTTCACCTTCCCCTTCTTTGTAATACTTTAGTATAACTATTGTATGACTTGCGTATGACTTTTGTGATGAAATCAACAAATGCTGATTATGAACTTGATGAATAATAAGAACATAAACAGGTTGATTCCCCCAAGGATCTTTTCAAATCTCTCAAACAAGATATAACAACAGATTGTTATATTTGATTTCAATAAACACTAATCATGGTGCGGAAATCCATGATTAATGCTATGATATCAGTGTGTGTGTGTGTATGATTGCTAGTGATTGAATGCTTGTATGATAATAACTGCTTGATTGTATTGATTATTCAAAAGCTTACAAAGGATTAGGGTATTATGCTATTTATAGCCTATACACAATAGAATTCTAAGTCCAAATCATCCGCTGTGGATGATAGATTGTCCGCTGTGGATACTAAGTCGTCCGCTGTGGATGTTGAATAAGCTGTCCGCTGTGTTTTGGATGATGTCTGCTGTGAACACTTATTGTATGTCTGTCTTGTTAGTTGTCCGCTGTGCAGTGTTCATCCGGTGTGGATTGAACAACCGTTGTGGACTCTTCAGCTGTGGACTTTTGTTCATCCGCTGTATACACTTGGACTTGTTCTTTATCCGCTGCATGGACTTGGTCATCTGTTGTGGGCACTTCTTCATCAGCTGCCGAAACTTGTCAAAATTTCTTTTATCTACAAACCTGAAAAAGAAATTTAAACAATAATTAGTGTATGTTATGAATGTTAATGATGCTAATGTGTTAGTTAATGATTGTTTGGATGTTAGAACATATTATGTTTGATTATGGCAAACTCGTCAGAACTTCGGGGCAATATGGTTATTTTTATCATTCAGCAGAGTCAGTCAGATACTGAATCAAACAGCCAAATTTCAGTCAGATGCAAACTCAGTCAAAACTTCTAACTGGGTCAGCTTCTGACTCAATCAGATCTTACTGAGTCAGTGGTAATCAAACAGCCCCTAAAACATATATTGAGTTTTTAGAATCTTAGGTTAAATTTATGTTGAATATTTTGAGTGATATATATTAAGGGTGGCAATTCCCCCTTTTTTTTTTGGACGGCAAATAGATAATATATTAGAAAGAGGGCTAGCAAATGACTAAAAACCCCAAAGATACAAGGAAATAAAAGGAAGCAAAACAAAATACAAAAGACCATAGAAGGCCCATCAGCCTGAGTCGAATGGAAAATTGCACAGACCAGGGAGGACCCTCTTCTTGCTCCTCTCCTTCAGCCACAAAGCCGCCAGTACTTTTGCTTCGGATATAACACAAAGAACAGATGGACGTGACGAGCCAAAAGAGATTTCATTCCTATGCTTCCATATGCTCCACGTAGTAGTCATAAATATTGCATGAACCGCCTTCTTAAACTCCTTGTCTCCTTTCAGCAGGTACGGGATTTCCATGAGGTCCCTAAACGAGAATGCAAAAACTTGTTGAATTCCACACCATGAGCTAACTGTAGACCACATTAGCCGTAAAGCCGCAGCCTATAAAAAGATGAGACAAAGATTCTTTCTCCGACTCACAGAACTTGCATGGTGAGGATGTAAGAGGAATGCCTCTTCTTATTAGTGAATCACATGTAGGCAACCGATTTAACTCCGCTTGCCAATTAAAAATGTTAACTTTCTTGGGCACCCATCAATTCCAAGGGAATGCATATTCCAAGGCAATTCCCCCATTTGATGTGATAATATTGTCCAGATTTCTTACGGTTCGGTAGGTAAGTATCATCTGGAGCTATTAAGTGTTAGTTATCTGCCTATCAGTGATCATGTCAGGTTTACTAGAGCACTATTTTTCTCCTTGGTTTTGTGTATCTTGCGTGTTAAATTATGCCAATTGTGTATGTATGTTGTGAGTAGTATGTAGATTGGAAGAAGGTTAGTTTTTTTGTGTGTGTTTTAATGCATGGGTTTGTGACTTTGTGTTTATGTTTGAACATTGTTTATTGTTTGTATGTAATTAAGAATTTGTTATCGTTTGGTTGATAGCTTCCATTTATGTATATTTTTTTCTTGAGACTTCTTTCCATGTGTCTCTCAAACGTTATAGAAATTGCCCTATCTAAGTAAATATTTTATCTTTAGAATTGATTTTGTTCTAACATTTGATTCTTGTGATTTCAAATTACCATTTCTTAGATTTTGAATTATTTGAAACGTTTACTAATGGGACCTTCGTCTAATAATACCAAGTTGTATTGGATTGGTGTCCCATTTTCTAAATGTTAAGAATTCAAGTCTCATGGTTGACAAACGATACATATCAAGAATAAGTTTAGAAAGTGTGTTGATTCTTCGTTATAAAAATAAATATTATTTGAAATTTTTGTAGGCTTAAAAGTTATATCTGGTATCTCATTACCTAACCACTTTCAAATCATTACTGTAATACTTCAAGCCGTGAAATTAAAACCAAGTCAATTTCGTTAGTATGAGGTTGATTTATATCAATTGTAAATGTTTACGGTTCGTTTTGGTTTCAATTTAGTTTCAACAGGTCCGGTCATTCTTTCTACTCCAACTGAACCCTTACAGGATGTTTGGTTCGTGGAATTCGTTGGAATTAAAATTGGAATTGGAATTTGAATTGGATTTAGAAGAAATTGTATTTGAAATTCAATAGTTTCCAAAGTATTTGAAATTTAATGGAATTGGAATCTATAATGGAATTGGAATCCATAAAAAAAATTTTAATTTCAAATGCATTTTTAGTGATAAAACACTTATAAAAAAATTAGAATTTATCACCCATTGCAAAACCGCCACCACCTCCATGACCACTGATCGCTGCCGCTACATACCACTGACCGCCGCCGCCGACAATCGATCGCGACCACCGACCGCGACCACCAACCGCGCCCAACGACCGCGCCCGTTGCCGAAATCCAACCGTACCCCACCGCCAAAACCAAACGATCACGCCCGTCGTCGAGAATCGACATTCTCCGTCGTTTTCGACGCGACGGTCGGGGGGGTGGCGGTCGGGGGCGGAAACGGTGGCGGTCGGGGTCGGCAGCAGGCGGAATAGGCGACGGGCGGCGACGGTCGGAGGCGCCGGTGGTCAGAAATCATGTGTGTCGGGTTTGGGCCTTGTCGGCGGCAGTCGGCAGTCGGCGGTCGGGGGCAGCGGCGTTCGAGGGCGTCGGCGGTGGGGAGCAGTGGCAGGCGGTGGTCGGGGGTGTGGCGGCCGGGAGCGTCAGCAGGGGGCCTTGGCGGTCGGGGTCGGCGGCAGTCGGCAGTCGGGGGAGGCGGGGTTGGCGGTCGGGTTTGGTGTGGTCGAGGGTCGGCAACGGTCGTGGGCGTCCGTGGCGGTCGGCGAATGTGCCGACGGGCAGGGGCGTCGGGTGGGCGGGGTCGGCAGCAGTCGGAGGTTGGCGGCGGTGGTCCTCGGCGGTTGAAGGGCGGGGTGGTAGGTGGTGGTCGGTGTCGTAGACGGGGGTCGATGGAATTTGAAATCCTTCAATATTTGGAAGGATTTTGAAATCCTTCGTTTGAAGGAATTTGAAGGAATTAATTTATATTCCAATTCCAATTTCTTTCGCAACCAAACACATTAAGAATGAAATTCAGATTCCAATTCCAACGAATTCCTTCCAACCAAACACAATGATCCATGAAATTCAGATTTCAATTCCATTGAATTCCATTAAATTTCTGCATACCAAACGCCTCCAAATGTTTCTTTCACTGACTCATTAGATGGTGTCCAACTGTCCATACGAGTCATGGTTTATCCATTTGACTAGCTTGTTTGATGATGTTTTTTTTCTTATCGTCATTGTCGGCTCTATGCATTAAATTTTTAGGCATGGGTTTAGAGCCCTCAAAAAATTGGGACCTTATTATTTTTTTGAATAAAAATAAAAATACACAGTCCAATTCAGGTTTTTTTGTATTGATCCTAAAAAATCTCAATCCCAGTCCACTCCCACATTAAAGAACTCGGTTTTTCACAACGCCTTTTATTTCGTATTAGACCTACAAAATGATTAAGTTGCCTCCATTAATTGTCTGAATGTTCAAATCCGTCATACTTGTTATCTTATCACTAGTATTATTGTGTTAGCTATGGAATGATGTTTTTATAAGAAAGTTGTTAAAAAGAACATCTTGATGCAGAGATGCACATGGAGCATCAAAAGAACAAGAAAGATAATCAGAGGTGTACAACCTAGCAAAACAAACAACTTTTGTGTGGTTTGAAATGAGTCATGCCATATTAACCCAGAATTTTGTTTCCAAAAATAAACTTCAAATAAATAATTAATGTTTTAAGTATATAATGCAAGTTATATTATTTTACTCATTATCTAACTTTTTAATAAATTTTATTTATTAAAAGTACATTTTTTACAACTATCTAATGTGTTTCAACCCAAAACCTTTTTTCTAAATAAATAAACAGCTAGCATATCAAAATATGATGACAGCTTTTACTGTAATTTCACAATAATCTATATTTTTAAAATAAAAATGAATTAGGATGCCATATACATTTTTTGCAGCATCCCATCCATCTCTTTTAAAATAACCTATATCGATCCATTCTTGCATAAATAGGTTAAATATTTACACCCAACTAGAATTAAAATTCATATGTTAATTATATTTGTTGCATGTTTACTAAGTTTTGTTAAAATTCTAGCCTCTTGATGTTTAAGAGACCAGTTTCAAAGATGAGACTAGGAATCTAACCAAAACCGCCAACTATTTCTAACAGAGAAAACATAAACAGGTAGTAGGTTTTTTATACAAAGCAATACTCAAAAATAAATACATATTAATTAGTACCCTATATGATAACTTACATTTTAGACCCACCCGTGTCACATATGCAATTGTGAATGTCTCCAAAGCATTAATATGTTTAGACTAGTTTTGGTATCCGTTTTTCATACAAAAATTTTCAGATCAAAAGCTTCATATCTATACTCATACATCTCACCTATGATAAACTACTTCATATATAAAATGCCACATTGCCACATATTGCGAGAAAATGAAATGAATTGTGTGTTTCTTACCCAACAAAACCCTAAAAAATTTCTTAAAATTCAAATATAACGTTACGATATGCTTGTTTTTATAATGTTTTAATGTGATTTTTTTAAGAATTGAGTTTTTGATGTAAATTTGGTTTCAAACTTCAATGTGAATACTAACGTACAATTCTTTAAAGCTAAGACTTACAAATTTCAACCGCCTATGTCACGGCGTACGCATTAACCCTCTAAATAAAAAAAAAAAGGAATTTTACCAAAATCGTCAAAGTTGACCAGCTATTTATCAAAATGGTCATGATTTTACAGCTTACAAGTCCTATTGTCATGAATGATCCAGTCAATCTCAGCCTTTCATTTCGTACATTTTCATCCTATAGGCTACAGGCTAAGTTGACGTGTTAGACACTAAAATAAAAGAAATTTCACATGTTGTGGATTCTGAGACAGACCACATGTAAAGTTTTAGGCTGAGCTAGCCCGCAAGCTTAATCCACAATTTATAAGCTAGAGCCTACATGCTTAATCCACAGTTAATAAGCTAGAGCCTACATGCTTAATCCGCCATTTATGGGCTAGAGCGTACATGTTTAATCCACCATTTATTGGCTAGAGCCTACATGCTTAATCCACAATTTAGGTGGGAGGGGCACATCCGTCGTGAGGGCATGGTGTCTCCCTGCGCCGCGTTTTTGGTGAGTCACGGCAACCCACGCCGGACATTCCCCCCCTTTGTGACAGTTGCAATCTAGCGCCCCCCCCCCCCCCGCCGCATTCTTAGTGATTCACATCACACCCACGCCGGACACTCTCCCCCTTTCGTGATCATTGCAACCCCCCCCCCCCCCTCCAACGGCTACTTTTAAAAAAATTTCTCAAACACTATAAATACCAAACAAGTACCATAAATTTTATACACCAATCTCAAATATTTCTTCTAGTTATTTCCAACTCTATAAAAATATCCCTCCAAGTTTATATCCCTCCTTATCTTCGGATAGTTCCAAGTCCGACAAATTGGAATATTTTAGCCTTCTTGTTGAACACGTCGACAATGCTGAAAGTTCAAGAAAACTAACCTTGAAATGTGGTCGTGTTGGGGTAATAACATTTTTATGAACGATTATTTTAGGGAGGACCCAAATACAAAGGCAGGATGTTTAGAAATAGGTTTTCGTTGCCTCGGGATTTATTTCCACAGATTGTTGAAAATATACCCAATAACTTTCTATGGTTTAAAAAATGGTTTGATGGGAGATGGAAAGAAAGTTTCACGACGATACAAAAATGCTCTTCAATAATCGTCAACTAGCAATAGGTAATTCACCCGACACATACGACGAATATTTAACTATGTCTCTTAGGACTCATGTGAGTGTCTTGAATATTTTGCAACACTATTATTATCTTATATGGTGATGATTTTTTTACGAAGGCCCACTAGCATTGACATTGCATTATTGTACGATGCACATTAATATAAACATTACATTACCTCAAGCCCCTTTTGGCGATGCGGCCCACATCCAAAGCTGATGCGGCCCGCATCGGTGTCTACATGTCCGACACCTGTCCATTAGTCAGCATCCACGTTTCGCCTCCGTATGGTTTCCTTAGCCAATTCGATGTGCCCCGCATCCACTTTTCGATGCGCCCCACATTGGCCCTAATTTCCTAAATTTTGATTTTTCTTCATTTTCTCCATTACACAGACTCTCTAAAATAAAAAATTTCCGAGCTAACCTGGTAGTTCAACCCTACCCTGCTTTCAGGGGCCGCCACCCCCAAATCCTTGATTTTTACGGATGCCTTGGGTACAGATTTCAGTAGTGTTATAGTTGGGTCCGTCTATACGACTATAAAAAAATTCATGGGAATCACAAAGGTTGGGTCCGTCCCTTAATGTAAAAGAAAAATAAACTGTGTAAAATTAGTAATAAGGCCACTGGCAGTTGTCCTGTTTTTCCTCGTGTGACACATTAATATCACATCAACTTTTCTCATTTTCCCTATTTTTTTCCTGTTTTACATTGTGTCGTCCTAGTTTTTCTCGTTTTTCAATTTCCTGCGATTTAGTTTTCAATTTGAAGGGGAGAAAGGCTTGTGGATCTCGTCAAAAATTCATCGGGCAAAGGCACAAAAAAATCCCGATCTAGGGACTTGGCTTAAAAAAGCGCTAGGATTTCCCCAAAACTTCCTGAGTTCCACTCTGTGTGGCCTAAGAATAAAGATAATAAAAAAAAACTAACAATAAAACGAAGGTGACATAATTTGATGTGTGCAAAACTGTGTGTGTGTGTGTGTGTGTGTGTGTGAAAAATCACACAATTTGTTTTAATAAAAGAAACGATTATCACATTTACACTAACTACACACATAATAGGTAAGTGCATCTATCACATAGTAGTATAGTTTAAGGTAAGAATCAAGTATCGATCTGTGATCATAAAGGCTCCTAATACTAAATCATCATCACTATTTAACCGATCAATTGAGTTTGATTGTGAATATTGAAATTCACTGAAAATACTTAGCAAATTAAACTAACAAAGCAAGAAAATAAAGATGAAGATACACAATCAATTAAAAATACCACTTGGACTTCGACTCCACTTAGCATAGCAATAAAAACTAGCGTATCTAGAGATGAGACTATTTTTTACACATGATATATGGAAGTAGACTAAGCTCCCATCAAGGATATCTAGACATATATTTATTCAGAAAGCTAGAATGATAGATACATAATAGCCATCTAAAGTTATGTCATAAAGAACTAATGATACTATTATGTTAATGTTAAAGATGAAATAAACTCCCATTAGGGTTATCTAATTCCATAAAAATTTGGAATATTAACACAATAAACACATGACAACCACATCAACTAGTGTAAACTAGACAAAACTATAACTACCCTTCAGCTTATGAACATCAAACTATGATTACAAAATCAATTTATAATCAATGACAGGAGAGATTCATGACATACACCACGGTTTACTCAAACGTAAGCATAAGGATGCACATTTGCCCAATTTTACTAAACCTCCGACCTTCATTCACCATTCCTAATCAAATGTCATAAAACTACACACAAAAGAGCAATTATATGCATAAGTCTTTAAGAACATAAGCTTTTCCAAATAACATGCTTACAACACCCACAATGTTAAATACTTCATCAAACTTAAACAAATACACATAATTATTGAAAAATAATCAAGTTTCATCATGACATTAACATAAATAACACCAAGAATCATGAACAAGTTCTTAAATCATACTAAGTTTCATCTAATCCATGTGATAATAAAAGTTTAGCTCATAAGGCTTACAAAAAACACATCCAAACTCAATATAAAAGAACTCATTGTAATCTAGAGGAATTCAAACAAATTTTAAGTGGAAATAGGGTGGATGATGTTAGATTTGGCCTTTAAATCTCTCAAAAACTCTTGAGAAATGCTTAAAATCACCTAAGGCTTTGAGGGAGGGTAGGGTTTGAGAGAAAATGAAAGTTAGGTTTTAAATGATGTGTGATGGGGTTATAAACTCGTTTTTTGCCCGAATATGCCATATCTGAAGCAATATGATTATATTCGGCTTCATAAATGAGCTTCTTAAAGTTTGACAGCTTATATGGGTATATTCAGTTTTGATATGGTCAAACCAGAAGCATTTTTTTTCTCCTGAACTTCTTCAAATCTTGACTTTTTTTCATAAATATCACCGAGTTTTATACGACAACTACAAAATTCAAATAAACATAAATAAGTGTCTAAATAAATGAAATTTATAACAAAAATAACTTAAAATACAAATAAATATGTATTGTAAACATATATAATTATTAACATATCATAATTATTATGGGGAATTTCACTCAAATTTCTCTAATTTTTAACGCATGATGCGGTGTTTCCATCTAGCTTCTGGCTGCAAATTAATGCCTCAAAATGCAATTTGTTTGGTGTCAAAGTAGAACAAAACTACTTGTGCGATTTGGTCCCTGCCAAGTGGATGATTTCCCTTTTAATTACTTGGGTTTAAAGATTGGGGCTAATATGAATCTAGCTAATAATAAGAGTCCAAAGATTGGGGCTAATATGAATTTAGCTATAATTAGAGTCTTGTGGTTGATATATTTCAATCTTGATTGTCTCGATGAGAGGCTAAATACCTTTCAATTAGCGGGAGAATGAGTCTACTCGGATCAATTATTGATAGTCTTTTGGTATAATGTTTTTTCTTATACATAGAATCTTTGAAAAAAGTAAGGAAAAACTTTTTATGGAGAGGTAATAGTGAAAGTAAAAATAAAAATCAATTGGATAACTGGAGAGAGTAACCAATCCCAAAGTCAATGGTGGGTTTAGGTCTCGGCATGTCACGAGATCTAACCCACCAATCTCTTTGCTAAACGGTGGTGGTGTTTCAAGTCAGAACCGCACTGGAAAAATATGGTGATGGTTATTTATCAAAGCAACAAGGCGTGGTTCTCAATCCCATGTAGGTATAACTTGATACAGGTATTAAACAATATTTCAAAAGTTGAACTGGCCTTGCAAAAATTCAATTACAACATCAATTACATGATCAAATACATAATCGGGTGAGGCTTGATGATTTCTCGGTTAAATCCTCGAGAACAAAATTAAACCTGGCTCACAACTAGCAAGAGGGCTTTATATTATCTTGGAATAACCTCGTGCCTTTAAAGGTTAACATCTAACTGAGGGTAAAGTTGACTTGCATCTCCACCTTGGAGGAGCTACGACGTAAGAATATCTCTATACGTTCCGCTTTATGTCCTATGTGGCTATGTGTGGTGATCTACCTAAATCTTAGAATGTAGGATGTTTTTAACCACCATTATCATACATTTTAACTTAATTTTTAATCGAAGCACAAGCACACAGGTAATCAAAACTACTTAACACTTTCCATAAGAAGTGACAGTTCATTCTTCTTATTTTATAAACTTCTAAATACATCTTTACGATGTTCTAATTTTATCTATGTCTTGACATAAATTTTAATTTAAGCCGAGCTTTACAAATTCCTCACAACATCAACAATCTTTTCACAACGCGTGGATTACATCTACTAGTTTACTGAAAACCACAAATATCCATTTATTAGGTATATTCATATTATGTTAGACACCATGAAGATCATATAACTTCTCACATGCATCATGTATTTCACCTTTTGTTAGAATTGCCTCAATGTACGAAGTTGACCTTTCTACCTTCAAATTATTCATAACGTCAAAAACATTTCACATACGTGAATAAGAAAAGTTGAGATTATGAAATATATAGAAGTACAATGCAAATGCGTTTGTACATTATTATGTAACCTTGACAAACTACATATATGCCACATACATAATCATGCGGGTTACATGATGTGTCTCATAGCTAAAATTTTAAGTTTAAAACCTGTACTGGTTTGTTTGGCTTAAAAAATCTAGAAATTGATGTTCAAAGAAAGTATATTAAATCTATAGTTTTTGTAATCTAGTGACATTGATAATTGTCATCACACGCGCAAGGGCATAGAAGATATATATGGTCTAAAAAGCTTGCAAAAACATCTTTAATTCTCTAAAAGCAAATAGCATTGATATATCAAAGGTATGAATTAGTGTTACATATTGTCTGAAGACCCGCTATGATACAACTACAAAGAAGTCTGCTTTACATTAATGTGTACCTCGAATAAAACTAATATAATAGGTGAATCCACCTTCTTTCCACATCTTTAATTAGTTCTGAGACTATTCTGCAACAACCAATAAAAAATGTTATATGAATATTTCGATCTCGCTAACATTTTAAAAAAAGATTATACGGGTCAAACGAGTAAAACAAAATGAGGTAAATAAAAACAAGTCAAATGGGTCGAAAATCAGCCAAAGTGTATTATAATAACTATTTATAATAAATTTCATAATTTTCAGATTTTCAGAATAACCCTGACAATTTCAGCATTCATAAAAACTACATGTTTTGGTCCCCCTTTTTTTTAACTCTAGCATTTTTCAAATTAAGGTTCCTTGATTGTCTATATTTGGCATTAAGCCTGGAGATTGAATGATTTACTGAGGCCTTCTATATGTCAGGCAAAATGAAGCCAAGATAATGAAATGAAATTAGATTGAAAAGCTAAAACTGTGATACCTCAATTAGTTGGACTACAGTATGCAACTAAGGACAAACAATATACACCACATGTGACTTTAAGCTGCTATCTTTATTGCACCTATCTCATCGATCTTTGAGTTCGTATGCTGCAAAATTAACACATTGGTTATTAATTAAAAATCATACTAATGCATTATAAATTCATCCAAATTACCTTACTTTTCTTCTGCTTGTGAATGTCAGTGACATCTTCATTTCCATCATGCTTTCTTTTCTGAAAAAGTTTAGAATAACACCGTTAGTTTCTCGAAGCAGATATTCCAATTCACACCATTGTTCTTTAGGATCTAACGTCTGAAATCTAAAAATCTGTTCTGAATGTTAAGAGGTAGCTTCTGAAGTCTGAATAACAAGCCATTAAGACGGTTAGGAAAACTAATACAAATGTCTAGATTGGTGTTGATTAGTTCCTATTTTGTCTTGAAGAATGTCAAAAGCGTCTAACCTTGTCATGATGGCTGCTTTTATCCTTCTTTTTTTCTTTGTCCTTATCTTTACTTCGATCTTTATGCCGATGTTTATGTTTTTTGTGCTCCTTATCCTTCTCTCTGTCTTTCTCCTTGTGCTTCTTATGCTTCTTTTCCTTGTCCTTTGATTCACTTCTTGATTTTCCAGCTATAGTAGGCATCCCTTTCTCGGACTATAAAACAACACAAGGCATATAAGATTAAAAAAAACTACAACACCATAAAATTTGGTGGCAATTTTAATCCATTGTATTATCATAACCAAAATGTTTTTGATCATAACTAACACATTAATTATTGATTAAAAAAAGGAAACATATTATGTGCAGGTCAACAAGCACAGCTTGTTTTGACAATTTGACCCACACTAAAAAGACTTGTTTTCCTTATAACACCCGACTCATTTTGGGAGCTAACAACTAACACCCAAGAAACAAAGATCATTTCAACCCACACTAAAAATATCATTCTCGTGAAAACATAATTAACACATTACTTATTAACAAAATGTCAAATATTTTTGGATGCAGGTCAATCCGGACCAGCCCGTTTTGACTCGCACTAAGAAATACACGTCTTGGTGCGCCTGCCACATCTATGTTGCCACCACTAGTACAAAGCAACAAACAGAAATCAACTTCTTACAGATGGCAGGTCAATGGGTGAGGTCTCCTTAAGCTGAAAGGCTTCACTGAGGGCGTTAAGGTCAAATGGCTGTATGCGTGTGTTTGTTGTATCTCTAGATAAGGATGTCTTGTGAATAAGCTGATCCAATTGCATCCCTTCGCCTTTCCTAATATCTGTGTCTCCAACGGTATCATGAAGGTAATGTGTATCTGAAATTGACAAAGGAAGTGACTTCTTGCAGAAGAACTCATAGTGGGGTAACAATTTATAGTAACTTATAAGATCCACAGCGCCTGTGAGTTCCCTTGGTCCTAGATTATGAATACAAATAAATAATAAGAAAAAAAGGATACATAGTCCAAGAAACAAGCCAACTTTACTCCATACGGGCTTTAGGATATTGTGTCGGATGTGTTTCTGTTGTCTGGTGTAGTATATATAAGCAATACATGTATATAACTAATAAGCAATATATAAGCAATATACAAATAATATATAAGCACATATTTTATAGCTTCATAGTACAAGCAAATACTTGTTAGTTCACACTGAACTTGGCTATTAACTTCACACTTCACAATAAACCGTACTGCAAAACACATAACTTTGTGAACCATAGTAACATATTACAAAGATCGAAATATAAGATTTATAATAATATTTAAAAGTAATAATCCATTGAAGAATGAAAGAATGTTGGGGCTCGACTTTACATTAATAAATGTTGGGGCTCGACTTTACAGTAATAATCCATTGAAGAATGAAAGAATGTTGGGGCTCGACTTTACATTAATAATAAATGAAAGAAAATTAAAATAAATTATATTATATATACACAAACACGACTGGTCCAGTTTATACGGTTTAGTCCAAAATGCAAACCGTAAACCAAACCGAACCATCCAGTTTTTAAAAATGCAAACCGTAAACCGAACCACCAAGTATTAAACCGGCCAAACCGACTAAATTTATTCGGTCTGGTCCGGTTTAAAAAGTTTGGACGGTCTATGAACACCCCTAGTAGTAGTATTAACATTGTGGAAGACTCCAAGTGCATGCATCATGTAAGTTGTAACCAATCATAAACTAGAGACAACAAATTTGACCAGTTTATTTAAGAATAGATCGATTTGGGTTACGTTCAATATCTAAGGTGTCAAACAAGTAAAACCAAAATAATAGCATAGAAGAGAACAGCAAAAGTCATCCAAAATGTATCTTAAGCCATAAAAACCTCCTAAATCATTTTATTCATAATGTATTTATTATTATGAAATCAACAGAATTTCTCTAATCATATTTGACACACTAATCACCTGCATTTGTTTCAAAAAAAAAGTACATAAAGTGCTTTGGGTCTACACCAATCTGAACCATGCATGATCACCCGTTACCCGACCTGACCTATTTTGATCTCTCTGCCATAACCAGATAAAAAACAGTAGCACAAATGCTATACCTAAGTACAGATTTATGGATCAATTGACAATAATGAGAAGTTGAGAACAAAAGAACAAATATTAAGCCTGGTAAAAAAGTCTTTAGACTTTACGGCTTACCTTTTCCAAAATTCTTCCTTTCAGGATCCATCAATCAGTTCCACGGGTGAGGATGTACCATTATCACCTGAGAATTTATAGGAAGACCCATAAATTATCTTTTTTGAGATTTCATAAATTCATGCCACAACTTGGATTTAACAAACCGACACACAACCAACATCATGCAGTTAACATGAAATCCTAAAATATTTAAAAGCTTCATAGTGTGGAGAGTTGATAGCCTTTTAAAAGAGAATGGTTGGATTCTGAAATCATCTTATTTAATATATAAGACCCAAACTTTTGGACAATGCAAAATCACATATGTTTTGAAATTCATACAGTAATACATTCTCTTAATCCTACTAGTAAATCAAAAGACAGGAGACAATTAAATAACCACAAACCAATAGATCTCAACATTTAGAAAACACAAGCAATTAACTGATGTAACAAAACAAGTTACAAAAATAAGATGTGTGACCAAGAGAAATGTGTGTCAAAAGTTAAGATCAGCTCAGCAAGCAAAAATGGGAACTATTTTATAACTCATTCTGTGTATCTAAAATAGTAGCTAGCAAAACAAAGCAAAAATAACTCACAATTCACAAGTCACACACAAAAAACATGAGAAAACAGTAAGCCACAGTTTTCCAAGTACCAAATAAGGAAAAAGCACCTGAAAAGATAAATACCACAAACATTCAATTTTGCGAATCATATGATCCATCAACTTACCACCATAAAGTCAAAATCATATTCTTTTCATTGCTAAAACAAGTAAAATCAAAACCAACATCCAATTAACCAAACCTCCAATTTCACACCGTTCGTTAACTAACATTCATATCCGGCCCCCAATCACATCCCCGAAGAAGCAATTCTCACAATAATTCGCTCATTTCAAGTTTCAACACCAGATTCAGCACTACAAACACTTAATCGTACAACAACAGCTTGTGATTTCTTTCCTAATTCTATCAAAAGAACGAAATTGATCTCTGAGTAGATCGAATGATGGGCGTCAGCAACTGTAATTGTATTTGTGCAATTGTGCAATGCAAAGAGCTTACAGATACCTGAATTGGATGCTGCAGAGGTAGAAATTGAATTGAATTTGGTGTAATTACGAGATCAATGGTGTTCTTTTGGTATGTCGTCGATCTCCCCCTGTGAACGAAATAAACCCTAATGCGTGTGTAGAGAGAGTTTGAAAGATGATGATGATGTTCTGTCAAGCTCCTATGGACTATATAATAATAATAATAATAATAATAATAATAATAATAATAATAATAATAATAATAATAATAATAATAATAATAATAATAAATAATAATAATAATAATAATAATAATAATATATACCCAGTGAGGTTAAGTCGACATAAAAGTAAAACATAGTTTTATGACTTTACCCTATTTTTTAAATACGTATTTTTTTAAATCAAAGAAATAAATTATGAAAAAATTATCAAAATAAACATTTGACCAAACTAAATTACCAATATAATCACTAAAAATTAAATTTACAAAAAAACAACCAATAAAACGACTTACGTGTTCATTCCTCGCCACGCGGGCAAGAAAAATCCATAAATCCTAGCTGAAAAGATGACTGGGAGAGAGAATTACATAATTCCTCGTTAACGTGGCAAAATTTCAGTGGTTCCTCGTTGACATGTTTCATTCCTCGCTGACTGTGCGAGGAATCATAGGTTTTCCTCGCTCATAATTATCAAAATGCCACTCCGCTCTCAAAATTTCAAGTTTTTTTAAAATACAAAATTTTAAAAATGTATTTACCAAAAATTAAAAAATCGTTACTTTTATTAAAAAAAATTCATTTATTTTTTTAAACACTTAAATTTGTTATTTAATGTGGTTTTTCCCTATATAATACAAGCTTTCCTCATAACAAACTTATCAAATTTTTAGTTTTTTACCTTATTCATTTCACTAATATAGAAATACGTTTTAACACGGGTTGAATTAAAATATTAAATTACTAGTTAATATTTAATAGTTAAAAAAATAAAATATTTTTTTAAATAAGGTATGATTCGGATTATGTATAATCAACTATTTAGGTAATAACAATATTTTTTAAACTTTCATCTTTAAAAAACTTTTATTTAAATAAATACATAAAAAATTGCATTCATTTAAACAAAAGTTTTTAAAAGATGAAAGTTTAAAAAATATTGTTATTACTTAAATAGTTGGTTGTACTTAATCCGAATCATATCTTATCTAAAAAAGTATTTTAAAATTTTTAAATATTAAATATTAACTATTAATTTAATATTTTAATTAAACTAGTGTTAAAAACATATTTCTAAGCTTTCTAAACTAGTAAAATAAATAAAGTAGAAAACTAAAATTTGATAATTTTGTTGAGAGAAAAGCTTGTAGTATATAGGGGAAAACCACATTAAATAACAAATTTAAGTGTTTAATAAACAATAAATGAAAAAAAAATAGTAAAACTAACAATTTTTTAATTTTTGGTAAATACCTTTTTTTTAATTTGTATTTTAAAAAAAATAAAAAATATGAGTGAGGAGTGGTATTTTGGTAATTATAGGCGAGGAAAACCCTTGATTACTCGCCCAATCAACGAGGAATGGGACATGTCAGCGAGGAACCATTGAAATTTTGCCACGTCAGCGAGGGATTATGTAATTCTCTCGCCCAATCACCTTTTCAACGAGGGATTATGTAATTTCCTCGCCCAGTCACCTTTTCAGCGAGGATTTATGGATTTTCCTCGCCCATGTGGCGAGGAATGGACACGTGTCTTATTTTTATTGGTTTTTTTATAAAATTAATTTTTAATGGTTATATTGATAATTTAGTTTGGTCAAATGTTTATTTTGGTAATTTTTTCATAAATTATATACACATATTTATTTATTTTATTCAAACTTAAATTATTTAATTAATATTTCATTTTTATTTTTACTAACCTTTTTACATATGTCTATTTCTAAAACCATTGATTAAATATTTTCTAAATACAAACCTCGTGTAAACAATAAAATTACATCTCTAAATATATTCAAAGTTCAAAACTTCATTTGAAAACAAGAGTAATCGATAATCAAAGTTCATTTTCAAATACAAAACACAGTTGCCAAAGTTTTAAACAATTTCAATAACAAAAAATTAATATGTACTTAATATAAATAAGGTTAAAATAGCTATTAAACATTTACTTTTAATGAAACAGAAAAAATTGTAATATATAAAGGAAAAATTTATGACTAATTTATTGATTTTGAGAAAATATATAATTAATATTCTTAGAAAAAATATATAAAAATCTTTATTTTGATATTTCGTGTTTTGAACCGGTTTCAGGTTCGTATCTGATTTGGTTCGGTTAATCGATTATTTGTTTCACCCCTGGACCCTAGCGGAAATTCGTGTTTTGGACAGGTCTTGAAAAGGTACAGTTTCCATTGGTTTTTTAATTCCCTTACAAATTTAACTTTTGAGTTTGCCGATGGAACCCTAATATTTGCTTGCTTGAGATCATATTCGCTTGTATTGTAAAAAATCTTGAGACATTTGTTCTTAGTGATTAGAATCGTCGATCGTCATGAACATTTGTGGTGCTCTAACAAAAATCATCGTATGAAGTTTAATTCATACTTATTTTGCGCTAATAATTAGTGGTTTTCATTCGTTACTTCCTTTTGGCTTGTTCACCTTAGAATATATGGAATTTATGTTTATAATTGAGTAATTCATGTTATATTTACTCACAATTTCCAAAGGAATATATGAAATTTATGTTTATAATTGAGTAATTCATGAACCGTGTTAAACTATTAGGTTTTCAATGAAAGCTTGGTTTTAAAAAGCGTGAGGCGAAAGCTTCATGTGCTCCACTCATTGCTCTATGTACAACGAAATAAACTTTGTGTACAACTAGAAGCTTCAACATGTCATCCTTGTTCATCAAGTATCTTTAACATTTTGACATTTTGGTTATATTTACATACCAGTATCACATATAATTCCATATTATGTGATAGTGATCCTCAGTATGTTTCTAAATGTCTCTACATTTTGTGTGTGTATTGTGCATACAACTCATGGTGTAGATTTCTTCATGTGTATTTACCTATAGTTGGTTTTCATCACATGACTACAAAGTAAAATGAAATATGGATTAAACTTAAGAGCCCCATCATCCCAACTAAAAAAACAACCTACGAGACCTCTTCGCCCTTATGCACTTGGTATTGCATCCAAAATTTAACATTTAAATAATTTTTAGGCCTTTATCTTTTGTTGATTATTGTATGTATGATGCATGTCATGTTATAGCCGAGGTATATTCAAGCATTGATAGACAAAGCAAAAGTCCGTGAGCATGAACATGCGATAATATATGAGAGAAAGCTTGCAAAAGAGAGAATCAAAAAAAGAATCCGTGTAGATAAAATGTTTTTGTAATCTTATCCACTGCATTAGTTATATATGTAGGGGCACGCTTATTACAGAACCAATTTTAAGTAAATAACCTGCATAAAACTTGTACATAGTTCCTTAAAGATATTGTTGGAGAGGGAATGAGAGGCGCTTATGCAGTAGTTACATATTATTAGTAGTTAACCTGCATAAGAACTTTTACTTATAAACGAGTATTCTCATTATTCAAATTTGTGTCATAATTCATATTTTGGTGCAACAGATTACTAAGAAAGATGGGTGACATGACCGAGTTCTACTTCAATCTGTCAAAAAAATGTGGCCTTTGGAGCAAAAGATGGTGAGTCAACAAAGTCCCACAAGCATACAGAGGAGTCAAAGAGTCAAAAGCCAGAAGAAAGTCAACCATTAAAAGTCTCAGCATGTGCTCAAGAAGAAAACATAGGTGAAACATCTGCGGCTTCCAAGAAAAAACCTGAAAACATTGAAGCAAAACCTGTTCCTGATTCTCATAAACAAGAAGTCTTGAGTGATCTGCAGAATCAAGAATCTGGAACCGAAGGCGTGGCAGTTAAACCTCCAACAGATCATCATAAAAGAAACCAAGATGCTTTGGCTGCTGCAAAAGAACGTTTTCTTGCAAGAAAGAAGACGAAGGTAAATGCAGATTAGTCGATGACTTGTTATACATGTATGGGAGAGAGAATGTGATTTTGCAGTATTAAAGTTTCTTAGATTTGGTGTCATGAGACTGAGATTGTTCATTTATGTACCCATATCAAAGAAGTGTGGCCCGTCTGTTTTAGTTATATGCACGAGACCAATGTTGAAACTTGATCATGCGATGTTAACGCAATCTTGAAATTTATTGGGCGTTTGACATATCAAATGGGTGAGACGGCGTTACATAACTCTTACATGCTATTGTTCATAGGGCGGTTTAAATATTAAGAGGTCTGAGTGTAGCTCTAAATCTTTTGGGCACCAAGAATCTTTTTAATTAAATTTAATTGTATTACTTATTGTTCTGTAATAATCTATGCTAACAATTTGAGTAGTGACACTCTAAACTCACACTTTTGTTATAAATAACAATATAAGTAACATAAGTATCAAATATTAAAATCTGATTTATACACGATTACAAACACTATAATAATCATAAACTGAAGTAAAAAATATACTAGCAAAATCAAATTTATGACAGTTATATTATTAGAATTGTTATTGGTAGCTAAGGTAAAGTCATATAAGTGTTAGTGTGTTACTAGTCAAATCAATAATATATGAATGATAATCAAACAATAGAAGATAATATGGATTAACAATCCTATTCAGATTTCTAGCAGTTTCAGCCTTTTACTTAAACGAGTTCGGTTTCATCTATAAGATTCATTTGAACACTGTGCATGTTTTGATTTATGCCACTTTCAAGCTTCTTATTTAAATGAAACTATAAACTTTAAAGCTGCAATGTTTTGAATTTATGAACTAACATATTGAAAAAAACATATGATGGGCCTAAAAAATAAACAAAAGCAGAAGTAAAAATGTATAACAATAACATTAAAAAGTGACTATAAAAAACATAATTCAGGTCTAACAAAAATACTAGCATGATTTCAAAAGCAATATTCAAACAAATTCCAACATTACATTAGCATTCATTCCTCAAGAAGCTAACCGAAGATCATTTCTCACTCGTCATCTTCATCTGAATCATCATCATCATTTGCTCCAGCAGCAGCATTCAAAGCATTCAACCTCTCAATAAGCTTTTGCTTCCTCTCGTCATAAGTTAGCTTCTTAAGATTGTACCTAGAACAAAAGACGAAAACAAAGATCAAGAAGGTGTATTGACACATTTACTTCCAAATACATATATACATACATCAAAGGTACAATTTTTATTTTACAGATTCACTTTAGCATTAAATTAATATTTGATTTTGTAACCATCATTCAAATGTTAATAATTTTCTAAGTGTATAAGATCAAGCCTGATCCGGAGTAAATTAAGATTGTTACTACCTCTTGTGCTCCTTAGGTGGTTGTTTCTCAGACTTCTTCGCGGTCGGGTCAGCACGAATGGCAGCATGGACCTTTTTGTAAAGCTCTTCAAGGTTATCTGGTTCAACACCAGCCTTAATGTACTCAGAAAAATGAGTCTGGTACTTCTCTGGTTCATCTTCCATTAAAGTCTGTGGCAAGCAAAACCAATATATTTAAAACTGTTCAAATAAATCACAGAATAAAATGCACCAACAAATTAACTACTGAATGGTAAAAGTTGAACTCACATTCATGTATGAAGCAACATGCCCACCATAGATGTATTTGCGGTGAACATCAGCATCAAGACTCTTTCCGTCCTTGTTAAAACCAGCAAACCTTTTCTCGCTGTGTGGGATATCAAGGCCTCCATCCAGAGCTCCCTGATATTATGTCCACCAATAACAAGTAAAACAAAAAAATTTAAAATAAAACTGAAACAAGTTTTAATAATGGCACAAAACATAATTTTAAAGCATATATTAACTATATTATTACTCTTGAACAATTATAAGTTAAAGAATTGTCCCCAGCTGATCGTGAAAAAGATCAACAAAACCCTTTCAAGGATATCCAACTGGTTTTGACCAACACCTAGAATAACCCATTCAGCCGCAACTATGAGAAAATACAAAGTGTATATTTATATACCTTAAGGGCACCAAAAACACGGTTTCCAGTGGTTGTTCTGATGAGACCAACATCAAGAAGAGCGCGGAAAGGCCTCCTGCTTTCTGCAGGTTCAACAGAAAAATCTTCTCCAGTTGCCTGTAAACACCAGCATTTGATAATAAAAATTAGTGGATATATAAAAACAAAAAGATTCAAACTAATAAGCAAAACTTGCATTAAAATACCTCAACATTTCCCTGGTACTCATCATCCATTTCTAGCTGTTTCAAAACTCGGCGAGCCAAAAGAAGCCCAGTGCAATAGGCTAAATTTACCAAAAAGAAATGTTAGGAGGTTTGATTTCTAAAACACCATGAAATGACAAGTAATGATGAAAAGAACAAAAATAAACCTGCAGCATAGTTTGTAAGACCAACTTTGAGGCCATAATGAGGAAGCTCATGAGCATAAGCGGAAGCCAGAACAATATCACCAGCAATGGTTGCAGATATGATTTGTGCAACTATATCCTTGTTGGTCTAAAAGCATCATTAAAGTCATAATAGCAAAAAATATGTTAAATCCCTTTAAATTAATGTAACAATAAAACCAAACTTCAGTAATAAAAACTATAAAAAATTGATGTGTAAGATAAGACTTACAAATCGCACAACATATCGATACTTTGGTGTGTTGTACTTGTTTTTGTCCTGATTAATCAATCGGATCCTAGCACGGTAATCAGTCTTACCCTCTGCATAAAGAAACAAACAAAAAAATCAAAACTTAATTACCAAAGAAAGTGAAATGCAATAACACAATGATCTATTGGGAAAAAATTCATACGTCTCCTTCTCTTGAACTTCACTTGAAACCTCTTGAAGTAAGATCTTGACTTCTGGGCTTTGACAAAAGCCTTCAAGATAAAATCAAAAATAAAAAAAAGGAAAACCAACAAATCAGATGATTACAAAATATTATACATCAGAACTTCAGCAAAGATTAAGATATGCAAAGGGATAATGAAAATGAAGTTAAAAAAAACTATGAGAATCTTAAGATTTGGTATCTTGAAACATAAAACAGATTTAGTAAAATAAAAATGATGCCATTTAAAAAGATGCAACAATAAGTGTCTAGAAATTTATCACCTGCCATGAATACTACATACTTCTAATTTTTAGCACGACTTAATTTAGTTGAAAATCACCAATTATTTGTCAACAAATTAAAGGTATGCAATTTTCAAATCACTGCACACCAATTTACAAAAAGAAAAAAAAAATAAAAAAAACACTTTGATTTTACTCAAATAGATCAACAAAATAACTCCATGAAGATGATGGGCACAAACATCATTTCGGCCGTATGTAACATATACAATCAAATCCAATCAAGCAAATTGATGAAGTCATGAAACACAAGTACTGCATAACCACTAACATCAAACCTAAAACCAGCATATATCCAACTGTTAAATCCACCTCAAAACTTTCAGACAGCTCAAAATCAGAAAAATCTAGTACAATAATATCAACAGTAAACCCCTAATCAATATATCTCATACGTGAAGTTTTAACACGCAAACAACAGATTTAAGGACTTGAATTCAACCCTCGGTTCCAAAATGTAGACCAGTGATAACACAAAAACAGTTGAAAGTAACTTAACATCGATGCTAACAGATTAAACAGAAAACATCAAGATCATATATCATCAACAGATCTTCAATGAATTAATAAAGAGCGTTGATTCATGAATGAAAAATCGGATTTTTAATGCATTACCATCGATTATCCTCGATGAGCTGCTGCAGCGGGAAGAGGGTATAGAGGTTACGGAGGCAGTGAAGTATAGATGAAGCCGCTCAAATAGCGAAAACCCTAGGGTCCTAAAAGCATAATGGTGGGCTTTTGTTTGGGCTTAGTTATGTTGAGATGGCCCATATGTTTTGTATTAGAAATTAGAAAACACTACTAAACAAAAAAAAAAAATTCAGCTCACATGTTCCAGTTTGCTTCAATGGGTCTATTCTATATTTCTATGCATTGTTTTCCCATACACCATCCCATGCATTGGCGGAGGATAGTGGAGGTCGGGGGGGTCGGGCCCATCTTTTTTTCGTCGGTAGTGT
Organism: Flaveria sonorensis; assembly: GCA_025506505.1. Taxonomy (NCBI): domain Eukaryota; kingdom Viridiplantae; phylum Streptophyta; class Magnoliopsida; order Asterales; family Asteraceae; genus Flaveria; species Flaveria sonorensis. The sequence continues at coordinate 55,047,117 of CM046434.1, forward strand.
TAAATTTTAGTCCCGTAGTGTTAATTTTTGGCCCGGTAGTGTAAATTTTTATATAAATATCAAGTTCGCCCCCCTTTAATATAAATTAATTTCGCCTCCGCCCCCCTTACGGGAATGTTCAAGCTCCGCCACCGATCCCATGAACAGATTGGTGCACCCTTGGTTGATTGTTTCCATTCTTCTTTCGCTTGATTCATTTTAATTCGTGATTTCATTCGTCATCAACCTTGTTGTTGGTTCATGATCAATCACAAACCCAAGCACTAGTAGAACGATTGATGGTCGAATATCTTGTGATTTCTAAAACAATAATTAATAAAATCTAGTAATATTAAAGAGAGTTAATTCAAACTCACTTCAGAATAACAAGTATTTAAAAGTGGGATTTAGTAAAAATCATATAAATACCCTAGTTAGTTTATATATAAGACTACCAACACACCTTTTATACTAAATAAATAGCAAACAATAAGAAAATTATTTGATTGTTTGAAAGTAATTTTCTTGGTTCATACTAAAAGAATGGTTAGTATCTTAAATTGTTCTCGATTTTATTCAAAGTGGGTGCTTTGAGCAGACTCGGTTTTAAATAAAAATTAAATCGAAACGCACTTTAAAACAACATACTCGAAGGTTTAGGAAAACATTACGACATTGTGAAAATAAACGTTAAGAAAACTTAGATAATATAAGCACGTTACAACGATATATTTAAAATATAATAAAAAATAATATACATATATCTTAAAATATGTTATATGTATTTAACCCGACTAAACGTAGATAAATATAAAAACGCCACAATGGGATGTTCGCAATTAATAAAATTCTTTTGAAAATGAACATTACATAGAATGCAAGTGAATTTAAGAAAATAGTAAAAATATACTTTAAAATTTAAATCTAAAAGTTAAAATTTAAAAAGCAAAAGTATATTAAACGTTGTTAAAAAAAAGTAAATTTATTATTTTTTGAAATAAGACAACTCCCAAGAATATAAGAGATGTATGTTGAAATAAAAAAAACGTAAAAAGTAAATAATTATATGTGTGGCAACGATGTAAAGGAAAGAGAAATGCAAAACCATGTTAAACGAACTATTGACTTGCTTGTAAAAATCCAAATACTCAACTATTTAGACAAAGCATGTTTATGGTTAGACTATTGTTTTAAGTCTCGTTTTATATAAATACTACATGGCTTGAATAAATAATATATTAAATATAATAAAAATATATTAATTATAAAATATTATTTTAATATAATATGATTAAAATTACGTATGAGTAAGCATCATAAGTAATAAAACAGTGATATTAACTTTTTAAACTTTTGTTTTAAACTTTTTTTTATTTTTTAAATATTTAAACAATGTCGTTTCAAAAGAAATCGTTTTTAAAAACTTGTTATTTTTAAAAATTTTCGTTTATAACTCTCAATTTTAATTATTTTTGGTTTATATAAAAATATTTTTAAAAAAAACCAATTTTACAATATTTAATATTTTTAAAAAAATATTGATGTTTTAGAAAAAAAATATTTTATAAAAATTTGTTCGTTATAAAATAACATTAATAAAATAATCTCTTTCTTAATTTATAAAAACTACCTTTGATCTAAAAAAAGTGTTAAATATATTATTAGTAATTAATCTAATTATTGAATAGAAAAAAACGATAAAATTATGGTGAGAATGAATATTGTGTTGACCCATGTCTACCCTAAGTACTCTTTTATTAGAGTAGGATAAAAATATGCCCTAACCGGATGCTCGTATCGTACATATCGACGTCCTCTCTCTTCCTGTATCTATACTGTCTGTTATACAAATATTTGGACCCACTTGTTATTTTGCTAAAAGTATAAGAGGCTTAACCAAATAATAGGTAATCTTTGAATCAGTCAGTGTGTTTCTCAAACTTACTCATTAAAAGGTTCTATAAACCATTAAAATATTTGTTTTAGATGAACCAAACACACTATATCATTGACAGATTCAAATGTATGTAACATTTTATTAAAATCATAACGAAGTTACCAAATAACCCTTATGTATAATTGAGTAGAATTAGATTAAGAAGTTTTTAAAAAGGTAACTAATATTAAACCGTACAAGTAGCACCAATTTAACACCATCATCAGTGACTACTGAAACTAAAAAAACTCATATTAAAAAAAATAAAACTGAAAAAATAAACCGAACAAAAAGTAGACGTAAAAACGTTGAATCACACATGAAACATAAACATTAAAAACAACAACTAAGTCGATCTAAGACTTGCGTGTTTGTGACAGGGCCATTAAACAAGAAAAAAACAAGCATAAAAATGTTAAACCACACGCGCGCGTTGCAGCATGTTAACTCGTAAAATTTAAACCGATATGTAAAACGAAAAATTATAAAAGATGAAATGTACAGGGAACTAAACTTAAAAATAAAAAAATTATAAGAATTAAGTTGTAAAAGATGTAAAATAAAACTTAAAAGTAAGAAAAATTAAAAACCAAAAAAAGAAGAAAACAAAAGATGTAACCAACTAAAGTTTAGGTACAACTTATAATACAAAAATAATTGTTAATTAGTAATATATATAATTTATATAATAAATCAAAACTTTTAAAAGTCACATGATATTTTTTTAGAATGTTCATCCAGACTCCACCTAGGATTTAAACACATATTATTACTATATTGAAAATTACAAATTAGAATATTATATGTTTTCTTAATAAATTTTCAATTACTATTATATTAATCATATTAACCTTTTTCTAAAGCATAAATTTTATGTACATCATGACTTCATCTTATCAAGTCTAGGTATGTTTTACTAACTCACAATTTTATATTCATAATTTCGTATTCTCGCATATTATGTTTATTATTTTAACATGTGTAACACATAAGTATTACCCTATCTATTAAAAAACAAAGGAGATGAATATTAAATATTGGAATCGTGGCCGTTCAATTACTATCTACGTTCATCATGTTGCCACTAGCCATCTTCTTCTGAAAGCCACACGTGGAGTCCATGTTCTCTTTGCCAGAGCACTCCTAGCTTCTTCTGAAGCCACATGTATAGTCCTTATTCTTTTTGCAAGAGAGAAAGAGAGGCCACGGTGGTTCCACGACAGCATCACCGCCTCTGATGTTTCTTCATCGTGCACGAAGGACAAGATGTGGTCGTGATCTTTGACGATGGAATCAGATATTGTTGAGAGAGAAGAAACAGAAGCAATTGTTTACATGTTTTATTGAGAAGCTGCCACCAATATCACCTTCCACGTTCAAATAAGCATACAATGATTTGTTAAGAGAAAGATATAGGTGTCAATGACAGGGTTGTCCGGCGATAGTGCCAAATATATAATCAGTGGCACAATTAAGTGTCGATAACAATGATTTATCTGAGGTGGAACCACCGTATGCAGCGGCGGTTCGGAGCTGATTTTTGTCAACCCTTCCATTGAAGGCTACGATGAGGACGTCAAAGGTTTTTTTCCAACCAGTTAAAATATTGTTTGCATCTGATCGTATTCCTTCCTTCATCAAGTTCAATAATTTTAACATTAGTATTCCCTAACTTTTGGCTTCTTTTTTATCTGTTGTTGATTCCTTCATTGTTTTAGTGTTTAGGTTTCAAGCTCACATATTTTATTCAAATGGGAAAATCATAACCGGTGTGAGGGGAGGTGCTATCGCCAGTGAAGAAAAGAGGCCAAGAAAGAAAATTAGTAAGTAAATTACTTGATTCTAAGATGCAAAACTAAAATCCTTATTCACATTGTAGATCAACAACCGAAATAGCAAATAAGTCATGATAATGAAGACGCCTTAGGCTTTGTCAAACATATTGTGGGTGTTTTATTGTTTATTCTTGATTGTTTGAAATCAAACGTCACCCATCTGTAAGAAAAGGTATTTGTTCTACCCTATAAGGCTATAAAGACGTTAATAGAACAAAAAGAGCATGTTTTGAAGATTTGTAGAAAGCAAATAATCAGTTATTTTTACAACCATCCATTCCTATCAGCCTTTAGTTAACCAAATCCATGCTCTTTGATTTTGTTTTGCAGACTCACAGTTGTTGTTTATGCTTTCTGTTTGATTTGATTTGCCTAGGTGGTTTGATCCTCTCAAGTGCCGGTAACAAAGGTATTTGTTCTACCCTGATTAATGTTCATTTAACCTTTTATATATTTGATTATGTTCAGTTCAAGACTTTATAAAGATTTGTAATAGTAGATAACAAATGCATATCAATAAGTTTCTTTATTATATTTTTTGTTTTCAATTATAGGTATACGAACAAAGTGATTTGATATTGAATTTGTGGCTGCATTGCAAAGCTATATTTTAATTGTATTTGTTCATGGTAATGAGGATGTCTCAAGGTTTGTCAAACATATTGTATCTAGAGATTATTGGTTTTGCTTTTTGTTTGTTTTACTATGACAAGTTTGCAGCTGATATAACTGTTTGGTTGCCTTTTGCAGGTGGTTATGATATAATATTGTTTTTCTTTTTGCTCATCTATCATCTGATATCATTGTAAGTGCGCTTACCGGTGCGTTCTACGCCAAAATCCACTATTTTGGGTCTTTGGTAATGTACTAAATGTTACCAAGCCATGTTTTGTCGAAATGAAGCTGAAAAATACCTGAGTGAAACTTCTTTTAATTTACTGCACATAATCCTCTAGGTAGTATTAATATTTGCAAATAGTCATGAGAATACAGAGCTTCCGATGTGTTTACCTATGAGTAAATATTGGTAAAGTTTATCTGTAATAATGGCAAACAAAATTTTTAATATTAATATATTTGTAATCTAATAACTTAGTCATCTGTTCATATATTTATCAAGGATGTATACATGCATAAGCAACACATTGCAAGTGTTGTTACTTTAAATTTATTTTATTCATACAATAATTGAATTGTCACTTATTCTATCAAAACCATAGTAAGTACTATGTAATGATGTTAATAAAATTTAAATAAGGGTGGAGACACTTAGTTTGAGTTGATTATCACGTTGATTAGTATTACATGACAAAATATGAGAGATTCTTATCAAATAATATGGTCAAATTAATTTCATGGATTTGAATTCGCTTCTGTCAACTCAAATCTTTACATTAACCCCCATTCAGTAGTTGCGCTTACAGGTACATTGCCTACGGTTAGGATTTCATTACATGAGTTTCTTTTCTCCGTTTCAAGGTTCTTTATCTATTGTCCTTTTCCTCTGAATCTCTTCTTTGATTTAACCACTGAATGACTTCGTGTATAGGTTGGTCAATAGTCGTGTTTACTGGTAGGCAGTGTTGTAAAAATCGGCCTAGTCGGCCGATTAATCGTGGATTAATCGCTAGATGGGCTATGACCTTGTCGATTTCATGTAATCGGCGCTCAAAATCGGTAGTCGGTCCTAGCCGGTCAAAGTCGGAGCAAGTCGGAGCTAGTCGGTAAAAATCAGTTGAATTGTTCCTAGTCGTTCAAGCTGATTTTTAATTTTAAAACTGACCCAGAGTTCAAATCCATGGATATATGGGTATTTCAAAGGCAATAAGGACTCACCTCTATTGGTTTTCAACCTAGCCGACACTCACACCAGCAGGTGGACCATCGAACATCGACCTCAAGTCCTCCATCATCACCGGTGAATCAGGTTCTGAGTTGGGGCATCAGTGACCAGTGAGGCAGAGACCATCGAGTCATCGACCATCACCATCACCTATGAGTCCGTGACTCTGTTGTAGTCCGATAACACCACTAGTTCGAGTATCTGAGACCACCACCATGAGTCGGTTACTCGGTTAGCATATGAATTTTTCATTGCTTCTTATACTGAGACCACCACTATTGGTTATTATTATAATATATCAATTTCAAGTTTACAAAACACATTTTTTATGTCAATTTCAAAATTTCTTATTGCTTTTCTATTGTTCTGTGATTTAGTGTTGACTTGATTGTTATGTTTATGTTTAATTATTTAGGTTTGAACTATACTAATTTTAATTATATATATAATTTCTAAAAATTACATATAAAAAGTTGCAAACCGATTAATCCCGATTAATCCCTAGTAATCCCGATTAATCCCCCTAGTCTGTACCTCACCGCCCGACTAGCGCCTAGCGATTTTTACAACACTGCTTGTAGGTTGCCTACAGTTATGGTTTTATTTTTATCTTCTCAATATAACCATTAATCAACCACATTAGGTTGCTCGGATACATGTCTCTTTGTTGGCAGTAGCAAGTATTCTTACTTATGTCCTATCATATCTTATGCTATTCTATCCATTGTGCTATCATTCTTTCTTGGTGTGTTAAATTGATAACAACATGAAAATGTGCTGATTTACAAGCCCGGGCAGACTACCTATGTGTCATGTTTTTTGATGACCATGTCAAGTGAAATCAACATGCTATATTATATGAGATCCGAGAGTATAGTAAGTAAGAAATAACTATTAGTGTTGTAGTAGTGAATATATTTAGTAATAGAACTACATTTTTTGATTATATATTAAACCGCCATTGCTCACAGGTTAGGATGAAATAACAAAATATGTTTAGCATGTTTCGAAAGAACACCTAATGCTTTCATACATCACAACTCTCTAACCTTTCAAATACTTAGGTAACTAATTTCATCACCCTTTGACTTGAAAAACTAAATTTTTTGGCAAAAAGGATTTCAGGCATCACATGATTGAAGGTGTAACATAGTTTTAATTTGGGATCATGTGATAATGAAATTTGAAAATAGGTGCATTTTGAGGCGACAACATCCATATTTGAGACGACACAGATGGTGACGTCGACATTTTTATGATGGGGTTCGGTAGCAAAGGCACTTTATTAGGTTTTCTCTTATCTGTTTAATTAAATGAAACATAACTATACAATTGTGGACTTAAAAAGCATGATGCGTGCGTTGTATCCTTTAAACTTTTAAGCGATCACAAAGTCACAAATCTCAAAATACAAATTCTGGTGGCTTTTGTAATGACATTGTATTTCTTTATTCTTCGTCTTATTGTTAGTGTTAATTGTCATAAACAAAATTTTAACCTCCACAGATTTTCAAACCTATTTTTAGTTAGGTATGATATAGAAAATTACAATTTATTACCGATGATAGCAACCAAACTGTTTTTTGTTTTTTATTTGCATCTGTTAACCACTGATTAAAACAACTTAGCTATCTTGACAACAACAAATGCTATGTTGCTTAGAAAATCTTTATCACATCTGGTTTAATTTCTTATTGCTGCAATAATATGTAGCCATTGTTAATCAAGGGTTCTAGGATATTTGTCGTTGGTAGCACAGTCATATACCTTTTTGAGATAAATCTTCAACGAAGGCACCCATCTGGACCCATATTTTATCAACAATCGAATTAGAATAAACTTTGGTCAGCCACTTGCAGAGAAAAACAATACGCCTACATCTGGTAATGTTTGAGCGAGAAAATCTTTTGCTAAGAACTTGCCTTTAGAGGTGAGTTATGTTCTGTTATGGTCAAACATATATTCTTAAGTTTGTTTCTTTTCATCATCTGATGTAGTAAACCTGTCGTTTTGTTTCATGGGTGTCTGAATTTGTTTTAGAACTGACTGTCGCTTATTTCAGTGATCATTTTTTAGTGTACATGAAATTTAGATTATTACACTTTGACTTTTACGAAAAGAAGCGATGTCAAGCATCAAGTAAAGATCATAAAGGAGCTATGTTTGTGTTTTAGTAGATGGAAAGAAATTTCAGGTATAAAATAAACAAATTAAGAAAAAACTCCATGGTAGAAAGATCTTTTGAGGCAAGAGGTAGGAATGATTAAATTATTGTTCATCTAGATAACTTATATGATTTTAATTTCCCAAACACCATGACAATAACTTACAGCAAAAGAAAGAACCTATAACTAAATATACTTGCATTTTGTCTAATTTTCCAACCCATGCCAAGTGATTATTGTCCTTGTTTAAACTAGTTTAAAATATAACAAACGAAATTATAATTGAGACCGTAGTCCGTACCCTAATTTCTCAAAAAAAAAAAAAAAAAAGGTTAGAGTTTAACAAGAATAGTATAAATTCTCCCCATATCTTCCTCCTACTTCATCGTTACCATCCTGGCAGCGAACAACTCATAGCTCTTTACCTCAAATGTCTATTCTTTAGTCCTTTTTCATCGATTCATCAAGATTCTGCTTCTTGATCATGGCAAAACGACGTGCAAACAACAAGAGTTCATCAAGAAACACCAATGGCACCACCACCGCCACCATCACTGCCAATAAAGACAATAACAACGAGCCTGAGAAATCTGCGGTGGGTGTTTGTGGGTTTGCTTTGAAGCAAAAGATTAGGTCCTCTGTGTGCTGGACCCCTGATGAACAGCATCTGTTGGAAGAACTCCTCATCAAGTATGTTGATTTTTGAATATTTGTTGCTGAATCTTGATGAGAACTATATGGAATTTGTGGGTGTATGTTAGTTTTTGAATACTTGTTGCTGGATCTTGAATGGGATTGATATGGGATTTGTGGGTGTTCGTTAGTTTTTGAATACTTGTTGCTGAATCTTGATGAGAACCATATGGAATCTGTGGGTGTATGTTAATATTTGACTACTTGTTGCTGAATCTTGAATGGGAATGATATGGGATTTGTGGGTGTTTGTTAGTTTTTGAATATTTGTTGCTGAATCTTGATGAGAACCATATTTTCTCTGTGGGTGTATGTTAATTTTTGTACTTGTTGTTGAATCTTGAATTTGTGGGTGTTTGTTAGTTTTGTTGAATCTTGAATTCTTGAATGATAGTTATGAACTAGGGTTTATTGATTGGGGATTATATGTTTTTTTGTGAATAAAATTTTTGGGTATGATTCAGTGATGCTTATGTGTTGTTCTTGATTGTCAAAGGGGGTGTTCAAATTGAATAGGAGTGAATATGATATCGTTATATTAAAATAGTTATAAGTTTTTCTTTTTGAAATGATCTGGATGACTTTTGAAATGTTATTCTCTCTTATTTTACACACCACGGATGGGAAATAATCAAAATCAACCCATTTATAAGTAAATGAGTCGAAACTGTCAACTTACAATCCATTCACTTGTTATCAACATTGTTATGTTTTATTGGATTCCATCCTTTTGATGATTCTACTTGGTATTGTTGTTTTATTATTATTCTTTACACACCATTACATCAGCTATGTTTGTTTGAATGATAATCTATGTTTTCTTTCTTTTATGCAGACATGCCTCAGATAGTATCATAAAGCGATATGCAACAATTGTGCTAAAGTTTCAAGGCAAGACACTAAATGACGTGGCGCTACGTCATAGATGGATGATTGTATGATCTCTATCCCTACTGGCTGCATTCTGGTTTCTTTTTGTTTCTTACATTACATGATCAAAACAGAAAATAAAAATCATGTTTGATGATTGAACTTATGTATCGTTCTATTATTTGGCCTTTTAGTTTCATTTTATTTATAAATTATCGTATATGACCTCTATAACTACGTTCATGATAAAACTTATGGGCGTGTTGGTTGGGTCCGAGTGATGCACAAACATGTTTTTTTGTACGTTTATATACTCAATGTGTTAAATAAAGATTATAAAAAATATATTGTGACAACAATTATATAATTTTTTTAATTGAGCGGTTTAGGAAGTTGTATGCATTGGATCGGTTTGACCCATGCATGCTTCCATGTAAGTCTGTTTATGGGCTCAACTCAAGCTTATTAAGTTAAGGCTTTTCAATTCAAGTCACATTAAAACACGTGTTGTTTTTCACTTGCGAATATATGCTTATAAAAAAGATAGACTATCATGGTGACAGGTTTTATAACATATTCAAAACATTAGTTACTTATAAAGTTCAAGAAAAGAGAGGAGAAAAGTTATTTGCTGGTTACCCGGCTTGAATAACCTGTTAAACATCCTGCCCATTTTGCCATTGCTACTAATTATTAATGATTTTTTGTTTTATACATTCAGGAAAAAGCTGCATGTCAACAAGTGAAGCCATCTTCTCGTGCTACATATCATTCCAATGGTCTCCATTATGCTCGGTTATCAACACCCCAAGATGGTGATGAATGCATTGATGAAGTTTGTGATTGCACAACTACTGGTTGTAAAGTTTTTGCAAATGATTCTGCTTTCAAGGTAACTAAACTACGATTTATTAAGTTTTCTTGGTTGGGTTTAATTGGAGATGACATCTTCAACAACTTTACTTATAAATGGGTTGATTTAAGTTATGTTTAGATGAGTCAAAATGGTATAATAAAACTGTAGCTGAAAAGAAAAGGGGCCAAATGGGTCATGCAGGTAATAACTCGAAAGCCTATATTAATGCATATTACCTCCTAAATGGTTTTATCCAAATAATCAATTATTATCGAAATAATATCAGTTTACTGATAAAGTTTGCCAGTTTGACATACTTTTCATCTATAAAGAATAAAAAATGTGGACAAAAAGACTTTCGGGCCAAGTTAAACCGACCTGTTTTAACATGTACTAAATAAGTTGGCTGACCCGAACCCTTTCTGACCCTTTACTCAACTCGCCCCCTTGGCCACCTATACTATTAACACTCGCTACCTTACCAATTGGCGGGATGAATGGATTAAAGTGGTACACCTAACACGGTTGAATTTTTCTTGTTTAACTACATGAAAACATTAATCGTGATTCTCAAATGAGAAATAACATTGATGCCTCTTGTGTGGGTGCGTTAGTTATAAGTCAAAATGGGTTCGGGTGAAAACGGATAGTCAATTTCAAAACCCCTAGAATCTAATTATATCGACTTTGATTTGTATCTTGGATTGTCTTCTAGGAAAAGGGAAATGGCAGGAAAAGAAAATACGGTAGTAATTTATCTAGGAGGCATAAAGTAAAAAGTGTATGCTTTAGCGTTTTAGATCATTTCGTTTATCTTTTATGTTATCGACATGTGATTTTATGTAAACTCAAGAATTATTTCTCATGTTACAATCAATTCCTCTTCAAATTATAGTTTAAAGAAAAGATGCAAAATTGATGCACTGATACAAAGGGTTGTTTCATTTTTTTGTATAATGATGTTAAAGAAAAGAAACAAGATTTCTTTTCGAGGCCTTGAAAAACTTTGACTTTTCACCCAAGTAACATTTTTGAACTCTTGGAATTCTAATTAGTTTAGAGGCGTCAATTTAGACACATTTATGATAAACATGTCTATTTTGGTTGTATTTTACATCTACTGGGTAAATTTTTTATATAATCAGCTAAAATAAAAACAGGTTGGAGGGGTCAACCGGTCAAACTGGTCAAAAGTCACCAAAAGTCCATTCACAACACATAAAACTCCTAAAACTGTCTATCTAAAATAGTAGACAATCATGGTAACAGGTTTCTTAAATTATATTCAAAACATTGATTATCTGTAATATTCAAGAAGATAAAGGACAAAAGTTCTTTGCGGGATGACCTGACACAAATAAACTTGTTACCCAACTCGTCCATTTTGCCACCACTACTGACTATTCGCAATTATTTTGTTTTTTACATTCAGGAAAAAGCTGCATATCAACAAGTGAATCCATCTTCTCATGCTACAAATCATTCCAATGGTCTTCATTGTGCCAAGTTATCAGCTTCCATTGACAACCATGAAGATATTGATGATGAAATATCTTACAAAGGTTGGTGCATAATTTACTTATTAGTTAAACTTTTGGCAAACTGCTAATAAACGTTGCAAGAAATGAGATTGTGGTTCTTTTGCTTTAATATCTTTATATGCAGCAATGAATCCTAACAACCATGTTTTCGGTTTTTCATGCTAATTTCTATATCTGTTATGGTCTTGCAAATTACCTTTCTATATTTTGAAAAAAGTTTCTGGTTGCTGCAGCTATTGGTGGTGCTGCAGCACAGCTTCTTGAGCAGAATGAACAGGCATTTAATCAATTTTCTGCAAATATTTCTGCTTTCAAGGTAAATAAACTACATTTACCAAGTTTTTTTGGTAATTTTCAAGCAGAAGTGGCAATGTCAAGGCATTTACCTATTAATGGGTTGATTTGAGTTGTTTTTATTAAACAGCTCAAAAGGAAACCAGTTAAATGGGTCAAAGAATTTACAGTCCAAAGCCTATTTTAACGCATACCATCTCCTAAATCATTTTATTTGAAAAGGGAATTATTAATGCTAAGACCATATAATTTTTGTGATAAATTAGACACTTTTTATCTATAAAAAAGTAGTGTGTGGACCAAAAAGCATTTTGGGTCAACCCAACTGACCCGTTTCAACCCGTACCAAAATAAACCGTCTAACCTGCACTCTTTCCAACTCTTTACCCAACTCGCCCGTTTGGCTTCCTATACAATAAAAACCGCCTCCTTACCAGTCCTTACCAGTGGGCATGATGAATGAATTAAAGTTGGGATACACCTAATACGGGTGAATTTTTCTTGTGTTGCAGCTGCATGAAAATATTGCTCTTGGTTCTCAAATGAGAAATAACATTGATGCACTTTTGTATGAGTAAGTGTTGCGCTCTTTATTTGCTACTTCAATTTTTTTGTTATATTTACTTCCTTTTTTTTAAAAAAAAGTTATGAACTATGGTATTTGACGCCTTTGACCTTACTAGTCCACAGGGTCCATGCAAATACTTTGTTAATCGTGTTTAACTAACTGATCTACTATTTATGATTGCAGAAGCTTATATGATATGCCTGATATGAAACCGTCAGCTCGCCAACTCTATGATTTCCCTGTGGTGAGCCGCCTAAAGAGAGTTTGAATCTTTCCCTCAGTAAAGTTACAACGTTTCTTCCTGTATAGAACTAGATTTAGGTTTTCTGAATCATGATCTGGAAGCAGATCGGTTGATGATCAATCAGTCGATTCTCGCTGCTGATTCACATGGTTTTTTTTTTTTTTTTTTTTTTTTTTTTTTTTTTTTTGTGATTATGGGTTTGGTTTTTTTGGAAGGATTTTGAGTCTTTGTGAATATGGAGTTTTGTTAACTCAAGATTTGTTATGATAAAATTTACATTTACTTCAACTACTCTATTATACTGCTAGATGAGAGAATTATTTTGTTTTGGATTTGCATTAATTCCATTTATTTTTTTAACAACAGATCAAAATTTTAAATTCTAATAAGTGGTATATATAAGAGTAAATTAAGACCGTTTAAAAAAGTTATTTTAATATTTGTAAAAACTTTTAAATATGTTTTGTTCTTATCTTTTTATTTGTACCGTTATGACATGCATGTTTTTATATACGTTTCAATAGAAGTTTATTTAATGAGTCGTGTCAAATATAATTATTTTTTAGTCCGGTTATTAATTCTACTTTTAATTAATTTGCTTTTTTAGTAATGTTAACTTGATATAGATTTTTATTAAAATCAAGTTATGTTATCAAATTGTTATGCACGTCACGGATCACGAGAATCGCATCCCTAATTACATTTTAAATGTACTTTAACTCAAAATTTCTATTATTTAAATAACAGGTTCCAATAATTTTTAGCTTGGATGGTTAAGATGAGATTTTCAAAACATGTAAATATTAGTAAGTCTTGGGTTTAAATATCACTTTGAGTATTATGTTCAGTATTGAGTCAGGGGTTTTTATAGTTGTAAGTTTCCTCTTAAAATAAATGAAAAAATGATCGTATATTTGCCGTTAAAAAAAAATTAACAGGTGATGAGAAAACCAACAAGTTGATTACTCCACACCAGCCACTTGAATAAAAAATAATAATCCCAACTACTATTATAATTGTCTTTATTATCATATAATGGAAAATTTTCGTAAAAATAAATTTGTTTGATGTCAATGATTATTTGATATCTTCAGCGAACATAACATATTATAATAATGTAGATGTATAGGAAATTACATCCTTAATCATCACTAATTACACGAATCATTATTTACGTTTATGGTTTATTATATATGAAAAAGTTTAGAATACAATGTGTTGTTTTTGTGCGAAGTGTAATAATAATCTCAACCTTGATCTAAGAAATTAATGGTTCAGATTAGAGATTTGAATAATCACGCAAGGAAGAAGTTGGAGAGGTGGACTTGAAAATAACTTATACTTGTTGAATTTTTTTAAATTATCCACCTTATATGTGTAATTGTGGTGTGTACGAAATTACCCCTCTCCCAAAAGACACGTGTCGTGCCTTGGTGACTTCATACGCTTCGCACGTAAATTACACTTTGTACATTAATTGGACACTTTAATGGGAAATGCTTATATACAAAGTCTTTGAAAACTATGAAGTGTAAAAAATGATTAAGATTTTGACACGTGTCTTTTTTTTATCAAAAGTATGTTAAAGACAAAATTGGTAAACTTTTACATACGACTTTAATTTTTTTTTTTAAAAATCATATCATAAAAATTAACATGTTTTTATCTTTAAAACTCGTATAGTGCTGATATAAAAAGGTAAAAAAGTTTTTTATATTTTTTTAATTCAATGTGGAATTTTGTTAGGCCATTGTGTAATATTTTGGATTGACGAGGATTACACAATGAACTGAAAACCTAAATAAGATTATATTTTTTAGTATTATGTTATTCGAAAATCATCATTTTAGAAAAACAAAATAATCAACATTAAACACAACGATCAACACTAGACACAATAGATAACACAATTACCGACACTAGACTCAATAAACATCATCAGACACATTGAGTTATTTGACGAGGATTACATGATGACTTAATCAGAACTACATAATGAATTGAAATAACCTAATATTACATAATAATCTGAAAAATATTACACAATGAGTTGAAATAACATAGAAAAAATTTCATTATTTTATATATCAATATTATACGTGTTTTTAAGATAAAAAACAATTGCCCTTTATGGTGTAATTTTTCTTAAAAAATAGTATTGTTTATAAAGTTATGAGTCATTAATGAAAAATAATGAAACTTGAGAATGTGTCTAATACTAAAATATACTTGGTGTATTATTTAAAGTTTTAATTATTTATCATTATGGTATTGAATTTTTTTAACATTTAATATAAGATATTATGGTTAATAATCGTTATCTCTCTTCTTATTTCCCCCCTTATAAAATGAATTCACCCTAATTTAATTACCTAAACAATAAAAGAAATTAAAAATAAAAAAACACTAAAGCCAACTCCCTTCTCTTCAATCATGTGATTCAAAAGTACATGTTTAACATGTTTAACATAATCACTTTCCTTCCTTGCACCATCATCTTCAATATATGATCAGGGCCAATTAATTGAATTCGAAGTCACGACCTGCTTAAATGTTGCTAGTCGTGATTGTAGTGGAGAAAATGAAAGGAATTGGAAAGGGCAAAGGAGGTTAGGATTGTAAACGACTAAGGTCGACCCATAATTTACTCAGGATCAACTTGTTAAAAACTCGAATCGAGTTGACCTTATTCAAACTCGAGTTCATATTATTGTTCATTCAATAAACAAGCTCTATTCCGAGCTTTATATATCGAGTGTGCCTCCTCGCAAGCTTAAATGAGTCTTTTAATTATATAATTTTATATTTAATGTATTAACTATATATTTATATTTAATGTATTATCCTTATGTGTAGTCCACATGGCTATCTTTTTAATAACTAAATTAAGCATCAATCTGTTGAAAATATATAGTAATTACAATTCATTATCAAACATTTTTTGTAATATTATTTTTATTAATGTGGGTTTTTTATTTTTTTTATTTTTATTTATTTTTTTGTTGTCTTTGCATATTGTTATTGGGCTGTTAGGTGACTACATGTGGGCTTGGAGCAAAAAAAATCATCTGGGCTGGAGCAAGAGTGAAATTAGGGCCATATGATAAATAGTGGTCGTCATTTTTTGTTTATCTAGTCAAGATTACCTCCCTTCTTCATATCATCTTCTTTTATCTTCACAAGATCATCCTTTATATTTATGATTTGTTATACGCTCATGACTATGTTAAACTTTTGTTTGAGTAAAGATTGCAATCCATTGACAAACCATAAATATAAAGTATTATTTGTGTAACTAATAAAGATTAAGAAAAAAAAAGCTATAGTTTACCAAACACAACGATTATTACTTTCTGTTATATGTTTGAAGTAAAAAAGTTACAAATGTTGAAGATTGAGCAACGAAATCATCTACCCACTACATATGTCCCTAAACCATTTGTTCACGACATTTGAACACTCATCACTACATATGTCCCTAAACCATTTGTTCACGACATTTGAACACTCGTCATTTTAAACTAGCACTTGAACATCTTAATACATCTATTGGTGATAAGTAAAAAAGTTTATTTCTAAAAAAATTAGAATTATATAGATTAAGTTCATCATAATGCAGAAACAAAAAACTAAAACCTATAACATTTTAAACGTTAATCATAGAATGTGACACAAAGTGACTAGAGAACCCAACCATCCATTTCTTAAAGAAATAATAGTATAAATTGTTTAAAACGTTACGCATTTATTGCCTTGGATCGATTCTAGAGTGCAGTACAATTATTGGTTTCCAATTTGATTACAATAAATACAAGCAAATTGGTAGTTGGAGGGCTTTTATAATTGTAATAATAATAAACGTGTTCGAAAATAATTATTTTATATGTTAAAATTCAACATTATTTTTAAAAATACTTTATGAGTATGTTTTACGTGTGCTACTTAGAGTTTTAAGTTCAAATATATATAAACAAGAATTTCGTACGTCCCCCAACTAGTAAAAAGGATAACATTTTCCAAGAACCTAACTTTTTAGTACAAGATGCATAATATTTTTAAATTAAGAAAATTCTAAAAAAGTATGATTTTTTACAAAATTAAAAAAAATAAACTTGATTTTACTATTTGAGTTTTGACAAAAATAATTGTTTCTCTTCAAAAATTTAAAATATCATTTTCAGTTTAAAAGATTTATTAACTTTCTAATTTAAATCCTAAAATTTTTGTTATTTGAAGACAAACTGGAGTAAAACTAAAACAACCGTTAAAATTTTTCGATTGAAATTGAAACGGATAATTAAAATTTTAAAATTACTATTTTAACTGAAACAGAAATTGAAATAGTTTGAAAAAAATATTATTTTCTTCAAATCTTAGAAAACAAAATCAAATAATTAACTTATAGACTTGGCTTAATAATATAGACATCACACCTAATACAATAAAATAATTAACTTACAGCCTTTAATTTTTTTTAAAAATAAGAGTTAACGAATTTATCCACCCTTGCGCGCTCTTCTTCGTTATCATCATTTCATATTGCAGGTTTTCATTCACCCCAAATTTCACTACACTTTCCACCACAAACAATTACGTTACTTCCATTTTATCAAATAGCATTCAATGCCCCTTTAGTACCCCAAAAAGGGTTTCAATTTTCAATCATTATTAACTCAAGGAGATCTTGTTCATAGCAATTCACCAAACCCCAGTAAGTTTATGCAATTCTTATACCCAATTGTTCGGATCTTGAACTGGGGTTTTTGTTTTAAGATTTGGTTTGGTGTGTAATATATGTAGTGGGTGTTTGTTTTGCAGTTTGATTTGTGTTGAAGTGTTTGAAAAGGGGGATTTATGGAAGGAAGAAGAACCCCTTCTGGTTTTAGCACCATTGTTGATCATGCGAGTTTGAGTAACCTGAGCTTGTGGTTTATTTCAGTTTTTGGGGGTGTTTTGATGTGTAAAATTGTGAGTATTGGTTTGTCTTTTTGTGTGTTAGAGTTTTGGGTTGTGAAAAGGGGGTATGAATGATGAATGATGAATGTATGATTATCTCTGGTTATAAGGTTATTTTGTGGTGAAACAAGGTGTTTTGTTAGTGGTGAATTTATGATTCTAAGTTTAAGTTTATAAGTATATGCATATGATGTTTAAGTGAACAAGCCCTTACAATTGTGAGTCTTTGGTGTGTTCTTGTAGTTAATAAGAAGATTGACTTCATAATGTAGGTAATAAGATTGATTCGCTAATGTAGTTAATAAGATCGAGTTGCTAATGCAACTCATGACGTATGTTTCTTCTTGGCTAGTTCCTGAATTATTGGTTTCTGCATTGTTTTAGTATGTAGGTGATGTTCCTGATGTTAGGTATAGTAATTACACTCACTGTGGTTTCTGTTAGAAAGTCAAACACAAAAAGAATACGAAAGAGATAATAAAAAGAGTTAGGTACTAGAGGTGGCAAAAGTGGTTGCTTGAATTCATGTATCTGAACGACCCTGTATTTAATTGTGTGATCTGAACATGACCCATGTAGCCCGTTTATATAAAATGTGTCAAAGGAAGTGACGGGTTGTAGACGAGTTGGTGGATTGTAAGCAAGTTGTAAACAAGTTATAATAATGACTTAAACAGCTTGGTGGGTTGACCTTATAAAATATATATTTTGTTATTTATTCTAATTTCTAATTTTGAACATGTTGTTAGGTCAACAAGATATTTGATTATGTGTCTCATAATCTCAGTTATGTAATATCGAGAAAAACAAATATATGATCCAAGAAAACGAGGAATGAAAGGCAATGATGCAATAAATAGAACTGTACTGTTTTAACTAGTTTAGACTCAATGTTCTGCCCCTAATACTTCCTTTTCTACAATGAATCTTGATGTACTTTGTTCCTCAACTTCTAAGATGGTTATGTTTTTGTTTTGAAGGTTTATGAATTGACAGGCATAATAAGCCCGTTGCTCTTCAAAGGTTTTCGCAAACTCGAGGATGCGCAGAAGCTTGAATGGAAAAACCGGTTATGAGCTAACTTAACATTAGTTCACTTTTTTTGTTGTTGTCTACATCGTTTTGTTAGCTAACAAAATATTTATTCATATCTGCAGGGGCTTTTCAACCTTCCATGCACTTTTTGTAGCCATTGCTTCTGTATATCTTTTAGTCATTTCAGATCTTTTTGATGAACATGCCCACGAAGAGTGGATCATCAACAGATCATCTGCATTATCGGATGCTATACTTGGGGTATGACTTTATTCTGCTGTAGCATATCTGTTTCAACCACATTTAAGGGTCAAACGGGCTGATTTCAACCCAAACATGTTGATTTTGGCTTTATGTTAATGTTTAACGGATCAAACACGTATAAAGTAAAAATTCAACTTAAAGGGAATCAGGTTTGTATTAAGAGACAATGCCAAAGTAAAACTTGTATATTCCTTGTGGATCAAATATAACCCTGATACAATGTATACATAGTCAGGTATGTAGGATAAAACAGTTCCCAATTAGATAAATACAATACGAAAAGCAAATAAATACAATTACAAAAGAAATAAATGAAGCAGAAGACCGAAGAAAAAGAACCATGGCATCCCGATCGACACAAGAGTGGTTTGGATACCATTTCTAACCGTTGGCCCTTCATGCCAACCAATATATCTATTTTTCTCACGAGTAGCTCACAACTTTGTTTTTGTTAACCCGTGTGGGGACTTCCAAGGAGGTCGCCGATCCTGTTTTTACCCTTGACCCAATGCACCTCTTTGATACCAATAAAGAATGATGAAAGGGGTATATGCTAACATATGTATCTATTTTTGTATTGTTGCAGATATCAATTGGTTATTTCTTGACAGATTTAATGATGATTATTTGGACCTATCCAAATTTAGGTGGTCCCGAGTATGTAAGTACACTTAGGCCTTTGGCTGCCCCTTTTTCTATGAGTTTGTATGGATTGGTATAGGTTTTCAGCCGGGCCTTGGCTCTGATCTTTACATAAATAATGATTAAACCGTCTTCAGAAAATTACAATTAACTAAAAGAAGTAGCATAAGGTAGCTCATGTAGGCTTGGATTAGAGGTATCTAACTCAACCCATTTATATGGAAACGAGCGACCAAAATATGTAAAGTATATAACGGGTCAAAGGGGTTAAATAGGTCAAAAGCAGCCGAAATTGTATTCATTTAGCTTACAATGTCCTAAATTATTCAGTTTTGTATAAATTTAATTACTGTTCTAATAATATAGTCTTGATAATTATAGTAAAACATTAAATAATTTTCAAAATTCAAAATATGCACAAACAAAAGGATTGGTGCATCCCTTTTGACCGGCACACAAAAATGACCCATTTTACAGTTAATCAAACCTTTCTTTCAGTTTATTGAATTCATATTGATTTTGATCTCTTTTTCCTTCACAGTTTCTGCACCATGGACTCTCTTTGTTAGCCATTGGTCAATCCCTTTTAAGTGGCCAAGTTCAATTTTACATCCTCATTGTTCTCTTCACAGAGGTCACTACACCCTTTGTGAATTTAAGATGGTAATTATTTTCAAAAGGGGCAATAAACTTGATTTTGTTCTTATTTTAGTTTTCAATCCGGAAAACAATAATTAGATATGCATATACAGGTATCTAGATGTTGCCGGGAAGAAGAACTCAACACTTTATCTGCTGAATGGCGTTGCATTGTTCACGGGGTGGCTGGTAACGCCAATCATTTCTTAAACTTTATTATAGTTGATTCACAAAAAGTCAAAACATATAGTAGTAATGCTTATCAAGGGACATCCTGGTGGTTAAGTAGTGAGCCCACAACCAAAATGTTGTGGGTTCAAATCCTGTAGAGTGTAGGTTGTGGTGTATTTATCCCAGAAAATCTAGGAACTAGTGTTAAAAAAGATAATAGAATCAATAGTGAGTTCATGTGAGTAAGGCTTTTGTTGTTGTTGGTGGTGGTGGTGGTGGGTCAAAATTGGTCGGGTTGCATTTTTCATTATCATTTTAAAAAAGATGTGTTTTGTTCATGCAGACTGCAAGGGTCATCTTGTTTGTTTTCTTTTTCTCCCACATGTATGCACATTTATATCAGGTAAATTGTTCAAACCCGTATTGATTCGAAAGTTGGGACGCAGTCATGGTGCACCAAGCCACCAAGGTCGGCTACTCGGCCATCACTGCTTCCATCACAGCCCCTGACTGTTGTTTTTATGTGTTGTTTCAGGTGAAGCAAGTTTACCCGATGGGATTTTACAGCACAATCACAATCCCGCCCGCGTTGGCTTTGATGAACCTGTTCTGGTTCTGGAAGATTGCCAAAGGGTTGATTAAAACTCTCACCAAGTTGAAAGAGCAATAATCATGGTAGTTGATTGTGTTTATGTGATTATTTTTATTTCCAGATCATTATATTTGGCAAACATGGAATGCAAAACAGAAAAATTAAGTATGTTAAGAGTTAATTATTTAGAATTTAGACAATATTCAATGGTAAATGTTAAAGAAAGCTGCTAATTGGTAGTTTGAAGTATTCACTTTGATATATTGTTGTTGGTTAGACAATATTTGTAAGAATATAGAATGGTTGATATAGTTATATATAAATAAGTAGGTTATAAACATGTATATTATATGGGTTGAATAAATGTTTTTTTAAATATATTTTATTTTAATAAATCATCCCATATATCTTAATGATGTTTTTATAACAAAAAATAATAAAGAATAGAAATTTGCCTATAAACAATCATACACTATTAAAAATTGAAGAATGAAAATTTGAAAAGAAAAAACTCTTTTAGAATAAGGAAACAGTGATTTGATTCACGAGAAAAATAAAGAAATTATGTTTTGCTTGCAGAGTAAATTAACGAGTGGATTTATTAAGTATAAATATTTACAAAAAAAGAGAAGGGAAAAATAATCATAAGAATGAGACACGTACTATAAAAGATAGAGAAACGAAAAAATAATATTATCTACAAAAGATTAAAAGAAAAAAATAATATAGCCAAAAGTGAAAATATGTGGATAATAGATCGAATTTCAAAGAGTTAAATTAAACTACTTATAACGTGTTATTCACACCCAACTTGTGGACACCAACGATGTTAGCCCCTACCCCCTTGAGAAAACAAAGTTAGATCAAAGAATCCTTTTTCTTTAACGAGTACAAGTTGTAATCTTGCTGGCATGTTGGGCGATTCGGAAGGCTAAAAACAGGGTCATTGTTTACAATCATTTGGTTTCCATTACAAATATCATCGAGGAGATGAAGACGTTTGGTTATCTATGGATTAATAATAAGAGCAAATTGAGTTTTTAGATTGAAACAAGTGGTGTAGCTTCATGTTTTAACGTTTCATTCCCCAAGTTTTCTTTGTTTTGATTATGTCAATTTATGTATTTTTTTCGGTGTGTGTATTTGTACTCTGCTAGCTTGTTAAGGAATTTGCTTTAAAAAAAACTCTTTCTTTTATATTTTTTCTTTCTTTTAACAACAAATACTTCGGTTTAAAACTCTTTTAAATTAATACTAACCAGATTTAAATCTAAATGTTTTTTACAATACGCTATCAATCTAAGGGTGAGAGGGGTGCATACATCATATCACATACCTACCAATCATTTTATGATTTATGACAACACCACATCACGCTATTTTGGGGAACACTCATGCCACAAGAATTTTTTTTTTAAATTACTTCATAAACATAAATAAATTACAAACTAAAATTAAAAACTACATTAAAATAAATAAAAGTAAAACTACATTAAAAATTAAGAAAAATATTTCAAACTAAAATTAAAATGTAAAAAAAAAAACAGTAATCCAAACTAATCTTCGTCATCCGAAGTCTTGATATTCACATTCTGCGCAACGTGTTACACAAGTTCGAATCTAAGTCTAAAATGTGTGTTCTCATCGCGCAACTCCAAAATTGTATTTTCGTCCTCAACTGGAGTGTTTCGGTGAATCTCGAATGTGCACGAGAGAAATAGCATTGTCGTCATTTTTTATAATCATATTATGGATTATAATGCACGCGTTCTATCTTCGTCACTCTAGCCGGTCAAACAATTATTTGTCATTTTGCTTTTGAAACACCGAAAAATCGTTACACGATTTTTCTTGTGGACTCATGCACTTGTTTTTTTATAATCGAACTCTTGCATCTAGAAATGAGCGAATAGGTTACTTCGACTACTTCTTTAGTGCTTACAAGAAGGACAAATGTGAAGTAGTCTCACGGTACGCGGTAAGAAAAAACATTAGAACAGAAACTGGAATTTTCGTAAAAAACTTAAAAAAAAAAGAAGTCTCGCCTTATATTATACTAGTTTTAGTAAACTCGTTATTAAATAGAATAAAATTTTATTAATTATAAAACAATAAATAAGATAATATATGATTGAGATTACGTATAATAATGACTATAAGTAATAAAATAATGATATCAACTTTTTAATTTTTTTATATTTTAAAAAATAAATTAAACATTTGTTACAAAACAAAGCACTTTAAAAAAATATCTCTTTTGAAAAATTCCTTACTGTAACTCTCAATTTTAATTATTTTTTATTTATAAAAGTATTTAGTATTTTTAAAAAAAAGTTTAATGTTTTAGAATTTTTTTTTATAAAATATGTTTCTTTAGAATTAACATTAATAAAAAAATATTTTCTTAATTTATTAAAAAACTACTTTTAATCTAAAAGAATTAAATAATATTATCAGTAATTTATGTAGTTATTTAATAAGAGATAAAAACAAATTTTTTTAATAAAAATAGACATTATGCTGCCACATGCCACCCATAATTATTATTTTATTAGATTAAAATTAGGGTAAATTACCAAAATAACCAGTTGACCAAATCGAATTATCAAAATAACCATTGATCACTCAAATTACCAAAATAGACATTTTGACTTTGACCCTCGCCTTTAGCGAGGAAAAATCATAATCCCTCGTCAACGTGGCAATATTTTCCTCGCCCACGTGTAAATTATGTGTTTAAAAAAAAACAATAAAAGGGGGCTAGTCAGCGAGGGGAACGTAGACTTAGGCGAGGGATTGAACAACTCCCTTGCCCAGTCAGCGAGGGCACGAAAACCGAGTCGAGGGATTTGACAAGAATCACTCCCACGTCAGCGAGGGGCACGTAGATCAAGACGAGGGATTGAACAACTCCCTCACCCACGTGGCTAGGGGTGCTTCTTTCTAGACGAAGAGCATCAATCACTTACTGAACCAGGCTTCATAAACATGTTCTAATCACAATTGCCTTGAGAGTTGAGTCTGATGTCATCGTCAAAAAACGTGATTATTATTAGGTGGAATATTGTCTCTGGTATTTAATTATTTGGTTCAAAACTTAATAAAAACTAGTATTCTTGTTAAATAATTATAAACTGTAGTGCCATATTTTCGTATATACTTAAAACTCTAATCATCTTTAATAAACTAAAATTACATATTTATAAATGTATGACTCCTCATATGTAGCCTTGTATATATCTTTACTAAACCAGTTTAAAGCCCAATGACTACAATCTATTATATTTAAAAACCTTGAAACAACAATCGCATGACCACAAGGTAAACCAGATAGTTTTTATTGTCTACAACTACATGTTCTACTCCACAATCAACCAAACCTTTTTTGCCTCCGTCTGCAACCTCAAATGTGTGATAATCGATTCCGGTCACTGTCCATGTCGCATTTTTTGCGATTCTTCTTGTTATTTTATTTTCTGTCCATTTTGTAAGACTGTGCGGCAAATCACCTACAAAAATTAATATGTCAATATTTTTAAAAAACTTAAAAGGTTATATGGCAAAATATTGTATTATAGCGAAATAAAATTAAATTAAACTTTTAAGTATTTAAAAAACAATAAATAATTAGAAATTTTGAATTTTTTTGTTTAAAAAAATAAATATATATAATTTTTTAATTATGGGCGAGGGGGGGTATTTTTGTAATTTCGGGCTAGGGATTCCCATAATCCCTCGCTGGGAGTGCCACGTGGGCGAAGGATTGGGGAAAAAGTACATCGTTGGGCGAGGGATCGGAAGAAATAGAGCCACGTGGGCGAGGGATTATGCCAATCCCTCGCTAGAGTGCCACGTGGTGAGGGAGCGACACTTGGCATGTTTTGATTGGTTGTTTCTTTGATAAACTTAATATTTGACTGGTTATTTTGATAATTTAGTTTAATCAAATGATTAGTTTTGTAATTTTCTCTTAAAAATATAACATTGCAATGAAACTAAAGTTTTCCGCATTCTATTTAAGATTTAATCGGTCCCTTTCGTAGACATCTCACATCTTCACACATAAAAAGCGATTTTTTCACATATTTCGTCGAAACTTCGTATATTTCAGCATAAAATAAACATAGTATCAACTATCAATTCCATCAACTTTTAAATTTATGCGCGACATAAAAAAAAGTAAAAAATCAAAAAACAAAAAAAGAAAAAAATCAACCCTTTACAAAACGAAAAAGAAACGTCGGCACGATTTCCAAACGCTAAACTCACGGTGACCACCACACGCACTCCACACTCCACATCCCCGCGCACCACGTGTCAACATCCCAACCCTTGAAACCATCTAAATATAAACGGTCAAATCGGACCGTCACCCACTCCCCCTTTCTTCTCTCTGCAACACGCTCACCGGCGACACCCATTCTTCCGTCACTAAACTCAACCATAGCGATTCACATACAACCGTCACTAAATCACCATCAGATCCACAATATCAACATATAGATACAAACACATTCATAAATACATACACACACATACATATAGTATATGTATACAGACTTACAGAGAGATAGAGACATCAAGGATGTGGAGATCGTCGTTTTTGTTGTTGAAAGAGGGATTATCGTCAACGATTGTTAGGTCGAAACCGATTGCGTGTGGATTGAGAAGAGTTGTTTCCGTTGAGTCGAATTACAGGTGTTGTGGTTATAGGTTTTCGAGTTTCTCCGGCGGAGACGGTGGCAGAGGCGGTGGTGGTGGTGGTGGTGGTGATGTGTCGTTGGCGGAGGCGAAGAAGCTGATGAGATTGGTGAATGTGGAGGCGTTGAAGGCGAAGTTAGGTACGGAAGGGAAAGAGGTGATAGGGTATTCGGAGCTTATAGAGGCTTGTGAGAGTATTGGTGTTGCGAGATCTGTTGATGAAGCTAAGGCGTTTGCGAGTGTTCTTGATGAGGCTGGGGTTGTGCTTGTGTTTAGAGATAAAGTTTATCTTCATCCTGATAAGGTATTGGTTGATTTGTTGTTTGTATTTGATTGAAAACTGTGTTGATTAAGGTTGCGAAAGGGTTATGCTATACGTACACCATACAAACGTATTTTACAGAGTCCAAGCTTGTTAGTGGTGTGCCCTGTCAAATCTGTTAACGCGGGTTGGTTTTACATAACATTAGTATAAAATTATGATGTACTTGTATAACTTCTTATGTGGCCCTATATGATGTGTAAGCATACCACCTTGTATGGCCCCTATAACAACATGGACACCTCGTACGGCTCGTGCATGGTCATACAACTCGTATAGGCGTGTTAGTAATGTGTGAAACTGTGAATAGTGTGTGATTTGTAAGTCTTAAGTCTTTTCCTTTTATGATTATTTTTTCTCAACTTTTGATCTCAATGTTAACCTAGGGATGTTGATTAGATTGCATTAAGTGAAACTATGGGTCCCAAAGGGTATTATTGATCTACAGTGTGTTGCTTTGTTTACTAAATTAATGGAGTTTAGGGCTAGAGCATGTTTATGTACACGTTGCATTTGTTGACCTTCCAAAGAAGTTTTATAAGAAGGAACAAACTTAATAGAACAAAGAATAAAGTTTTGTTTAAAATGATGGCAAATTTTCACATAATTGATCTTCATGTGGAGAATTGTTGCTCTGATTAGTATAAGTTGTTTTTGTCAAAGGGGATGGTGCCCTGGTAAAATCATACAAGATGCTTTATGCTAATGGTTTAAGCTGCATATTTACTTTGTTTCTATGTTATCTCCAATATCTTTCGCATATTTCTTTTTATTAGCTTGTTGATTTCTGTTTGATATACGTGTTTAGCTTCACTAGAGATCATTTTGCTAAGTTTGAAAAAAATATGAGAATTGCACAATGATTTGAGAACGAGGGTCTCTTTAGGAGCAGCCTCTCTACCCGCTTGCTTAGAGGAAGGTTCGTCTCATTCCAACTTCCCCAAATCCTACAAACAGTCCTGATATGAGTGAACTTTACCCGGGTCTTTTGTTTGTTAGCCGAGCATAAATCCCAATCTCAAATCATTTAATGTGAACAATGTTTGTTACAAATAGTTTCATGAAGCAGGAATCATCTTCTGGTATGCTTCTTTATCATGTAGAAACTAAGAATTGAAACAATTTCCATTTTGGAAATCACATACTAAAAGCAGCCTTCCTTTACAAAGAAGTTTTAAAGCACAATTATGTAAGCTTAGCATGGGTTTATTTGCAGTGACGGCATTGTTAACATACTCAGTAAAATCCTTCCAAGAGGCCTTTTTTGCTTATTATCTTTAATATCAGAATTTATGAGTGAGGTTAATTTGCATCCTACTACAGGCCCTGTAAGTAGTGCGTTTGTAATATTGAACGGGTAAATGGTCAAATAAAATGGTTCAAAGTTTCGGTCCCTAACCCTAACCTGTTTATTTCATGTCGTATCAGTAGTTTCTGCCCCTACTCGATTGTAAAACACCTAAACAAGGCTGTTTTGTCCCCTCTGGACTGCTAGCAAATGATTTTCTGCTTATTCTGAATTTCTGATTCTATCCAATATAATTAATCCTATATAATCTAGATATCTTTTACTTAATATTATTCACAATTTAAGGTTGTTTGTTAATAATTAGGTGGTGGATCTGGTCAGAAGGGCGGTCCCGCTGGCCCTAACACCAGATGATGACCCAAGGAGGGAGGAGCTAAAGAAGTTACAAGCAAAACAGGAAGAGATCGATAAGCTGGCCCACAAGCAGGTCAGGTGGATCCTCTACACCGGGCTCGGGTTCTCACTAGCTCAAGTCGGGCTCTTTTTTCGTTTAACCTTTTGGGAGTTCTCTTGGGATGTTATGGAGCCCATTGCATTTTTCGCAACAACATCTGGCATAATCGTTGGGTACGCGTATTTCCTTATAACGTCGAGGGACCCGACTTACCAAGATTTCATGAAGAGGCTCTTCTTGTCCCGTAGAAGAAAGCTTATGAAAAAACATAATTTTGATGTTGAAAGATTCATGGAGTTGCAGAAGAAATGCAAATCACCTTTAGATGCACCACCTTCAGCCAAACATGATTTTGCAGGGGTAGAATTGGAAACTCAGGATCTGTTGCACAAGAACTAAGTCAACTAGCATAAGTGGTTTGACTTTTTGGTTGACATGTGTTTTGACTTTTGACCCAGTTGACATTTTGTCACACTATTCATACCCACCAAAATTTTGAGCTGAATCAGGGGATATTTTAACTCCCTTTTGTGGGTTTCAATATTTGAGATGTTCAATTTAAAAATGACCCTTTTACTGCCGTTAAAATAATTACAGTTGATGAGCTTTTTTTGTTGAAGATTTCCCAACTGATGCAATTGAATAAGTGGTGACGGTTATAACAGTCGATTAACTCATTTTTCATAAAGAGTTGTGTTATTTCAACTTAAATTCCTGCTTACGAGAGAGAAACCTTTGGTCTGATTTTGTTTACGTTTTTATAGGAAATATATTTTGTTTTTGTTATACTTTGTGTTATTCATTATTGATTTCATATTTACAAAAACATTTTAATACGAAAGTGAGATCAACACAGTTAAAAAGTTATGTAGGGATTATACAAAATGCGAAACCTACACCTAGATGAAGACATCATTAATAGCAATTAGAGATGACAATTTATTATACAATAAAAAATAACACAAAAATAATTAAATTTAGGTTTAACTCGCTAACTCCTTTAATAAATACATCATAAATACATCATGCATTGTGTTTTGACCAATCAAACCCATGCTAAAGCATTTAAACTTGAAATTTTGAATGGTTTGCTTCTTAAAATTGCCCTTCATTAAAGGTGTAATTTAGAAAGTTGATTTAGCTATTTGATATATTATACACTAGTTTAGAAATTTGTACAGTACACACGTTGAATAACAAATATTAAATTAACAGTTATCAATAAATATTTAAAATTATAAATAAAATTTTAAGATAAAATATAACTGAAATCACATATAATTAACTGCTTTAAGTAAATAAAAAAATAATATTTTTTAAAACTTCCGTCTTTAAAAACCTCTTGTTTAAAAATTGTTTTATAAAAAAATAATATTTTTTATTAAATTGATGTTCGGTTTTATAACAATCAAATGTTCGAATTTTCAGATCGAGTAGGTTTGGGTTTCAACAAGAACAACCAGAACTAATAACTATAATCATTAAAGTTTTAACTTAAATCAATAACCTCAGTCAAGTTTCAAGTAACACGTATAATTTCAAGTATAAAGTCTTATGAAATCTAAGAAGTTTCAAGTTTCATCTAGCATCAAGATCACCTCCAATTTCAACACTTATAATTTCAAGAACCAATTGAATTGAATGTAATATACCTTTAGCATAACAGTTGATTGCTTCTCCCTTTATGCGTCCATTTCTTTAAGCATGCATTATATAAGTAAAAAAGGTAAACAAGAGATTAACCAATGACCATTGGGCTTATTGAAGAATGGCTTGTTACGGTGTATTTAATAAAACAAAGACAACATTTTGTATTAAACAACTACAAACCTGCATATGGAGAGACAACATAATCAAGTCATAAATCACCAATTTGCATATTGACATTCTTGCAGCCTCATTTTGAGCACCTATATTTGTATACCGAGCCATTACATTATGTTTTTAACACTCATTTAAGCATTTTATCAAACATCCTATATGCATTTCTTCAATATACTACATAAATCACCAATTTGAATCAGGTTTGTTATGACAGAATAATCAAAGAGATGTTTAGAAAATCACTACCTGTGTCAGGGAGCCTGAAGGGCTGGTCTTCGAGGTGTCAATGGAAACAGAAGCGAGTAGCGATGATGCAATAATCGAACTCATAACCTTAAGGAATTTAGACGCGCGGGCAAGAAGTGGACAACCAGTGAACCAAGGCTGAATATTGTTTGCAGGCTATTACATTTCGCCAACACCAGTGCCATCCATCCAGGATCTACACAAGCATCTAATTTCGAATAAAAAACATGAAATCAAATGCATAAAAGAAGTAAAACACCCATTACCTTTTATTGTTACAACTACAAAATTTAAACAAAAAACTTAACAGGTATTTCTACATTTGACAACTCCAATTCAATTCCATAAAAGCTTGAACCAATTAAACACAACAACAGAACCTTTTCCGATAGGATATGTAGAACCTTAAACTATAAAATTACAGTCAAATATGACTATCCTTGTTATGTCGAAACTCAACTTTTCATTTTAACCTAGAGTGGAAAAACTAGTAGAGCCGGTTTTTTACGGAACTTTTCATTTTAAGTTAACCTATGTTTTTCGAGTTTTATCCATAGTAGTATTCCATCTCGTGTGTTGCGCGAGTGTTGCTTTGTTGTTCGATGCAGAGCGTTTTCCGCGACTCTACGGAACCACTTTTTATGCTTGTGCTTGTTACCTACACCAAATGTTATTGGCATATATGTACCCGGATGTTTTCGGGTATTTAATTTATATTTACAAGAGTGTACCTGCTTTTTAGTATGTCTAAATCAAAAGACAGTTAAAAACTTAAAAAAAAAACATATAGTTGTTCTACACAAGTCGGCTCCGGTCTTGATTGTTTTGTTTGTGTGGGTTTCATCTAGAGGCGTACAAACCGGTTTATTTACCCAAACATGTTCGGGTTCAAAACCGAACCGGTTTTTTGTGAGGGGTTCAAACCGGTTTTTTTCCAAACCGGTTCGGGTTACAAACCGGTTTGGTTCACTGAATACTCGAACCTGTCAAACCGATTCGAACCCGGTTTGAAACCGGTTTTTTAACAAACCGGTTTTAGGACCGGTTTTTAACTTTTCAAACCGGTTTATAAACCGGTTTTGAGGGTAGGGTTACCAAACCGGCATCAAACCGTCGGTTCGGGTCGGTTCGGGACCGGTTTGGGCCAAACCGTTTTTCTTTGAAACCGGTTCCTTTTTTTGACCGAACCGGTTCCCGAACCGGTTTTATTGCCCATGTCTAGTTTCATCACCTGCATATGATGTGTTATTAGTTACCTAATATTGCATCTGAGTAGGAATTTAACGACGCGGTTGATGTAACTTTTCTAAATCTTCTACTAGTTTGTTGCTATATTTATTTTTTCCCTTTTATTTGCTTTTCACATTTTTTTAGTAAAGTTTAAGTCGAATTCTTAAGTTTTAATATGCATACAAACAGACATACCTAGAAAACTCAAAATTCTTCGCTTAGAGTAAGATTTTACAAAATATATTTGTTTCTTTACGAAACCGATCTCTGATGGTATTTGTTGAAATACTCTAACGCCGGTGTTTGCTGGTGTTATGAACGACGTTTAAACGGAGGGTTTGGGTGTCATGGTGAACACACAAGCATGTACCGCATTTGATATGGATCGATTCGTTGGGGCTTTAGATGCATTGATGAACGAGCTGAAATCCAACGCGACTAATGTCCTCAAGAGATGAATCGAAATAGAAACAGAAGGCAGTCTTTGTCTATGTGGCCGGAGCCCGAGCCAGAGGCGGAACCACCACTAATGTGAACGGTGGCATAAGCAAGAATGTGCATCTCATGGGTTCTTTTGTGATATTATCAACGTCTATGATTAAATTCTATTTTTATTAATGAACACTTAGTATTTTTTAGAAATTTTAAAGAATTTCGTTTAATAAACAACCTTAAATAGTTAAATTTAAGCTTTGTATTTCAACAATGTTATTATTTATTTAGATTTAAAAGATATTTTTATAATATATAGCTTTATGATAGATATACTTATGCATGTTTTGAGTAAAAATACTACATATTATATATAGAGTTAATTACACGATTGGTCCCTGTGCTTTACTTATATTGCAATATTAGTCTTAACTTTTGAGAAATTACAGGTTTGGTCCCAACTGTTTACCAAACCGTAATATGATTGGTCCGTGACACTAACTTCTGTTAATTTTCTCTGTTAGTTGAGTGTGAAATGACAAATATGCCCTTAATAACATGATATAATATAGTATAGTATAGTATAGTATAATATAATATAATATAATATAATATAATATAATATAATATAACATATTAAAAGCCCAACCCACCCATCGTCTTCTCCACAAAATAACCTTACCGGCAAACCACCGCACCAGCAAATCCCATCACAAAATTACCGCCACCACTCCACGACCTCTAGATCTGGGTCAACAAACCATCGCTGCCACCACCGTTCTTCACCGCCGCCGGTACCGAGGGCACACACCGCCGCCATTATCTTCGGCTCTACCTTTTCCCTAGTTTCCATCGCTGCCACCATCGTTCTTCGCCGCCACCGCCACTGTCATATCTCTCTCTCCTGATGCAATGTAGATCTGGTGCGATGGTGATCGATGACGATGGTGGTGTTGCCCGTGGTCGTCGCATTTCATGGTGGCTGGAAGAACCAAGCTGGTGGATTTCGGTGGTGATGGTCGGTGGTGGTAGGGACGGTACGGTGATTGTGGTGGTGGTTAAGGATGGTGACGGTGGCGGCATAATGGTGGCAGGGAGCTGGTGGGGGTTGACGGTGGTGCTGGGTTAACGATGGTGTTGGGTTGACGGTGGTGGCGTCAATGTGATGTGAGGATGATGATGATATATGTATATACATATATATATTTTCAATATAATAATAATATAATTATAATAACAATACATAACAAGAAAAACTAACTACATCCACTCCAAGGACCAATTGTGTTACTGTTTGGTAAACAGTTGGAATCAAATCTGTAACTTCTCAAAAGTTGAGACCAATATTGCAATATGAGCAAACCATATGGACCAATCGTGTAATTAACTCTTATATATATATTACTAATTACCAAACTTTTGTATGCATAATAGTATGTACTTTAGTTTTAGTGAGTTGTACTTATTTTTGGTTTTTTTATCTTTAATTTTTATTTTACTTTTAACTAATACTTTTAAATATTTTACAACTAAACCCTTACGATTTATAACTTTCAATTTTAATCCCTTATACTTTTCATCTCTTACATATTTTTTGTTTATATTTTGGTTTGAATTTTACGAGTTAACACGTCGTAATGTGCACGTATGATTCAACGTTTTTACTCCTATTTTTTTTCCGTTTAATGACCTTGTCATAACGCGTGGGTCCTAGATTGATTTAGTTAGTGTTTTTAATGATTTACATTTCACGTGCGTGGTTTAACGTTTTTACATCTACTTTCCGTTCAGTTTTATTTTTTTTTCATTTTTGTTCCTTTTTACTAGACTTTCTGGTGTTGATGATCTCTGACGGTGGTATGACATTAGTGCTACTTGATACGGTTTTACGTCTCCCGACCCAATTCGGGGGCTTAATACTAGTTATATATGTGTGTTAATAATAGTTACTTTTGTCTTTCATTATATTTGGTTTATTGTTTAAAAAAACGCGTTAGTTCAAATATAAAAGTTTTCACTCAACGCTATAGATCTGAGTTACTTTATGTTTTGACATAAAATTAGTTTGAAAATGAGACAGGACGACTGTAATATACACTTTATCATGTCGCATAAGTGTCTTTTTTGTGCAAGTTTTGAATTGATCTACGTTTCGATATAGATAATTTTTTTTCAAAAGACTCAAGTCGAATATAATATATTTTCATTCAACAGTATAAATTCGAGTTCCTTTATGATTCTACGTAAATGTAGATTAGAAACGAGTTGGGCCAATTGTAGTTTATACCTTATCATGAAGCGTACAATGCCTCCGCAATGCGCGACGGTTAAAAAAAAACTAGTTTCCTTTGAAATCTATACTTATTAATAAAATAATAACTTTAGTGCCACGTGACATTCTCTTAAGGCTCTATTTTTATAAATTCCCCCCTAAATATGTATCTGTTCTCAATGTTAGTCATTTAGAGACATTTGGAAATTTTGTAAATTTAACCCTAAATTAGAGTGTATCTTTTTTTTAAAATGAAATCAAACTTGATGATTCTTTTTTCTTCAAATAATTCATCTACAAAAAAACTGCAGATCACTTTCAAATCCATAAAATGCTCGGTTTATATTCGAATTGTGACAAAAATTACAGGATTTCTTCATCGAACCTCTTCAATTAGAAGGAATTCATGGGTATCTTTCTTTGAAAATGAAATCATACCCGATTTGTAACACACAAATTGAATAAATAAAATATCAAATAGTTTGTATAAAATTTTAGGAATATTGTAGGAATCTCTGAAGTTAAGAGGCTGATGCAACCAAAGGATACCAAAACAACCAAGTCTTCCAACATGCACTATGGAACAAAGAAGAACCAGCTTCGGAAGTTTTACACACTCAAAAAAAATGCCAAGGGTAAAATATTCCGAAGCCAAAGTTCAGAAGAAACTACTGCGGAAGCTTTACACTTAATTTGAAAAATATTCTAAGTGTAAAGTCTTCCGAAGCCAAAGACTCAACTCTTCCGAAGGTAAAAGATGAAGTCTTCTGAAGCTCTCAAGGCAAAGTCTTCTGAAACTGTTTAAAGACAAGAAATGATTTCTTCTGAAGAGAGAGAAAATATACCTTTTCCATCAACTTTATCATAAAGCAACCTACTTTTCGCTGCATGCTCTGGTAGTTCACTAGTTGGTGAAACTTCCATATTTTATGATAAAGTAGATAAGGTCTTCGCCTGCAAGTTTCTGTTTTTGTTACTTCTTGGCTTTTTGTAATAGAAAAGTCAGTGAACTATGGCATGTCATAGTCACTAGTCAAAAGACAATCTGCCTTTTGACTTTAGGCTGATCTTGTTGTCTAGATTAGTCACTTCCAACTGTCTTTTTGCATATTGACGGTTGTAGGATGTAGTATAAGTAGTCTTCGGTTCTTGTATTCAAAATATACTTGTACAACACTTGTAATAGAACTAGAGAAGCAATATACAACTTCCTTGAAAACTTTATCTTGTGCTCTTATTCTTGTTTTACTTGTGTTTATCTTGTATCTTCAGTAAAAGTTCAGAGTTCCCTATTTGAATTGTTAAGTGATATTAAGATCCTCCTAAGTGTGTTAACTAAGTGCAAGCTTAAATACCCTTTAACGATCCTGCATTTGGTATCAGAGCATTCCAGGCTCTTGATTGTAAGATCTCACCATCTTCAAATCCTCTTAGTTACACACATCACTTAACTCTTCAAATGGCAGCTATCTTCAAAGCTGATATGGAAACTGGAACTATGACAAACTCCCCACTGATCACTCCTGGGGATTTTGACACTTGGTGTCAAAGAATGGAAGGTTTTATCAAGTCTCAAGATTCCAAGATGTGGGAGTCTGTTGTCAATGGACCTCATGTACCATACACCTCTTCAGCTGCTGCTGGTGGTGGCATGATACCAAAGGAGAAGGCTGGATTTTCTGATGAAGACTGGAAAAGAATTGACATTGATCAGAAAGCCATGACAGCCCTCCAAACTGCTCTTCCAAACTCCATCTACAGAGGTTTCAAGAAGTGCAAGACCGCTAAACAGCTATGGGATGCACTGAAACTGATGTATGAGGGTTCAAATGAAGCCAAGGAGAACAAGAGGATCTCCTGAAGTAGCAGTTTGAAAATTTCACCTTCAAGACAGGTGAAACCATGACTCAACAATACTTCAAGTATGTTAAGATTGTGGATACTCTGGCTGATGTTGGGGTAACTATTAAGAACAGGGATATTGTTAGAAAGTTCATGTCCTCTCTTCCAAGACAATGGACACACTACTGTGTGGTCATTAAGAGGACTGAAAACCTCAAGACCCTTACTCTTACTGAGTTGTATGGGATATTCAATGAATACCAGATGTAGATGAATATGCAAAATTCATCTGGTAGATCCAACACTCACCAGAGTTCAGCCCTTTATATGGTTGAAAGGGATAGCAGAGAACCACAGCATCATCTCATCTGCTACCCTGAAACCTCACAAAAGGGTCATTTCATCACCTTCCCAGAGACACCCAGAGAGAGCTACATCCAAGGAAGTCCCTTCCAAGAGACAAGTTCTTCTCAAGCTTTTGTCTCTACTGATGAAAGTTCAGGCAACTTTCTTTTCACTCTTGAAGACCTGGACTGTATCCATCTAGATGTTCTGGAGTACATAGAGATAGTCCAGCAGATGGCTCTTCTCACTCACAAAGCCCAGAAGTTCTACAAGAGGACTAGGAGAAGGTTTCCTAGCAATGCAGCCAGTGGCAAGTTTGGGCTGGACAAGAGCAAAGTCAAGTGTTACAACTGTAACCAGATGGGACACTTTGCTAGAGAATGCAAGGCACCTAAGTCAAATGGTGGTCAAGCTTCATCCAGGCCGAACTACACTAAAGGAGGGCACCAGCTTGAGAAGCTAAGACAGCAAGCTGCAGTTGCTGTTGAAGAATGAGGCTTTGACTGGAGCTTTCAAGCTGAAGATGCATCTCTAAACTAAGCACTCATGGCTGATCATGATGAAGCCAATGTACTTGAACATCTTTGCTTTCCTGAATGTATTGTTAAAGTAAATAGATACATGTCCTACAACTTGGAAATGAGATCTGACATTGAGTCTTTAATATTTTAAAAGCTGATTTTAAAAGAGCTGAAAATGACTATAAACTTAAGATAGAATATCTAGAGAAAACAGTTTCAACTCTTAAACATGAGCAAACAAACTACAGGACTCAAATTAAGGATCTCATTACCAAGTTGACTGAATGCCAGGCTGAGCTTGTGATCAGCAAAGCCAAGGCAGAAAAATGCGTTCTTGAAGAAGAGACCTTCAAGAACATGATATCCTCATCTCTGCATGCAAAAGTGTGTTAATTAAGTGCAAGCTTAAGTACCCTTTAGCGATCCTGCAAAGATAAAACAATATTTTCATATAAAATATGATTAAATTAAATATGTAAATATTTCAAGTAAAACAATAATAATATCTTTTGAAACTTTAGTTGATGAAATTATTTTTAAGTGTTTCTTAAAAAATAATTTCATTTTGTTTAAAAAACCATCCTTAAAAAATGGTATCTGTTTGGAACACTCACAATTTGTCTTTATAAACTCTGATGATAGCACATTCGACAGACTTCATTAACGTTAACATTTTGGCTTCGTTATTTTGATTTATTAGAGTAAATTATGTTAAACAAGAAGTATGCTCGTTAACAAAACTAACTCTAATTAAGTACGTTAGATACGTGGAAACTTAATGACCTATATTGCTAATTAAGGATATTAATTAAATAATTTCGTAAAAAAAACTAGTTTCCTTTGAAATTTAATTATATGGTTAGAGGTGGGCATAAAAACCGGGTTCGGACCCGACCCGGTATATGTATACCCGGTTTGGACCTGAAAAAAACCCGTAGGGTTGGAACCGGGTATGATTTTCTAGAATTTCTTAGAACCCGACCCGACCCGGAACCGGTTGAACCCGGGTTGGACCCGGTTTTGACCGTTTTTTTTTTTAAAAAGTAGCCGTTTTTTAACGGCTATATAGCCTTTGGGATCGATTTTTGGCCCTTTTTTTGTCACTTTTAGGCTTATAAGTTAGTATAAATAGGTGTGGGTTGATATGGTTTAGTACCCAAGTCTCAAACGCAAAAACATACGGAAAAAACGCAAAAAATACTCTCGTTTACTCTCGTTTTACACGTTCACTCTCTCGTTTTACACTTTCACTCTCTTCAATCTTGATATGGTTCACTCACAATCTTCCGTTGGTCAAGGTTCGTCCAACGCTCCAACCGTAGTTCGTGTTCTTGCACACAATCGTAACATGGATGTTTGGTGCAATTGGGATATGGTTGAGTTGAGTGACGGGTCTGTAAAGGCTCATTGCAAGTTTTGTGGAGCTTTGCTTGCTAAAGATTCTAACACGACTTTAAACAAACACATTAGCAAGAAGTTTTGTAAGTCATTGAAAAGTAATCCGGATTCGCAACAAACACAATTGGGTGGAGACGGTGGAATCTTTAATTACGATGTTAATACGGTTCGAGATCGAATGGCGAAGTTCGTGATTCAAGAAGCTTTGCCTTTTAGTCACTTCGACAATTCTCGGTTGACCAACTTAATTCGAGAGACGCTTCAACCTCGTTACACCCACGTAAGTCGTACTACACTTAGAAGTTATTGTTTCAAACTATGAAAACAAGCAAAAAATGATTTAATTGTATTATTTGAAAATTTAAGTACCGGTGTAAACTTAACTAGTGACGTTTGGTCGGCTCCACACGGTTTACCCGAATCGTACCTTTGCGTCACTGCTCATTGGGTGGATCCCAATTCATGGCAATTGATGAAACGTACGATTGCATTTGATCTTTTTCCGCATCCACACACCGGAGAATTTTTGTTTTACTTTTTAGATAATGTAATAAGTACTTTTAAATTACAAAATAAACTTTTTTCAATTGCATTTGATATCGCCTCTAACAACACAACCGCGGTTGAAAAATTAAAATTAAAATATCTTCCGATTGCAAACGGTGATTTTTTCTATACTCGTTGTGTTGCACATATTATTAATTTAGTAGTGCAAGACGGACTATCCGGGCAATATGTTAATAACTTTATTACATCTTTTCGATTTATGTTACATGACGTTTTTAAAAAAAGTAGAAGAAGATATCAAGATTATAAACAACTTTGTAAGGATACGCACTCTAGATTTTTAGGTCCTAATTGGATGTACCTACTCGGTGGAATTCGACTTGTCACATGTTTGAATGTGCTTTAAAACAAAAGGGCACTTTGAAAGCTTTTCATAATAGTCTTTCGGATAATGGTGAAGCCAACCCATTTCCGGATGCAGGTTGGGAGAATCTTCAACGTCTATCCGAGTTTCTTGAGGTTTTTAAAAACTCAACAACAAAATTATCGGGAGTTTATTATTCCACTAGTTATTCGGTGCTTCAAGAATTATATTTTATGTCTTTGAAATTTAAAAATTTTCAAAATAAAAATAATATGTTTAATCAAATGATAGAACCAATGAAAGAAAAGTTTAAAAAATATTTTAAGGACTTACCACCCCGTTTTTACATGTGCCGCCGCTTTAAATCCGTTTCTAAATGTTGCGGGGGTTGAATGTTTGATAGATGAGATAAATGACAATTTGGATATGCATGACGAATACCCTAATTTTTCAAACGAGGCAAAAGAAAATTTTAATCATAGTTTGAAAACAATTTATAATTTTTATTTATATAGATATGGGCCTAACGTAAACATAACCATGCCAAGCGAATCAACCTCAAGTGCTAGTACATCGGTTAAAGACCCAGTTTTGACTATGTTGAATGTTGTCCGGGATGTGACGGCTAAACGATAAAGGGGTAACACCCCAACAAGTGAGCTCGGTAGATATAGTGGAACAGATTTTATTTCCACTATGACTACCGAAGATTATCGTGCATTCAATATTTTGACTTGGTGGAAAGGAAAAGAATCTCAATTTCCGATTCTTTCTGCTATGGATCGTGATTTACTAAGCGTCCAAGCTTCTACGGTAGCTTCGGAATCTGCTTTTTCTCTTAGTGACAGGGTAATATCATTACGGAGAACAAGACTAACTCCGGAAGCACTGAAGATGTGCATTTGTTTAAAGGATCACTTAGACGCAACGGATCGTATACAAGACCAAACAAGCCTCGAAGACGATATTACACTCGAAGCTAAAGTACATGATGAAGAGGTAGAAGACGGAGTATCTTCTGGCATATTCGATGAAGAATTAGCATTTGATCAAGCATCTCGTAGTAGATAAAATTAGACGATATTGTTATTTTTTATTGATTCATTTAGGTATTTTTAAGTTGTTTTATTATTATATGTCTTTCATGTTCTTTTTAAATTTCTTTGTCATTCAAATGTTTTATATAAAAAATATTTAATATTTTGTATATTATAAGTGTAATCTTTTCTGCCCAAGATTTGTATATATTTATATATTAAGTGAACCCGGTTAAGAAAAGAAAAATAAAAAGAAAAAAAAGAAAAGAAAATATAAGAAAAGAAAACATACGACCCGGTGTTCGACACACACACAAGAAAAGAAAAAAAGAAAAAA
Organism: Flaveria sonorensis; assembly: GCA_025506505.1. Lineage (NCBI taxonomy): Eukaryota > Viridiplantae > Streptophyta > Magnoliopsida > Asterales > Asteraceae > Flaveria > Flaveria sonorensis. The sequence goes on from CM046434.1 coordinate 55,087,321, forward strand.
AAAAGGACAAAACCCGGTTGAACCTGGGTTTCATACCCGAACCGAACCTGACCCGACCCTACCCGGGTATACCGGGTAGGGTTTGTATCCCGCTGAACCCAACCCGGGTTCGTACCCGGGTTCACCAATACCCGGGTACAAAAAACCCGGTTGGGCCCAAACCCTGTTTGTATCCGGGCCCGGGTACGACCCAAACCCGATTTGCCCATCTCTATATATGGTAATAACTAAAAGTTACATACAGGCCCATGGGCTTACAAAGAAACAAGACCAAACTAACAATAAATTGATTATCCATTGACTCAACTGGACCTCTTGAGTTCTTACCAAAAACCAATACAGAGAGAGAAACAACAAACAACAAACAACCAACGGAGACGATGAAGAACGCAAGCAAAAGCGAAAAAGGGATCTCTAAATCGAACTGAACAATCGAAGTCATCGGAGAAGGCAATGGACGGAGTAGCTGAAGGACTGTGGGAATTAGCAGATTTGCACGAAAAGAATGGCGAAATCGCGAAATCAGTCAAGTGTCTCGAAGCCATTTGTCAGAGCACTGTATCGTTTCTCCCCGTTATTGAAGTTAAAACTCGTCTCAGAATCGCTACTCTGCTCCTCAAGCATTCGAATAACGTTAATCATGCGAAATCACACCTTGAACGATCCGTGAGTCGATTATTACCTTATTAAATTGAATTAAGTTCGTATGCAGTGGTTTGAGCTTAATTAGTTAGGTTTTGAAGTTAGTTTGATCTGAGGTTTGTAATTTTACGGAATTGATGAAGATGTACGGGCTTATTGAGGTAAAGGAGTATTGAAGTAGGTGTTGGTTACTCTTTGTTGTGCGCTTTTGCTGTTTTTAGTTTCTACATACAGACGCTTGTCATGGAGACGAACTTGATTGTTGTCATGTTGTGTATTTATCTAAAAATGGTAGCGAAGTTGGTAGCTGAAATATATATTGGATTTAGACAAGAATATTGTGGAATTGTGGTAGTCTAATGATAATATTAAAAAGTTATGATATTTATCCAGATAGTTTGTTATAGTTTATCCCTTTTCTTTAGCGTAGTTTGTTACTCACTTGTATCTATATATTGTACCCGTTTTTCATCAATGTCAGTTTTATCATACTTTCATATGGTATCGGAGCAACTCTGATCCATTCCCTCTCCCCCAATACCCGAACACCTCTGTTCTTGCCTCTCTTCTTTTTTTTTTTTTTGTTTCAGCCATGGCAGATGCAGAAAACTCAACTAGAATCATCAGCGTGAATAACATGGCCAACTCTATAACCCTCGTAACCTTCCCAGCAAATCTGAAATTGACTTCCACCAATTATTTGGGATGGAAGACACAAGTTGAAGCCCTCCTACATGGTCTTGACCTTTTCAAATTCATCGATGGAACTCACCCATCTCCGTCACCTTCTACTGCAGCAGATGGTACCACTACACCCCACAAAGATTTTCCAGCCTGGTTTCGACAAGATCGACTTCTCTTTGGAGCAATCGTTGGCAGCCTATCGCCCTCGATTATTCCACTTGTTACAAATGCCTCCTCATCTCTGGAAGCTTGGAAAATTCTCTCCAATACTTATGCTTCTCCATCACGAGGTCACATCAAGCAGCTGCAACATAGACTCAAGCAGTGTTCCAAGAAACCAACTCAAACAATCACCTGTTAGGGATCTGGGTGTAGATCGACACACAAACACAATCAAATGGCGAGATAAAATAATAATAAAGATGAACACGCGAGATTTAACGTGGTTCGGTCGATGTGACCTACGTCCACGGGCTGCAACCAGGATACTATTTTATTGCTTTCTGCCTCACTCGTGAGGAATTACAAGTACAATAACACAATATAAATAGAGAAAATTAGGGTTTACAACTTAATCCCTAAGAAAACCCTAATGGGCTAAAATTAAATGAAAACGGGCCAAGTTTTTAATTTAATTAATCTGCCACTGAGTTGTCTTTTAACCCGAGCCCAAGTCAAGACTCCACAAACCCAACAAACTCCCACTTGGAGGCTTGATCATCTTCAAACTGCCTTTCGATGTGAACACTTGTACCTCTTGTAATCTTCCTCGTCTTCCTGGTTGCAGCGGCCTTCTCATCAGTTAACCTGAAGGCCCGTTAAAGCTCCCCCGAGCTTCAACATATCAGTCACGGCTGTATCTGCCCCTGACCTGTTCTCTGTCCCTATCGGCTCCCACTGAAACAAACTGCGAGATCCTGGAACACCCTGAGAACAAACACTCTCCATATTCAGCAAGTAATCATCTGGAGAGGTTTTATTAGATGGAATATTAGTTCTTTTAACCCACTGTCGTCTAGGAACTATGACTGAAGCACAACCTATGCTCCCATTGCCACGAAATCCTTTAACTGGTTTTTCTAAACTCTTCCATGCACATTCATTCTGAATCTTTCTTGTGACTCTAGGTTTCTTACTTGCAAAGCAAACCTTCTTCTGCCCACGAGATTCTGTGAACTGGACTTTGGTATTTTTCTGAACTGGAACATCACTTCCTTTAGATGGTAAACTAACCATATACAATGAACCCATTTTCTTTCCACGAGCAATGACAAGATTCCCTTTAACAACTTTCCACTGCTTATTCCCGAACTTAACCTCATGTCCCTGTTCATCCAACTGACCGACAGAAATCAACTGTTTCTTCAAATCAGGAATCACCCTAACATCTTTCAAAGTCCATGAACCAGCTGAAGTAACTAAATCCATGTCACCCATGCCCGTAACATCAAGAACATCATTGTTCGCCAGTCTTACCTTACCAAAATCGCCTTCTTTTAGATTCTGCAATGCTTCGCTGCTGTGGGTAGCATGAAACGAAGCTCCAGAATCCATGACCCAGGAATCCACACTGCTCTCCACGCTACAAATTAAAGCATCATCGTCTGAGTAGTCTGCTGCAGTGTTAACTTCTTTTTGATCATTCGGACACTGATTCCTGAAGTGTCCCACCTGTTTACAGTTCCAACAAGTCACATCATTTCGAGCCCTAGACTGACTCCTTTTCCTGTTCTTGCTCCCACTACCTCTGTTATTCTTTCTTCCTCTGCCAACATTCAATAGTTCACTTGATGTTTCACCTGAATTTCTTCGTCTGGTGTCTTCGCCCATAATAATATCCCGAACCCCATTTAAAGTGAACGTGCTGGTGGAACTAGTAATTGCTGTAACAGTACCAGCCCAGCTATCAAGCAATGATGATAACAGTAGTAGAGCCTGAACCTCATCCTCGAATTTGATGCCAACTGACCCAAGTCTTGACAAAATCGAGTTCAAGTTGTTGATGTGCACTAAAATTGAACTTCCCTCTTTCATCTTTGTATTAACCAGCTCTCGAATCAAGAAAACTTTATTTGCTGCCGAAGGCTTCTCATACATATTAGCTAACGCATCCATGATACCTTTTGCTGTAGTTTCCATCAGAATGTTGAACGCAACATCCTTTGTCAGCGACAACCTAATAACCGCCTTGGCCTTTTTATCCAAAGTTTCCCATTCAGCTGGTTTCATATTTTCTGGTTTCTCACCCAAAACAGCGTCCAAGTCTTTCTGAACAAGCAAATCCTCCATTTGCATTTTCCACCAACCAAAATCGTTTCCATTAAACTTCTCAATCTGAAGTTTCCCGCTCTCAACCATTATCCCAGACCACAGATGCTTAACAGTCGAGTCGGAACTGAGTTTTGAAATGCAGCACACAATCAAACTACCCAGTAAGTTTGATAGGAAACCCTAATTTGACAGAACAGAATGGCGACAGCAGAGTGGCAGAACGGCGGCGGCGGCGGAACGGCGGCGGCGGCGGAACGGCGGCGGCGGCAGAATGGCGGCGGCGGATGCTGATTCTTGAAAACCTATATCGCTACTTCTCTCGCGATTCGTGTTTCTTGCGTGTGTAACGAGCCAAAGCTCTGATACCACTTGTTAGGGATCCGGGTGTAGATTGACACACAAACACAATCCAACGGCGAGATAAAATAATAATAAAGATGAACACGCGAGATTTAACGTGGTTCGGTCGATGTGACCTACGTCCACAGGCTGCAACCAGGATACTATTTTATTGCTTTCTACCTCACTCGTGAGGAATTACAAGTACAATAACACAATATAAATAGAGAAAATTAGGGTTTACAACTTAATCCCTAAGAAAACCCTAATGGGCTAAAATTAAATGAAAACGGGCCAAGTTTTTAATTTAATTAATCTGCCACTGAGTTGTCTTTTAACCCGAGCCCAAGTCAAGACTCCACAAACCCAACATCACCGACTACATGCAAGAAATCAAGACACTTGTTGATGAATTGGCAATACTTGGTAAGAAACTAGATGCTGAAGATGTCACAGACACAGTGCTCGCGGGTCTTGATCAGGCAACATACAAACCGATTCTTGATGCTGTGTGTGCTCGTGACACACCCATTCCTGTCAATGAACTTCAAGAAAAATTAATAAATCATGAATTATCTTTGGCTCAACTTGTGCCTACAACCACCATCCACCAACCAGCCACAACCTTCCTCGCCCAACAACGCCCCTCCACACGCAACTGGAATGGAAAGCAGCCCTCTAAGAACATGAATCCAGGGGCAGGTCTCTTGCCCACTCAAACAAGCACCACTCAAAACAGCCCACGCCCTTTCTTGGGCAAGTGCCAATGGTGCCATGCTAGAGGTCATTCTCTTAACAACTGCAGTGTCTTCAAGAAGGTAAACCCACATATAACTGTGCCTGCATACAATCGCAATACATATGTGCAAACTCCACAGGTTAACGCTATGAGCACGCAAGCACCCGACTCTGTCAATTGGCTGTTTGATAGTGGATTAGTGGGGCATCTCACCATGTGACAAATGATCTTCAGTACCTATCCCTCCATGCTCCTTATGATGGGACGGACGAGCTAGTAATTGGCGATGGTACTTGCTTACCTATCACACATGTTGGTTCTGTTATTGTTCAAACACCTCACACACCTTTAATCCTAAAAAATGTCCTATGCGTTCCCTCTTTGTCACGAAATATTATTTCTATTTCCTGTTTATGTCGTGACAATAACTTTCTAATCCAATTCTTTTCTTGTGTTTTCCTCATTAAGGATCTAAAAACGAATCTAATTCTGCTCAAGGGGATGGCAAGCAAGGGCATATATGAGCTTCGCTCCAAGCTCCAAACATCCATTCAACCATCAATGCTTTCGCTACAGAAGACAAACTCCACGACTTGGCATCATCGCTTGGGTCATCCACACAATAAAATCTCAACTTATGTGTCTTCTATTATTAATTCTAGTTCAAGTTTACGTTTTGACAATTCTTGTAATTCTTGCAAAGTGAATAAAGCTCACAAGCTACCGTTTCATTTATCCACAATTACTTCCAATTCTCCATTAGAGTTACTTTTCTCTGATGTTTGGACTTCACCAGTTTTATCTATCGATGGATACAAGTATTACATAATATTTGTTGATCATTTTACTAAATATACATGGCTATATCCTCTCAAACGTAAATCAGACTCACTTGTTACATTTATTCGATTTCAAAAACTTGTTGAAAACTATTTTCAAACATCCATCAAACAACTATACTCTGGCAATGGTGGAGAATATCTCAAGCTCATTCCACATCTTAATTCATGTGGTATTTCTCACTTAACGTCACCACCTCACACACCCGAACACAACGGGTATGCTGAGCGTAGACATAGACACCCGGTAGAAATAGGCTTAACCCTTCTGTCTCATGCAAACATTCCAATAACATATTGGCCTTTTGCATTAACCACAACCGCTTATTTAATAAATCGACTTCCAACTCCCACCTTACATAATAAATCTCCATACTTTTGTCCGTTTAATAAACTACCTAACTATGCCAAATTACGGGGTTTTGGTTGCCTTTGCTATCCTTGGTTGCGACCATACTCCTCACACAAACTCAACCCACGATCAAAACCTTGTATTTTCGTCGGGTACTCTTCCTCTCAAAGTGCATATTATGCACTTGATCCTATCACCAACCATATTTACACCACTCGACACATTACCTTCGTCGAAACAATATTCCTATCAAACTCTCGCCAATCCGTCCACTCCTTCTACTTTGCTCGATGAGTGGTTACCCTCATCACCCATTGTTCATCAAGTTCCCATCACTCAACCTCCACCTTCCACTCCTTCTGCCACACCATCTTTGTCCCCCTCCCCTAGTCCTTTTAACACCTCCATTCCTTCTTCAACCCCCTCAACCATTCTAGTTTCTGAATCTGACACACACTCCCCTCAAACCCTTTCTGCTGCTGCTGCTCCTGACTATTCTGATCCATCACCTCCTCCCTTAAAAACATACAGTCGCCACTCCAAGCACACTCCATCTTCTAAACCCTCTGTATCACGTACTCGCCCAGATCCTAAACCAAATTCTAAATATCACAATAACGATTTCATTGTCTACACAGCCCCTGCTACTTCTCTTATTGAACCACATACTACAGCACAAGCACTTAAACATCCTTTATGGAAACAAGCCATGACTGATGAATTCGATGCCTTGAAGCGCAATCACACTTGGACTCTTGTACCCCCTACGGCTGCTCAAAATGTTGTAGGATGTAAATGGGTATATCGTATCAAGTACAATCCGAGTGGTACCGTGGAACGCCTAAAGGCTCGTCTTGTAGCCAAAGGCTTCACCTAACGTCCTGGTATTGACTATGGTGAAACCTTCAGCCCAGTCGTGAAACCCGCTACCCTTCGTCTTGTTCTTTCTCTTGCTGCTTCACATAACTCGTCATTACGCCAATTAGACATTAATAATGCCTTCTTACAAGGCAATCTTCATGAAAATGTCTACATGGCCCAACCTACGGGTTTCATAGATCCTTCTTATCCATCTCATGTTTGCAAACTCAATAAAGCCATTTATGGACTCAAACAAGCTTCGAGAGCTTGGTATAATGAACTTAAAACGTATCTCCTTTCTCAACAATTCAAACCTACAATTTCTGACCCCTCTCTTTTCATTCATACCACTGCTTCCGCTCCTATCTTCATCCTCGTTTACGTTGATGACATCATAGTCACGGGTCCTTCTGCTTCTACTCTTCAAAAGTTCATCACTTCTCTTGCAAACAAGTTTTCTCTTAAGGACCTTGGACCATTATCTTACTTCCTCGGGGTTGAGGTTTTACCTCATCCACATGGAATCTTCTTGTCTCAATCCAAATACATAATGGACATCCTTAATCATACCAATATGGCTGATTCAAAGCCCGTATCTACGCCAATCATTACCTCTGAAGTTCTAACATCATCAGGAGGCACACCTTTACCTTCACCTACTACTTATCGAGCTACAGTTGGTGCATTACAATATTTGTCAATTACCAGACCTGACATTGCCTTTACTGTAAACAAACTTTCACAGTTCATGCATTACGTTATCTACACGGTTATCTACCACTGACCATTGGACAGCCCTGAAACGAGTATTACGTTATCTACACGGTTTGCTTCATCATGGTTTATTACTTAAACGCAAATCTCCCCTATGCCTCCATGCCTTTACGGATGCAGATTGGGCTGGAGACAAGGAGACTTGGCGTAGTACTACAGGTTATATCGTCTACCTAGGTGCAACCCCATTTCATGGAGTTCCAAACGCCAATCCACATCGGCTAGATCCTCAACCGAAGCTGAATTTAGAGCAGTTGCTTTAGCTACCACTGAAGTACAATGGATCACCTCCTTATTACTCTAATTGGGTTTTAAATCTAAGACCACGCCTACCATTTATTGTGACAATCTAAGTGCGACACACTATTCTGCAAACCCGGTATTTCATTCTAGGATGAAACATTTGGCATTGGATTTTCATTTTGTCCGGGAAAAAGTTCAAGACGGTTCCTTAAGGGTGACACATATAGCAGGGGATGATCAACTTGCAGATGCACTTACTAAACCTCTACTTCTGCCTCGGTTTCAATTTTTAGTTTCCAAGATTGGACTTTCTTCTAGGCCGTCCATCTTGCGGGGGAATATTAATGATAATATTAAAAAATTATGATATTTATCCAGATAGTTTGTTATAGTTTATCCCTTTTCTTTAGCGTAGTTTGTTACTCACTTGTATCTATATATTGTACCCGTTTTTCATCAATGAATAATGTCAGTTTTATCATACTTTCATATTGTTATTATCCAACATAATGCATTAATCAGCTTGGTACAATACTGCAATCTAGATCTGTAACTCTGAAATGGTGAAATTGTTAGTGAGGAGCTTTTTGTGATCTTATATATTCCTACATAAAACTAAAGCTCGTTAATATGCATGTTTATGCCTAATTGAGATGTTACAATATCGTAGGGAAGAGATAGTAGGAGTGCAGGACTGTAAGAAGTAAAGCTAATAGAGGACTAGAATGATTAGTGGTATGTAGGCTCAGACCTACTGTGATTGATGGTAAAGTAGTTAAGTTGATCATCCATTTAATCCCTCATTATGCATATATGTAGTCAGATAAGCTATTCTATGATTAACAAGATAAACTAATTAGATTGAGATGTTTGAATGTCAAGGTGTAATTATGCTCTTAAGTAAGATGAAGACCCTCGTTAACCTCACCAATGATAATTAACTGAGCAATATGTTGTACAAGAAGAAAACATAGAGGTAGCAACTTACTGTTGAACAGCCTTACTCACAATGAGGTGGCTCAATTTAAAGTCTTAGTAGTTCTTATTGATGCTTTTGATTGATTTAGAAGAGAAGGGTGTAGTGAGGTATTTGCTAGATCAACCAACTGAGATTTAATTGCACGGTGAAGCTGTGTGAAAAGTTGTGCTAGCGGGTTGAGTTGTATTTTTGGGCAATAAAGTTAAGAGGGGTTTAAGCTATATGAATTGAGTTTACTAAACAGATCAGTACTTGTTTTTTATTTTTTATTTTTTTTGCAGCAACTACTGTTAAAGTCAATTCCCTCATGCTTTGAGTTGAAGTGCAGAGCTTATAGCTTACTGAGCCAATGTTACCATCTTGTTGGAGCTGTTTCTTCTCAAAAGCAGCTATTAAATAAGGGACTAGAACTTACTTCATCCTTTGGGGAGGGGTATGCTTGTCTTTTTCTAGCTTTAAATAAAGTTGCTTAGTATTTAACATTAAGATCAAGTAAAATTTTATTCTCTATATGAACAATATCTAATGTGTGCAATTGGAATATGAAGCAATTACTATTCTTGTTTATTGGAAGGTTTTCTGGGAAGTTATGGTCATGCAACTTCAATTCACAGCTTGCAAATGCTCTCATCATAGAAGGAGATTATCAGGGTTCAGTGTCTGCTCTGGAGCAAGGTTATGTTTCTGCAAGTGAGATGTACTATCCAGAGTTACAGGTTGTGTTAACTAATAATGGCAATTTCAACTGATAAAAATGAATTTGGGATGCTTGGCATTTTATTTCGTTAATTTTTTGATTTCACATTCGATTACCATATATGATTTGTTTGCATCCGCTATTTACTTCTAAAATATAGAGTTGCTTATTCTTAATTCTATGGGAAAATATCGTAGAATAGCAATATACTTTCGACTCCTTTGGTCCATTTTGGTGATTATACTTACCTTTAATCTGTTCTGGTAATTATCAGTTTTGGAACGGCCTAATATGGTAATTAAAGTTTTTTTGTCCCTATGTGGTAAATGTGTGTTTGCTCCTATCTGGTTGTAATCCTTTGACCCTATACAGACCAGATTAAAGGCAAAATTATATTGCAATTCTCTGACATTTTTCTTTATTCTTTTAATTGATTATTATTGCATTTGGCATGATTGTAAGTCCTTTGGCGTTTATGTAGTGCAATTGTGTTTGTTGTGTTTTGGACAGATGTTCTTTGCAACCTCAGTTCTGCATGTACACCTCATGCAATGGGATGATGGAAGCTTAGTTGAAGGTGCAGTAAGTAGATGTAATGATGTTTGGGAATCTATCGACCCAGACAGGGTAGGTCTATTTGTATCTTACTACAATATATCTTCTAGTGAGTATTGACATGGGTACCACATAGGCTGTAGCAATTTAATGATACTAAATCATGAAATTAATTGTACATCATAAAAATACATGCAATCATGCATGTTCCAACTAAATTGGGTTTATAGACACGTAGAGCATCTCAAATCAACTGAACTTTTGATGGTTATTGCCTCAGATTTTTTACGTGTTCATACACTGATATAATCAATATTTGCAGGATTTAGCGAGTTGATGATATAGTTTTACATTCTGTATATTTTTGTTTGGAGAGTGTCATGAAGTCCCAAACTGTGACAATTTTGTAATGAGATCACCATTATTCTAGCATGTGAAGTATGTTAGTTTCATACTTCCTTGAAAGGCCAGAAAAATCTGCATTCGATTATATGCCAAACATATTTTCATGATAACCTTTCAAGGGCTTGAATGTTGTAGATTAATTTGTATTTGGTAGATGTGGCAAGATCCATTTACTTATATTTAACTATCTGGATAATTTATGTTTTGGGTCAAGCTAACCTGTACCGATATCTTACCCATTTTGACCGTATGCTATTTACCCAACCCAACCATATTTCCACCTCTAGTATTTGGTTTTATGAGGTGTTGTTGCTATTTATATCTATATTCATATATTACTTTAAAGGTTCTTCTCACAAATCTAATTTTCCACTTTTATAACTCCTACTTTTGTGGAATTGTAGAGAGAACAATGTGTTGGTTTATTCTTTTACAACGAGTTGCTCCACATATTCTATCTACTCCGTATATGCGACTACAAGAACGCTGGTCAACATGTTGACAAATTAGATGCTGCCATGAAGACTGATTTAGAAAAATTGCAGCATGCTCGTGAGCTTACAAAAGAACTCAATATAATCAATGAAGGTCTCTCACAAGCTGATCTACCTCATAGAGATAGGGCTACCCTAAGTTCAAGACGAATTCAACTTGAAGTAGAAATCAGTAATCTGATAGGCCCAGGGTCCATGGGCCAGGAAGTGTTAGAACCTGCATATTTTGGTAACGTGAAGCGAGAATTAGGTGATAAGCTTGAGTTGGCACCTCACCCTATTGATGGTCAGTGGCTGCCAAAAAGTGCTGTTTATGCGTTAGTTGATCTTATGGTAGTTATTTTTGGTCGCCCAAAGGGACTCTTTAAGGATTGTGCAAAGAGAATTCAATCTGGGCTAAATACTATTCAAGGTATAACTTTTTGCTCCTATTATCGATACGGACTATTGATTTTTCCTATAAATAGAGGCGGCACAATGAACGGGGCAAGAAAGTTGGTAATGGGTCGAAATAAATAACTTTTTAGTACATGTCAAAATGGGTGACGAACACTTTTTTTTTTCTTTTATAAATTATTAATGTGTTAAATATGATCATCATTAATAATCTAATTCTTTAAGGAAGTGATTTGAGAAGGTTTTAATGAAGTGAATACATTAATTAACCTGTTTGACTTGCTCGATCTATTGCCTTTTTATTAAATTTTTAGCTTAACCCCATTTGACCCGTTAAGATCATTACTTGAATTGCCCCATTTGTATATATCAGGGGTCAAACATATCACCTTTACCTACAAGTGCTGAACTTGCTTCATGCACTTGGGACAATGCCAGTGAAGCTTTTTAGTGCTAATCCCTCATAAGCATAAGGTTTTTCTTAGTTTTAGTTTTATTTTATTTTATTTTAATGGTGATACTTTTTTTTTCTCCTTATCTGTTATATATTAAATTTTATATGCAATATGAGAAAAAAATTTCTACCGTCTTCATGTATCCTTTCGATGAGGAACCACAATTTGGAAAATAATTCTCTCTATATTTGGTATTGACATGAGAAACTAACTTACAGTTTGCCCTTCTGCGGTATCGAAAGCTTTAGAAACTAAATAAGTTGCTTGTTACATGCAGCGGAACTGGTGAAATATGGAATAACTGATGGTACATCAGGTAAGTCTTTTGTTCATAAATCTAAATGTAAAGTAACTACCAAGATGCCCTTATGTCTATTATTCCTTTATTTTAACTACTTAAACTTCAATTAAGCCACAAAGATTTGAAATGTCCTTTGATATCAAGCAGAAGTGGATTTGCAACACTCTGCTATTTGGATGGCTGGTGTGTACTTGATGATCTTAATGCAGTTTCTTGAGAATAAAGTAGCCATAGAACTCACTCGTTCAGAATTTGTTGAAGCACAAGAGGTTTGTTTTTGAACACATTATATATATGTGTGTGTGCGTGTGTGTAGAGATAGATAGATTGGGAACTGGAGCATGATGGTGGATTGCTTTAATATTGAATAAATACCAATTCCATGTTGGGCTCAATTTCCACACATGAAACTATAACAATGATAGTTCATGTTTACAGGCATTATTGGAGATGAAGAGTTGGTTTAACCGTTTTCCCACAATTTTACAAGCTTGTGAAAGCATTATTGAGATGCTCAGAGGGCAATATGCCCATTGTGTTGCTTGTTATAGTGAAGCTGCTTTTCATTTTGTTGAGGCAGCAAAGGTATCTCTTCCGTACTTTTCTTATTTTAACATATTATTACTCAGTCTCATTGGTTTTCTGATTTGTGTAATTAATGACTTTACTTGCAGCTGACTGAGAGCAAATCAGCACAAGCTATGTGTGAAATTTATGCAGCTGTGTCTTACATATGCATTGGTGATGCAGATTCCTATGCAAAGGTGAACATGGTGTTCTCTCATTGTTTGATTCCTTTTTTATGCCTTGTACATGTTTAAAAACTTCTTGTAAGTGCAGGTTTTAGAGTTGATTGGACCAATTTACAAATCAATTGATTCTTTTGTTGGTGTACGAGAGAAAACTTCTGCTCTTTTAGCATATGGTTTTCTTTTAATGAGGCAGGAGAACCTACAAGAAGCACGGTAAATAATTATCCCCGTTCTTAATAGTTTTAGCTCCTCTTAGAATAACATGTATATTTCTCTTGGCATTTCAAATACTGTGTCATGGCAAGGTGGCAAAATGGGTGGGTACGAGGGTTGGGTAATGGAATAATGGGGTATTTTGGTATATGTTAAAAGAGGTTGAGTTAGGTTGGCTGACTTGAAACTCTACTGTCTAAATTTATGAACTTATAGGTAATTAGCTTGACTAATGTGATTACCAATCTATATTTAACAATCTAGTTTTTTTAAAATAATGATTTAGGATGTTCTATCATGTGTATGCATTAAAAATACAGTTGGGTTATTCTTGACCCATTTGACCGGTGTCACCTATTAAGCCATTTTTCATTAAACCCCGTTGGACCCGTTGAGAGATAGATGAACCTAGGGAGTGAACCTATAAGTTGGCTGATTTGGGTTATATTTGATCTCTTGATCAAACAGGTTATTATTGCAATAATATAATTCCATTAATCATATTATAAACACTAATTGTATACACCTCTAATGCAGGGTTCGATTGGCGAGTGGATTGCAGACAACTCATATGACTATAGGAAATCTTCAGCTCGTGTCACAGTATCTAACTGTTCTTGGAAATCTTGCATTAGCTCTTCATGATACGGGTCAGGCTCGAGAGATCTTGAGATCCTCCCTTACATTGGCAAAGAAGCTTTATGATATTCCAACTCAGATTTGGGTCCTATCCAACCTCACGGGTATGTCTTGCATTTTGGTGCCCCTTTCTACTCTATTGCTATGTTATGTGCGTGTTTAATAGGTTGAAATATGAGCGCTTGGGTAACAAGCCAGGTTGAAAAAGGCCATAGTCTAGTTCGGCTCGAAATGGATGGGCGTCACATTTTGTCCTTTCTAATAAGTATTTAGAAATAATTGATTCATTAATTTTGATTATAGAAACAGTATAGTCTGAATCTTTGAACAAGAATGATTTGGGAGGTTAATGCCTTGAACTTAGAGATCCATTTGACCTGTTTCTCCTTTTAGCTAAATTATTTGAGTTGGCAAATCAGTGGTCTTAGATAAAACACACCCAAAAGCGAATCGTTAAGCAAATGGGTCAAAGTTACCACCTCCAGCTTGATTGGTTTAATTTACAAGTACTAGAAACGAAAGAAATGATTGATAAAGCCTGCAATTTAGCGATTAAGTTATTAAGATTTTATTTTCTCCTAGAAAATGAGGTTTTTTAATGGCACTCTTAAGAAAAAAAAATGGATAAAAATGATACTTGTGATTCAAGGCTATCCTCTTGTGTTTGTTTAATATTTATAACTAAATAGAAGAATTATATATATATGTTCTTATAGGATTATCATATATAGCAACCACCATTTTGTTCCTTTATTGCTCCCTTCGTCCCAAAAAAATTTACGTTTTTTTAGCCTCGAATAACTCTTTTTTGCACATTTCTAGCTAAAATGATCTACTTGTTACAAAACATTGATTATATCAACTATGGTTTGAGACTCTTTTCTAAAGTATCTAATAATTGGTTCTTCCTTTGGATATTGTTGAAAATCTATTCTTAGTTCAGCCTGAAACCGAAACCGAACCTGTTTTTTTTCCTACAGTGTTCTATATTTCAAACTTAAAATGGTGGCCTTTTTATATTTGTATTTGTCAATATGTAAAACCCTAAGTTTTTTATTACAAATTTTTAACTGAATCAGACTGGTTTAGATCAGCCCATTTCTTGATTCCATTATGTTTAATGAGTTTTTTTTTGTTTTTTTAAATTTATGTTTCACAAGCTTTGATGCAGTGATATCATTATTAGTAGCAGTACTGTTATTTTTATTAATATTATTTTGTATTATTGTTGCAGCATTATATAAGCAAGTAGATGAAAAAGTGAACGCAACCTCAAATCATGAATACGAGAAGAAAAAGGTGGATGAACTGCAAAGAAGACTTTCTAAAGCACATGCATCCTCTCATCATCTTGAACTAGTAAGTTTATTTGTTCCTTCAATTTCTTACTTTTTTTTCTCTATATTGCCTAAAAATTGCAGTGTTTGTTTGTGTATGAATTAATAAGTTAAGCGTTTGTGAAATGTTAAACACCCTACAGCTGCCACTCTCTCACAGAACCAGTATTAATCCATCCGTTGTGGATGGTTTGACCTGGGTTATGTTTCGCCTCTTAACTGGTCAATCAGTAATATATATTATTTTTTGAGCTAAAAGGCAACATGTAAATTTAAAAATAAACACTTTGATTTAATGATATAGTTTTTCTAATCATAACTACTATTTTTAAAATTTATTATTGTCAAAAGAATTCTGTGGGTCAATCCGACCCACTCCATTTGAAGCAAGACCAATATTGTTAATACCTTTGGTACTTTCATCAACAGGTTGAAAAGGTAAAATTCCAAGTGAGAAGACTAAATGAAACCGATATCAAACGAGCAATGGCCGGGCCATCAATGAAGGTCGATCTCGACATTCCAGAATCAGTTGGATTATCATCATCTGCACCCAGACCTTCATCAAGGCTCATGGATGTAGATATCGGCAGGCGCGTGACCAGGCGAGGGTAGTTTCATCTTTTTCACGTAGTCTCTGTTATGTTGTAGAGGCATGATAATCTTGTAGACTTGTATTTACTAATTAACTAGGGTTTAGAGCATACGCTAATCTGTATATGATTTTAGGAATCGTGTGTAATCATACAATTAAGATACATGTCAAATTCAAGCTTGATTTAATCACTGACTTACTGTCTACATACATCGCATCAGATTTGAAGTTTAATTTAGATGAGACTGAAAAACAAAAATAACCTGAAAATATTTCTGTTTTATGAATCTTATGAAGAGTTAGTATGTTAAGATGTAAAAAAACCTATACTGATGCAATAATAACAATGTATTTCTATAAAATATATTTGGCTTTTTACACGATTTGCGTACATTTTGGATGGCTAATACAGAACTAACGAATTTATCCAAAAACTAGGCAAATAATGTGCTTTGCTCAACGATGATGTTAAAGTACGGATCTAGTTGGTTCATGTTGTCCTGAGCTTCATTCTAATTGTAAGTATGAAAAAGAAACCGTTAGGAGTCCGAGTCTTGATGCTGGATGGGTTAGTGAAAAATAAAAAATTGAGTAGAGCTTCAAACCAATTTGGGTTGAACAGATTTGTCGCTCGGGTATTGACCAAGATTTTGACAAGTTCTACAAGAGTGTATGTAAAGAACCATTATGAGGGGTATATATTACCTTAGGCTTCTAAGTTTCAGCTACGTTAACTTTGTGTTTTCCTTTTTGGTGTTTCTGTTACATGTAAGTAGCTATCATAATTTGTCAAGAGTGTTACAATATTGAATAACTTTTGTGCCAATATGAGAGGACTTCAACTACTTTAAGTGGTACTTGGTAGTTGGTACAATCACCCGAGATTTGATATATATGTTTTTCCATAACCATTGTTCTTGGTGTTCAGTTTGTTGATTTGATGCGGATTATATTGTCATGTGTTGTATAGCTAAAGCAAACATAAGAATTCCTATCATATGACCAGCTAGTATTCAATAATGAGTTATAAAAAAATTATTTCTAAAAAGTATTCGTCTTTAACTATGATTTGTACATAGTATGTTGTACATGTGATTCATGTTTGTTGTTTAGATGATCTAAATAACAAGTGAATTATAGAGTAGCAAAGCATTTAGTGGTCAAAGCCAACTAACAAACAACAAATTAGAGAGGCATCTCAACCAAAACATGTTTGAGGCTGAAGCCAAGAAAGTAAATCTGAGGGTAGCTCATTTCAACAATGTCCAACATCATTTCTTTCAACTGTCACCTGCCCAACAAGCAAAATTATTTAGGCCTGTTTACTTATATCCTACCCGTTTAATTATATGGGTCAATGTTGAGTAGGTGGTTTGTTAAAAGCCTCACATGTTGTGATTCAGATAGCAAAGCTGCATTCTCCTTTTTGAGAGACTTGATCTGATAAACCATTTCTTCTACAATTCTTCGCCTAATACCGACGCTTTCCCACTTCGTTGTTCTGTGAGTTCTGCAATGTAGCAAAATACTAATTTAACATATGCAGATTGCTGGAAGTAGATTAATTGAACGCCAATCAGAAATTACAAAGTGCACCAGCTAACTCGAGAAAGAGTTCATTCAGATGTTCAGCTTCAGTTTCCGCCTTTCGGCCATGTGACTTTTATTAGGAACTTTGGCGGGATTCTTCTTGCTAGTGTGCAAGCTGCATCAAAAGCATTAATGATTATTTACTTCTATAGGTGAAGTGATGAAAACTTGAAAATGAAACTTAATTATGCTGACCAAGTTGGTGATCTTTCGGCTCCATGAGGGTTTTGTTAGATTTGAATCTCCAAAATTTATGTTCAGATGTTATTATTTATCTGGTAAGAAAGGATGATTTTGAACATTTATTAATAACTTCATAGAATATGAGCAGAGTAAAAGAAATAAGAACAAGAGATTCAATTCAGTCAGCTTGGTTCTTGACTTTGCTATTTAAAAAGAACTATTCAAGTGAAGTGCAAGACCCATGACCCGACCGCTTAGCATATGCAGGGGGAAGATCATACCGGAATGAAAAAAAGACGACAACCATTTCAGTATCTTTATTGAAACCATACTAAACCACAAATCCATGATGAAATACAAGGTAAAACCCTCCAACATCAGCAAAAGAAAAAAACTGCATAAATTTTCACAAATTAGCCTAGCCCAAACATGAATCAACAAAAACCCATTGATTCCAGTGAAGTAACGGGACAGTTTTGTCATGAATTAACAAAAACCCATTGACTCCAGTGAAGTAATACAGACAGTTTCGATACCCATTGAAGAAGAAAGAAAAAGGGATATTAAACTAGAAAATGGTAAAAAAGCTGCAACAAAGTATTGATTAATTATCAAAGAATTCAATGATATAAGAGAGTATTCTATATTTCTGGACTCTGAAACTGGTCCAATATAAATTATCACACATAAAACATGCAATGTAAAAGTTAACGAAAGAGAATGAAAGTATATATATCACCTGCCACCATCATGGATTCTTCAATTGGTATTCAAGCAAGTATAGAATGGAAGACATGTCTTCTTTGTATGTACATAAACTATTACCAGCAACAAAAGCCTTCACCTTGTTTTTTACTTCGATCCAGCTACAACCAGGCGTCTTCTTCACCCCATTATCAGCCATCACTTTCCTCACCAACTCAGCTTCTTCCCACTTTTCACTTGCACAGTACAAATTTGAAAGAACAACATAACTCATTTCACGTTCAGGCTCCAACATATTCAACTCTCCCCCCAATTTAGTTCCCAACAAAATGTCACCATGTGCATAACATGATCCAAAAACAGCTTCACTTGACCCAACAATCATGTCACATGTCCTATATGTATTGGCCATCTCCCTTGCTTCTTCCAAGTACCCTCCTCGAGCAAGCATATCCGCCATGCAGGCGACATGGTCTGTCTCTGGAGAAATCCCGTGAATTTGACTCATTGATCTGAAAAGAGCACGACCTTGGTTGATAAGCCCCAAGTGACTACAAGTCATTAGCAGGCTTATGAAGGTCACTTTATCTGGTTTCAAACCAGATGCTAACATTTCTTCATAGATCTTTAGGGCTTTTTCACCCCAACCATGAAGGCCATAGGCAATCAACATTGTGTTCCATGAAACCAAATCTTTCTCCATAATGTCATCGAATGATTGCTTCGAACCATCAATGTCTCCACATTTTGCATACATGTTAACCAACCCATTTCCTACATAAGCATAACCATGAAAACCATGGACTATTGCAAGACTGTGGATCATTTTGCCATGCCCTAGTGTTGCCATGACAGAACATGCATGTAAAACTGTTCCAAGTGAAAAATCATCAGGCTGGAGGCTGCTTTTTAACATTTTTACAAAAAAGCCTATTGCTTCTTCAGCATTTCCATTTCTAACATAGCCCGTCATCATTGAAGTCCATGAAATAACATTCCTCTCAGGGGCTTGCTGAAATGCAATAAGTGCTTTGTGGGTATCTCCTATTTTCATTTGAGCACCTATTATTGCATTCCAAGAAACCTGGGTAAGAGTCTTGATGGACTCAAACATCTTCACCACATCAGCAGGACTACCGATTTGTGCATAGAAGCTAAGAATTGAGTTGCTAGCCTCAACTGCACAACTCCAGCCTTTCTTAGCAATAACAGCATGAACCATGCAACCTATGTAATATTGTTGTGATTCAGCAGAAGCATTAATGAGAGCACTGTATGTCCATTGATCTTGGTCACATGATTCGGCCATCATCTTCTTGAACAAATCAACACAAGTTTTGATGTTGCCATGTCGAGCATGACCAGCAATCATAGTGTTCCAAGCAATGTTAACCCTATTTGGCATGGAATCAAAAACACTTTGGGCAACCTGAAACTGATTAGCATGAACATAAGCAAACAACAACGAACACCAAGAGACATTGTTTCTTAACTCAGTCTCTTTAAACACGCCATTAGCACTACAAGGGCTCAAACACTTGGCATACATATCAATCAGTGCATTATTTACTGGAAGTGAAGAAGAGTAACCCGCAACAACAATTAAAGCATGAATATTTTGTCCATAATGGAGTTTACACGAGCCTGCACACGCACTCAAAGTTGCAGTGAATGAGTAATGATCAGGTTTTGAGTTGCTGTTTTCCCTCATTTGGTGGAACAGTAATAGAGCTTCTTGATAAAGACTTAAATGAGTATAGCAAGTGAGCATTGTGTTCCAAACGATTGTGTCTCTGTGGGACATTTCATCAAACAGTTTCCGAGCATGTGTAACTCTACCTGATTTTGCTAGTGCTGCGATCTTGGATGTTGTATGAACCAAGTATGATCCCATGTATATATTATAACCCAAGATCAACGCAAACCCATTCTATGTACAATTCACTTTCTCCGATATAAATTTTTGCCTCTTTCAGTGGCTTTTGGTCTCTTCTCTACGACAAAAACAAGAGTGAATTCGCATTACTGTCCAGATCATCAATTTGAAATTTATACATGTATCCCATTTTAATACAATTGTTTTTTTTTATAAATAGGCTTTACATCCAGTCATTCAGGCCACAGATTTCTGCTCTATTTTCTGTTACAAATTACTTCTTCAACAGTTACCTTTGATTTTTTACTTGTCTTGCAACAAATTAACAATTAGCATCAGTTCTCTGAATTTTTCTTCACTGTTCTTCAAGTGTTTCTTCACTGTTCTTCGCTTATGGCTACTACTACAACCAACAATGATCAGTGAAACTCGTTCACTAATCTGACTATCATCACAAGTTTCGCTTCAATTAAGTTGAATAATGCGTAATGACTACAATTTGAACCGGCGACTTCGAATTCTCAACATCTTGCAGACATTAGGATTATTGCAATTCTTAAACAAAGATCCCCTGTTTCTACTCATACCTCACAGACAATTAAATCACTGCTTGCATCACTGCAACCCTTTCTCCTTCGTTAGACTGCAATTGAAGAACAGTTTCAACAGCAATTAGTCGCCTATGCGGCATCGCTAGCACCACAAATTCACTAGTGATCAATGATGTGGTTGCCATGAACATTAATAATCCATCACAAATGCAAGAAAAGAAGATAGATGCGTCGCTGGTTCGTCAGATTTACGAAGAATACGACCATAAACTGCTCCTTTTGTTAGGTTAGGTCTTCCCATCCATACAAACCACAATTTCCAATACTAACACAATAAGAAGCAATAAAATTTTTTTATAGGTTTCGTGTTTAAGTTTAAGAGTTAATAAATACATTTAAGGTAAAAAAAATTTATTTCTTAACATGTCAAACATTTATTAACCTGTATATGTTTAAATATGTTTATATTTTTAAATTATTTAAAATAACTAAATATATACATTTATGATATGTCATATATGTTATTATTATTTATGTTCATTTTATAAAACCTACCATTTACCCGAGCGTTTCAATCAAATATGACTACCATAATGGTATAATACCACAGACCGAGTCTCCGGTCTCCACTTGACGCATCTCCGGACTCCACTTGTTAACGTGCCTATCTAAACTATATTAGTTGTTAAATAAGATTTTTTTAATTTTATTTTAAATATGTCAATGATTATCATGTTACAAGTTATGTATTATAGTTGGTAACACGCGCTTCGCAACGGAATACGATCTCTACTCGCTCAATGGATATATACGCATATATTATTAGAGAAATGTAAATAGAAAGTTTTCTAAAACTAGAAAGTCTGAGAAGTTATCTCAACCATCCACCTTCTTAATTAATGGTTGAGATCAAATTGTAGGAAAAAATTTGTTAGATGAGTATTTTAGAAATAGCCACTTTTGTTGATTTTTTGCAAGTTCCTCCAAATTTTTAAACGTTCATAACTTTTATATACGACATTATTTTTTTTATAAAAATTACACCATAAAAACGAGCGTTTTTTTGTCTTTAAAATGAGTACAGTATTGTTATATAAAAAGAAAAAAATTGATTTTTTTAAGCTCATATCTTATCATTGTGTCTTTAGTACAGTTTATTGTGTCTTCTTGTTGGCTATTGTGTTAATTTTGAATACTATATGTTTATTTCTAAAATGATTAATTTTAAAAAATATAATGATGGAATAATATTATTGTGTATTTCTAATATGTGAAATACAATAATAAATCTAATCTAATACATTAAAAACAATGACAAAAGAACACAATGTCTCATTGTGTCTTTTGATCGTTATTGTGTTATCTTGAATAATGTGAGTTTTAAAAAATACATTGTTGAAATAACATCATTGTGTAGTTCTAATGGTAAAACATAATGAATAATAACAAGTTTGTATAATCTATTAAAAATAACAAAATTAACACATTGTGTTATCTTCAACACTATGAGTTTTGAAAACTAGATTGGTGAACGTATATCATTGTGTATTCTAATTGGTAAACACAATGATAGATAACAAGTTTATAATCTATAAAAACAATGACCAAAATAACACAAAATGATCTAAAACATAAAACAAAATTATTAATACACATAATAAATGATGTAAAATATATGACATAATGAACCGATATTTGACACAATGAACGTATAAGACACAATGAGCTAACGTATTTGACACAATGACTAAAATGCACTTCTCTTTAAAACAATAGAAGGACATGTGTCAAGTCCACAATCTTTCTTAGGCTTTTTAGATTAAACATCATTTTTAATATAACTTTATCCATATTATTATATACTTAAAAATAAAAAGAAAAGAAAGCACACATGCTTTGGAAAAATTCCACAAGGTTGATGTTTTGTTAAACTCACATATTTTTAGGTTTTATGCTCATACAAGTTATACATTAACATTATAACTATTTTACCTCTTAATCACAGATCTTAGCCTTACTTAATTTTTTTAACATAAAAATAAACAAAAACGGAATATTTATATCAAATAAGAGTTAACAATGTTTTATTTCTTAAACACTATTCTTGTATTTTTAAAGACTTCGTTTGTAAATTAATAGTTATAGTTTTTAATTACTTTATAGCTTGACATCTTTATCAAGCTGTATTTTAGGTATTGTGTTATATATATATATATATATATATATATATATATCTATATTTTAAACTATAGTCTATGTAATATATATTAATAAATTCATATTCATATCTATACTTATTAATAAAACAATAACTTTAGTGCCACATGACATTCACTTAAAACTTTATTTTTTTTTAATTCCCGTCTAAATATGTATCTGTTCTCAATGTTAGTCTAGATTCATTTAGAGACATTTGTGAAAATTTTGAAAATTTAACCCTAAATTAGAGTGTATCTTTTTTTGGAAATGAAATCAAACCCGATGATTCTTCTTTCTTCAAATAATTCATCTACAAAAACTGCAGATCACTTTCAAATCCATAAAATGCTCTTTTTATATTCGAATAGTGGCGAAAATTACGGGATTTTTTCATCGATTCCTCTTCAATTCGAAGGAATTCATGGGTATCTTTCTTTGGAAATAAAATCATACTCGATTTTGTAACACACAAATTGAATAAGAAAGAGGTTTAAATACAAAGTGTATTTTTGCTACAAAGTGTGAGAATACACAATAAGTCAAAAAAATTCACAAAAAAATTATATCTCACAATCTAAATCGAATTTCAAAAAAGTAATTCCGAGCTTTTGTTCCCCTAACTGTCATCACTAAGAAAAAAAATAAACGAAAAATAAAAAAATAAAAAAATTAAAGTTTTTTTTTGTGTCATTTATGAAACACACAATGACGTTATTGTATAATTATGAAAGACACAATGACGTCATTGTGTCATAAAAAACACAATAATTTTTTTTTATTTTTTTCTGAAAGAGGACGACGAGAGGAACAGAGACTCCAAATTACTTTCTTGAAATTCGATTTAGATTATGAGATATAATTTTTTTGTGACTTTTTTAGCATCATTGAGTCTTCTCACACTTTGTAGAAAAATATACTTTGTAGAATAACCTTACCCATTGAATAAATAAAATATCAAATAGTTTGTATAAAATTTTAGAAAATATAAAACAATATTTTCATATAAAATATGTTTAAATTAAATAAGTAAATATTTCAAGTAAAATAACATTAATATATTTTTAAATTTTCATTGATGAAATTGTTAATTATTAAATAACATAAAAAAAAAATAAAATCAAGTGTGTTATATATTAAATAAGACATAACAACTTTTGATTATAAGGTCACAAATGAGCAAAAACATCATTGTAAAATACATTTGTAGTAACATCAGTAGGTTTACACTTATTATCTAAAGCTAAAAGGTTTAATTCATCTTTACTCTTAACTTGTGACAAAATGCCATAAAGCTGATCATGGATAAAAATAGACTCTTTCAAATATAAACCGACACTTAACAGAGATTGATCTTGACTTTTGTTTATTGTTATAGCGAAATATACAGTAAAAAAACTGTCTTCTTTTAGACTTAAAAGAAATACTTTTGACGGGGCAAATCGTGAGCTAGATATTAAGTGAGTGTGAGGATATTAGTCTGAAAAATTAAGATTTAAATAATATACACTGAAAAGTTATGTGTAATAATTAGATCAATTACGAATTATTTTGACCCTGTAATCAAATATAGAGATATAGTGTTGAATCGGGCTATAAATGTTCATAATATCTCTGATTAGTTGTTGATTATTATTTATTTAATACTAACTTTAGTAAACACATGTATTATACGGGTTGAAAAAATAAAATATTAATATAATAAAATTTTATGAAGTATAAAATGATAATTTAAAACAAGATAAGATTAAAATTACATATAAGTAATAACTATAAGCAATAAAATAACGATATCAATTTTTAAACTTTCTTTCCAAAAAAGTTAAACATTTTTTTTCAAAACAAACCGTATTAAAAATATTATTTTTTAAATTTTTTTATTATAACTCCTAATTTTAATTATTTTTAGTTTATAAAAAAAATTTATTTTTTAAAATATCAATTTTAAAATATTTTATATTTTAAAAAAAGTTAGATGTTTTAGAAAATTTTTGAGCCGTATAAAAAATTGTTTTCTAAAAATAAGAGGAGAGAGAGGCGGGAAAAATAAACTTAGGGGGCTTAGAAATGTACCAAGTGTCCCCCTAAGTTACTCTTTTAATATATATATATATATATATATATATATATATATATATATATATATATATATATATATATATATATATATATAACATAAGTACAACTATTTATACAATTCACACAACCTTTTAATGTGGTATGTATGAAATGTTATGCAGATTAACTAAAGAATCAAATTTTATACTCTTTTAAACTCATTGTTTGTATCTGTATACTATGATGTAACATTTAGTTTAAATTATTATGGTTTTTTGTTATGTTTGTATCATTTTATCTTACTATGAATATCAATGAAGCACATTCTTTGACTTTCCTCTTACTCATATACAACAGGTTGTTTTAGATACTT
The DNA here is from genome assembly GCA_025506505.1 of Flaveria sonorensis. Taxonomy (NCBI): domain Eukaryota; kingdom Viridiplantae; phylum Streptophyta; class Magnoliopsida; order Asterales; family Asteraceae; genus Flaveria; species Flaveria sonorensis. Next base: position 55,112,415 of record CM046434.1, read on the forward strand.
ACTTTATCTGAGTAGTATTGTAATTGTTTAGTTATGTGCAATTATCAAGTTATCGTTTCTTTCGCTATATATTACTTTAGATGGTTTAATTATATGCAAACTATTGTTTTAGATGCTTACTTTATTTGAGTTGTATTGCAATTATTTAATGATATACATCTTTTATTGCTACTTTGTCTATTGTTTGATATTCTACCTGCAAGTTGAAAAAAATCATAACATATACACCTATAAGTTCAAACTTTTTACATATCTGCGAAGATTGTTTGATGCGTACTGCAACTTGCAACATGTTTATGTACCAGCAAGCATTGTATATCAATTTAGATATTTAGTTACTTTGTTGTTTAATTGAATTAATACATTTAAATCCATCTGCTAATAATATTTTCACAAAATTCTATATACAAAGTATTATCAACAACATTATAACTTACGAACCGTTTTAAACAACAACAATATTTTTGGATTGAACCTGTGTGTTACACGGGTCTTTAGCCTAGTACTAAATATATATAAGTTAAGATGACTAACAACCTTTAATCTAACTTTTATTTGTTTACATCATTCATTCATTTCTTCAACCCACTTTATATCAATCAACAATTATTGATCATTTATGATATAAATAAAAAATTTATAAAAGATTTATTTTTTAAAATATCATTGTCTATTAAAAAAATTTGAAAAGTATTTTAAACAAAAAAACATCTATTACCCTAAAATATTTCAAAAAGCTAAATTGACATAAAATAAAACAAAAAAAATACATAAACTCTATAAGTTTAAATTAAATTAGAACATGCATTTATTTGTACTTTACTAATATTCATATTTAATATTTTAATCCAAATAAAATGCTATTAAATAACAAAATTTTGTCATAAATATCAAAATCCAAATACCCAAACTATTCCTACTGAGTGTCTTAAAATTAAGTGAAATGTATGCTTTGCCCTAAAAACATGTTTCATAAGGTAGTATATACAGTGAGTTGGTTTGCACGCTGCGAGGCGTGTCACGAAGGCTCTTCACCGACCCGTCTTAAACACCGTTTATAGTTGAATATAATAATAATAATTATTATTATTTTTATTATTATATAAGTATTTTGTAATTTTATAGTTAAGTATTTATATAAGATAATAATTATTTATAAATTTAGATGTTAACTTAAAGTATTTTATAAATAATATAATATTTAATATAGTGAAATAAATAATCTCACGTTATTAAATGATGTATAAATAATATGCATTAATTAATATATTAATTATAATAAGTTTATTAGATGAAGGGTAAAATAGGAACTATTGCATGGTGCACTTATACCTAATACTTAAGAAGTTGTATTAGTGTTTTTTTTTTTGTAAAATTACATTTGTGTCATAAAGGTTTATTTTATATTACTTTTTGTTTTATATAATAATATAGATTTATGTTTTTTTTATGGATTTAAGTCAACTCTTTCTCTAGATATGTGTGAATTTTATCATGTCCATCAACAGGTTATATCGTGTAATCTAATTCTAAACATGTTTGTATTCATGTTTGCAAAAAAGCGACACAATTAGTTATAATGTCGTGTTCGTGCTTTAGTGTGTCGTGTCTAATCTATTATATCAGTCTTACCGAAGCTAGTTTCTTTAGTAACCGGTTTTGTTTGATAAGTAGTGGGTTTAACATTTTTTATAAGTGGTTATCGTAATTTTTCATAAGTGGTGAGTTCAATATTTTTAATTTAATTATTAAATATAGATTGTATATGACATTAGTGGTGGATTCAATATTTTTCGATACTAATGGTCGGAAACTGGTTAGGATGAAATGATTCGAATAAAATATCATCTTAAATTGTAGAAAAACTAAAATTTTAGTGTTGTGCTATCTGCTAACAAACTATAATTTGCATAGATCTATTAATCATATTTCATGGAAAGTAACATATTATTAAGAGTCCCAATAAAATTATGTATTTTTATCCTCCGCGCTTCGTGGCGGGAGTGTGGTCGTTTTTTTCCTGCGCAACAACAAAAGTTTAGTCATTATCGGTTAAGCTCGTTAAAACCATAAAAGTGAAAACCGATACTTGTTCTGATAATACAAGACACCGGGAACGGTGTTGTTCACTCATAAACGCTTAGGTTTGTCACGATACCGCAATGGTAACGTCACTCGTTATATCCTACGCTTTCGAAAAAATTATTCAATTTTAAATACAACTCTTATCTTAAAAAATTATACTGTAACGTTTACAAAAGAAACCATAAAACATACCTGCTCAAGATCCATAATAAACATGTATATGCATACAATATACTAGCGGATTAGACCCGCGCTTCGCCGCGGTACGGTTTTAATGTATACGAGAATGTCAAAATGATAGTATTAAGTTATAATAATATAAGTAATAAAGGTATATATTTTAATATTAATTTTAAACATTATAAATAAGATAGTACTAAAATAAATATATATTAAATAATATATTAATAAGGGGAAATTTATTAAATATGAGAAAATTAGAAACTATCATATTACAAGTGTGTCACCCTCATACGTTTTATATAATAGTATAGATAAAATAGATATAAATTATTATTATCATCATTAGTATAAAAATATTTGATAATTAAATAGTTAAGTATTCAAATTAGATAGTACTTATTTATAAATTTTATTATTATTATTATTATTATTATTATTATTATAAAAGTATTAGTACTTATATAGTTAAGTATTTAAATAAGATAACACTTATTAATAATTTTAAATGTTAATTTAAACTATTATAAATAATAAAATATATAATGTGAATTAAATAATCTCATATTATAAATAATGTATTAATAATATGAATTAGTTAATTAATGTATTGATTGGAATAAGTTTTATAAATGAGGGGCAATATAAGAATGATCGCATATCACATTTGTATCTAATGCTTAAAAGTTGTTTTAGGTGTATTAATTTTTTATGAAATTACATTTGTATCTCAAGTTTATGCATTATATAGTAGTATAGATATAGATAAAACTTTACAGTGTTAGAATAACATATTAGTATGTATATGTACCTAAAGGGACATCTTAGTAGTAAGATGCATAATTTTTATATATGAAATCGAGTGTTTAAATCATGCAATGTGTGTGTGTCTATATATATATATATATATATATATATATATATGGGGAGGGTTTATGAGAAAACCAATAGTTATGTGAAAACAAAAAAAAATCACGAAAACCAATAACATAATTTAGAACTTTTTGTTATTTTAATTGTTAAAATGTTATTTAAGTATTTGGTACATATATGTTGAGCATACATACGAGAATGAAGAGTCTTACGTATACGTAACACTATGTTGAATGAAAAATGGTTACGTAACGTAACCTATGTGTGACGTATATGTAAAACCATGCTACGGTTTTCATTTGATCCATACCTTTATTTATATATACTCACACATATACATAGAAGGTAATGATAAAAAAATTATTAAATTATGTGACCGATTTCATTGGTTTTCTTTAGTTTTATCATAACATTATGGTTTTCTTAAGATCCCTCATCATATATATATATATATATATATATTATAGAAGTCTATTAGAAGCTATTTTAGAAACCAATAAATGTGATTATTATTATATGATTAAATGATAATTTTAAGACCATATGTCATGATAACGCCTCACACGACAAGGGTGAGGGTGATGTGAAGTCGTGAACAGTGGCGGATCACAAGAACATCATGTTGTTGCCTGTGACACCGTGTTTTCTTGCAAAAGTGCAGTGTATGTTTCTCGTACAACTATGATGATAAAAAGAGAGATGCGAGGATGCGATGATGAGTGGGTGATGTTGAGCGTGCGGGGTGCCACAACACCACAACTCATCTACGATGAGTACGAGGTGGAAGGAGACCATTACACCTGACCTAAGCTAAAAGTGAACACAATTACTTTCTAGTGTCCCTAATGTGACTTGCAAGTAGTAAAATGTATCTCATTTATCTAAAAGATCAAAAGTTATAACAACCGAATATATTTAACTACTTTTTAAGTTTTAACTAAAGTTAAATAAATTTATTCGACACCAACTTCAAGACATACCCGTTGTGCTCCCTCGCATTAACTCACTCCCAGATCTTCAATCAAAATCTCAAGAAACCAATTCTTGAAATCTTTACATCTTTCAACTTCAACCCATGATTCCTTCACATTTCTACCCTTTATCATTCCTTACAATTCTACTCCTCAAATCCCCAATTCTAACATCACCTCAATCACCCCCCAAAAACACCTCAATTTCACCACCATCTATCGACTCAATTCTCCAAGATTACGCCTTCAGATCACTCCCCCGGCACCGGCCGATCACCGGCGTCATCTACGACAGCAATGTCACCGCAGAACTCGCCGGAATCACCGTCGCCGCCGTCCGCCTGAGGAGCGGTGGCCTGAGAAGAAAAGGGTTTCATGGGTTCAAAGAGTTTGATATTCCGGTGGGTGTGTTTGAATCTCCGTTCGTCACGAGGGTGGTTTTAGTGTACCAAAATTTGGGAAATTGGTCGTCGGTTTTCTACCCTTTGCCGGGGTATGTGTATCTATCGCCGGTGGTGGGTTTATTGGCGTATAATGCGTCGTATTTAACGGAGAAAGTGTCGCCGGAGGTGGGTTTCCGGTCTCCGGAGCTGGATCTTTGGTCATCGGAGGACCCCATATTGATAAAGTTTGAATCTTTGGGGGTTTCGCGAGATGGGGTGTTGCCAAAATGTGTGGTTTTTGATTTGTTTGGTGGGGTTGAGTTCGATCGTGTGGTGAATGGGAGTGTGTGTTCGAGTGTGAAACAAGGGCATTTTGGGGTGGTGGTAGAGGACGGTGGTCCGGCGACGGTGCCGGAGGATCCGATTGCGGTGGGTGGTGGTGGTGGTGGTGGTGGTGGATGGTGGGTGGGTGGGGTGGTTGGTGGGGTGTTTGTGGTGGTGGTGGTGACGGTAGTGATGGTGGTGGTGGTGTGGGTGGTGCGACGGTGGATGCGGCGGAGGAGGGTGGAGATGATGGAGTGTGTGGCGGAGGGTGGTGTTCCGTTGGCGGTGGCTGCCGTGGGTAGTGGTTTGATGCCGGTGGCAATGGAGACTCGAACGAAACCAATTTTGGAGAATGAATATGTAAGCTAGTTTTTATTATTTCTTGTTTTTCATTGTTTATTTTTTTGAAATTATTTCATATTATTGTTTTAAAATAAATTGATAATGTAATTTTTTTTTTCATATTATGTATATTTATAATTTGGATTAAGAATTTATTTACCTGAAAAACACAACTTGATGAACAGTAAATGTGCAACTGTTTGTGTAGTATGTATTAATCATTTATGCAGGTGGATGTCTTAAAGCAATAAATACAACCCGTTTCTTTGTTTTCATAACTTTATATGTCTCACACACAGTTCCACTCATTTTCACCGCCTTTGGCTTCTCTTTTCAAAAGTTGCCTTCCGTCACCGACATGGTCGTGTTTTCGCCATCGGGATATGCATGGCACCTGGATCTTGTTGTGTAGTCATCGTAAGCCGCCGGTGGTCGTTACCGACCGCCTTTGGTGGCTTCTGTGCTACATATCGGATCGGGTACCGGTTTTGTGTCTCCTGCTTCGATTATCAACACATGGGGTTTTATTGGTGGTTTTACCCTATGATGGTGGGTTCTTGCCCATATGAGATTTCTATGTTGGGTTTAGTCGATTCATGTGATTATTGTAATTGGATTTCTGTTTGTGGAAGCATAGATGGTGTTTTTGGATTTTATAAATTTGATTCCAAACTGACCACTTTTTTAGTTGTTTTACGTTGCTTCATTCGGTGATCTATTCTCACCTTTGAATCATTGGTTCTTTTACCATATAGATCTTCGAGGTTTGGTTGTGGTCGATGATGATGAGTCTGGCCTCGTCAGAGAAGCTATGCACCCTGTTGATTTGCAATTTCTGGTGCCGATTCTCATTGATATTGGGTTATGTTACAATGTAAATCTTTCAGGTTTGGTTGTTGTAGATGATGATGAGCCTGGGCTCATCTGAGACCGTATGCAGGTTGTCGATTTGAATTTTTTTAAGTATTTCCGGTCCAGATAGTGCTTGGTAGTTCGGTTGGTTATGGACTCCTAGCATTTCAGATCATTTGGGCATGTTAATATTGGGTGTTGGGAGGCTATGATGAAGGGATAAAAAGGGTTATGTTGTTGTTACGGCGAGGTGAATGTATTATTTGCAGCCGCAATGAACCAAAGCTTCTGAGCCTTCCAGAATCTTATGTTTGAATATGTTAATAACAGAATGATGTTAACCGTGGACTGCTACTGTTAATGCAATATGTAACACTCCTCAATGCACCTACATATCTTAGGGTTTGATGTACAGCCTATTGATGCATGTTTGTACCCTTATACCCTTTGTTCCACCTTGGTACTCTTGACTTTTGAATATAAGAGACATGGAGATTCAACTGTTGGTGCTTTGCATGTTGATGCTTAATGCACGTAATTATTATCAGATTTGTAGGCAATGACGATATAATAAATGACTTGTGTTTGATGTTCTGGCGTGACAAACATATTGTTTACAACCATAACGAACAGTTGTTTTTGAGCCTTATTTTCAGAAGAAAAAAAAATATCAGTTTGTTCCTTCCCAAAAAAGGATGTCATTATCTTGGGTTTGAGTATACAACGTTCTCGTAAACCTGCATCGATACTGGGTAGAACCCGCCGCGAAGCGCGGATGGTAAAGCACTAGTAATAATGAAAACAATAGTTTTCTTTAAACGGCATTAAAGCAGTAGTTGTATGAAAACATTATGTATGTAATGGTACAAATGGTATTTAAGTTGTTTGTTAACCTAGTAGAGAGGGTCAAAAACCTTTTGAAGAAGAACATAGTTCATAAATTGGCAATAATTAATTTTAGATTTGATGTACTTTTAGGAAAACTGAAAATATTTTGTATATAATGGGTTCATAGTTTTTTTTTTAGCGGCTAACTAATTAAAGTCCGGCTACCCGGGGTACCCAATATCGAAAAACCATCACATACGCTCGCGAGCACAGACAACCATGGGTAGCCCAAGCCCACCAACCGCTAATTCCGTGAAAAACCCACCACTCAATGGCCCACTGCGGTAAAACCCGACCCACCAACAGCATTTTTGCTGTTAGTAGGATTCGAACTCACAATCTCCCCTAAAGGAAGTCATGAGCTTATCACTCAATCAAATGGTTGATGGTGGGTTCATAGTTTATTTTTTTTGAATGGCCAACTAATTAAAACCCGACTACCCGGAGTACCCCATGGCGAAAAGGCACCCCATACGCCTGCGAGCACAGACAGCGCTGGATAGCCCAAGCCCACCAACCACCAATTTCGGACAAACCCGCCACCCGAAGGCCCACTGCAGTAAAACCCGGCCCACTAATAAAATTTTGCTGCTAGTGGGCTTCGAACTCACACTAGTAGAATCTTAATATACAAACGCTGGTGATTTTTCATGGTGTGGAAATTCTTTTAAAATCATATCACCTGGACCCACCTTGTTGTCTACAAAAACTCACCATTTTGTGATAATCTTTGCATTAATAGGTTAATTACACGCTTATTATATGTCTAACCTACATAAATATTTAAAAATACTTCTTAAAGTGTGGTCAAATTCGGTGCTTTTTTAAAATTTCCATCAAATGATTTGACAAATGTTTGTGAAAACAACAAATTGTAACGATTAGAAAACAAGAATTTAATCTAAATGGGTTTGGATCATGTAAGGATCTATATGAAGATTATGAGGCTGATGCAACCAAAGATCTTTCAACATGCACTAAGGAACAAGGATGAACTTGCTGCGGAAGCTTTACACTCTCTAAAACTCTAAGTGTAAAGTCTTTCGAAGCCAAAAGTTCAGAAGAAATTACTTCGGAAGCTTTACACTTAACAGAAAATATTTCAAGTGTAAAAACTTCCGAAGCCAGAGGCCAAGTTCTTCCGAAGCCAAAGATGAAGTCTTCCGAAGCTTCAAAGACAAAGTCTTCCGAAGCCATTTTGCTGTGAAGACTGATTTCTTCAGAAGACAGAGAAAAGATGCTTTCTCTAATCTACTTTTGATAAAGCTGACCAACTTTCTGCTGCAACTCTGATAACTCACCAACTTGTATGAGTTGGTGAAACTTCCATGCTTTAGTGAATAGTAGATAAAATCTTTGTCTGTAATTTTCTTTTTTTGTTCCTTTAGACTTTTTTGTACTAGGAAAAGTCAGTAAGCTATGGCATGTCATAGTCACTAGTCAAAAGACAATCTGCCTTTTGACTCCAGATTGATCTTGTTGTCTAGATCAGTCAATTCCAACTGTCCTTCCAAGTATTGACGGTTGTAGGTTGTAGTATAAAAGAGTCTCAGGTCCTTGTATTTTAAATTATGCTTTGAACACTTGTAATAGAACTTGAGATCAATATACAACATCCTTGAAAACTAATACTTGTGTTATTGTTCTAAGTTTTGTCTTATTGTTACTTGTGTTCCTTGTATCTTCAAAGTTTCTTGTTCCCTATTTGAACTGTTAAGTGATCTAAGATCACTCCTCTTGTGAAACTAATTGTAGTTAACACCCTAACCCGGTCCTGTAATTGGTATAAGAGCATTCCTGGCTCTTGATTGTAAGATCTCACCATCTTAAATCCTCTTAGTTTCACACATCACTTAACTTTTTAAATGACAGCTATCTCAAAGGCTGATATGGAAACTGGAACTATGACAAAGTCCCCATTGATCACTCCTAAGGATTTTGATACTTGGTGCCAAAGAATGGAAGACTTCATCAAGTCTCAAGATTCCAGGATGTGGAAGTCTGTTGTCAATGGACCTTATGTACCATACACCACTTCAGCTGTTACTGGTGGTGGTATGATACCAAAGGAAAGGGATGATTTTTCTGAAGAAGATTGGAAGAAAATTGATGTTGATCAGAAAGCTATGACAGCCCTTCAAACTGCTCTTCCTAACTCCATCTACAGAGGTTTCAAGAAGTGCAAGACCGCCAAACAGCTATGGGATGCACTGAAGCTGATGTATGAGGGGTCCAATAAAGCCAAAGAGAACAAGAAGGACCTCTTGAAGCAGCAGTTTGAAAATTTCACCTTCAAGACAGGTGAAACCATGACTCAATAATACTTCAGATACGTTGAGATTATGGATACTTTAGCTGATGTTGGAGTAACCATTGAGAATAGAGATATTGTTAGGAAGTTCATGTTCTCCCTTCCCAAACAATGGACACACTACTGTGTGGTTAATAAAAAGACTGAAAACCTCAAGACTCTTACTCTCACTGAGTTATATGGAATACTCAGTGGATACCAGATGGAGATGAACATGCAGAACTCATCTGGCAACTCTAACACTCATCAGAGTTTAGCCCTTCATATGGTTGAAAGGGATTGCAGAGAACCATAGCACCATCTCATCTGCTACCCGGACAAATCACAAAAGGGTCATTTCATCACCTTTCCGGAGACACCAAGGGAAGGCTACATCCCTGGAAGCCCATTCAAGGAGCAAGTTCTTCATAAGCTTTTGTGTCTTCTGATGAAAGTTCAGGCAACTTTCTCTTCACTTTTGAAGACCTGGACTGTATCCATCCAGATGATCTGGAATATATAGAATAGTCCAGCAGATGGCTCTACTTACTCATAGAGCCTAGAAGTTCTACAAGAGGACTGGGAGAAGGTTTCCCAACAATGCAGCTAGTGGAAAGTTTGGGCTGGACAAAAGCAAGGTGAAGTGTTACAACTGTAACCAAATAGGACACTTTGCCAGGGAGTACAAGGCACCAAAGTCAAATAGTGGCCAAGCACAATCCAGGCCAAACTACACTAAGGGAGCTCACCAGAATGAGAAGCCAAGACAGCAAGCTGCAGTTGCTGTTGAAGAAGGAGGCTTTGATTAGAGCTTTCAGGTTGAGGATGCTTCTCCAAACCAAGCACTAATGGCAGACCATGATGAAGCCAAGGTATTGGAACATCTTTGTACTTCTGAATGTATTGTTAAAGTTAATAGATACAGGTCCTATAACTTAGAGATGAGATATGATCTTGAGTCCTTAAATATCTTAAAAGCTGACTTTAAAGAGCTAAAAATGATTATAAACTTAAGATAGAAGATCTAGAGAAAACTATTTCAACTCTTAAGCATGAACACACTAACTACAGGACTCAAATCAAAGATCTCATCTCAAAGTTAACTGAATGCCAGGCTGAGCTTGTGATCAGCAAAGCCAGGGAAGAAAAATGTGTTCTTTAAGAAAAGACCTTCAAGAACATAATATCCTCATCCCTACATGTAAAAGTTTGTTATCAGAATAAGCAGGGACTAGGATCTACTGAGATAGTTCCTCCACACACTCTATTGTCTATAAGATCTCCAAGGTGTGGAACTTGTGAAGATGAGGTTCCCCTCATAGACCTCATTTTTGAAGAGGATGAAGAGGAGATAGTGAAGGATGACTCTGAGAAGAGTGAAAAAGATCATCCTAAGAAGGGTTACTATTCTCCTGAGGAGAGGAAAGAGTCTGGAATGACCAAGTCAAAGAGAAAAAACTTGATTAGAAGAGCTAAGAGAAGATCAAAGAAGGCTCAAGAAATCAAGGCCACTTTTGACTCAAAGCAGAAACAGCGTTTATTTCTGCAGGTTTTGAAGTGGTAAAGACTGAAGACTCAATTATAAACTCTAGTACCAGGAGTTCTAGTTTAGTTCCAAATCATTCCAGCAAGAAGAAGAAGACTGACCAGCTGTGTACCACTGCTACACAGCCTGAACCATCCAGCTCCAAGAGCAAGCCTCTCCCTAAGAAGCTTGTTGCATCATCTGTAAAGATGAATATGGAGAAGGAAAGTGATCAAACTCAGTCTTGCTTTCAAAAGAAGACTTTCAGAAGGAAGGAACTCAACTGTGTCATGTGTGGTAGTACTTCTCATCTGGCTAAGGATTGCAAGTACAATCCCAAAAGTACCATCCACATGACCAAGAAGAACACTTCTGAGAAGAAGAAGGAACAAACAGCTTCGGAAGGAAAATCTGTTTCCTTCGGAAGCTCCAAAATGAAGAAGAAGACAAGTGAAAAATTGCCTTTGGGAGAAAAGTTGGTCTCGGAAGAAAGGAATGCTTTCGAAGTACTGAAGCTTGTTGCAGTGAAAGCAAGATCTTTCGAAGGTCCAGTCTCAAAAACTTCTGAAGCTTTGAAGGTCAGGCCCAATCTTCCAAAGGTGGTGTGGAAGATGAAGGAAGACCATGTGACTGAAATTTCTTCATCAACAACAGCAAATGATCCTCAAAGCTTGAATATAGGATCACTTACTGTTACATTGTGTTCAACTCATTTTAATAAGCCCAAGACCAATGAAGATTGGGTTTCTAAGTGTAACTAATCACCTCTTTTTGTGCAGGAACAGTTAAAGACCAAGAAGAATGTTTGGATTATTGATAATGGCTGTTCTAGGCATATGACTGGAAATGGTTCTCTGCTTCAAAATTTTGAGAAAATTGATGGAGGACCAGTTGCTTTTGGAGGGGATTCTGGTGGTTATATTTCTAGAAGGGGCAGAGTCACAAATGGTAAGCTCAACATTGAGAAGGTAAACTTTTTCAAGGAGCTTAGATACAATCTTCTGAGTGTATCTCAATTTTATGATCAGAAACACCATATGCTCTTCACTAAGCATGAGTGCATTATTCTTAAGCCCAGGTGGCCATTTCTTAAGAGCATATCCTGCTCAGAGCCCCCAGGAGAGGGAACATGTACAAGATGGATTTACATGAAACATCTCCCTCAAGAGAAGTTTCTTGCTTTCTGTCTAAAGCAAATAGTGATGAGTCTTTTCTTTGGCATAAAAGAATGTGCCATGTAAACTTTAAGAACATAAATAAATTGATTAAGAATGATTTTGTAACTGGAATGCCAAATAAAGAGTTTATAAGTGATGACCACTGTGTTGCATGCCTAAAAGGGAAGCAACACAAAGTGTCTCATAAAGCAAAGGAAATGAACTCCATCACTACTTCCCTACACCTATTACATATGAATTTGTTTGGCCCCACCAGTGTAATGAGTTTAGGAAGGACATCTTACTGCTTAGTGATCACAGATGATTTCACAAGATTCACTTGGATCTTTTTCCTTAGAACTAAGGATGAGACCCCTGAGATCTTGAAGAATTTCATTCTAAAAATTGAGAATCAATCTGATCACAAGGTCAAGACCATAAGAAGTGATCAAGAAATAGAATTTAAGAACCAAATCCTTGATACATTTTGTGATGAAAAGGGTATTACAAGATAATATAGTGCTCCCAGGACTCCTCAGCAAAATGGTGTTGCTGAGAGGAGAAACAAGACACTTATTGAAGCTGCAAGAACTATGTTGTCTGACTCTAAACTACCCATCACCTTCTGGGCAGAGGCAGTTAACACAGCCTGCTATATGCAAAACAGAGTTTTAGTGGTTAAGACTCATGGTAAGACTCCTTATGAGATGTGGCACAAAAGGGGACCATTTATTGGTTTCCTCAGGTCATTTGGATGTCCTTGCACCATCTTGAATACCAAAGATCAAGTAACCAAATTTGATGAGAAGTCAGATGATGGACACTTTATTGGATATTCTTCTCAAGCTAAGGCTTATAGAGTATACAATCTCAGAACTAGAGTAGTTGAGGAGTCAGCCAATGTGACCTTCAATGAGCACACTCCTAGTGTGAAAGGTTCTGGTCCGGATTGGCTATTTGATCTTGACTTAGTTACCAACTGTTTTAACAAGTCTTGTGAGAATATTTCAGGATCTACAAATAATATATCAATAAGAGATCCTGACCTAAGATTTGAGCTGAGAAGACTAAGCAAGATTACTACTTCAGCTCCTTTGGTGACTAACCCTGCAAATGAAGATCCTATCAGCATAAACATGACAAATTCAGCTGATACATCTGAGGTGCTTTCAAATTTCATCTCAGAGGTTCAAAACTCAGGTGAAGGAGCTTCAAATTTAGGAAGAAATGGAGGTGGTGATAGTGATCAAGAATTTCTTGATGCTGATAACCACTCCATAGAGGACAACATAAATGATGTCATACATTCATTAGATCAAGTCTCACTTGATAAGTATGCTGATGTGGAGGGTGACACTCCATTGCCAGATCTAAATTTCTCTAATTTGGATCTGTCCAATCAACTTACTGTGATCCATCAACTAAGGATCCACAAGTCTTACCCCACCACAAACATCATTGGAAATGTTGAGACTGGGGTAAGAACAAGAGGACAAACACATGACCAAAATGTTTGTTTGCATTCTTGTTTCTTGTCCCAGATTGAGCCAAAGAAAGTTGATGAGGCTCTAAAGGATGGAAGCTGGGTTGAAGCTATGCAAGAAGAGCTACTTCAAATCAGAAGACAAAAGGTTTGGAACCTATGTTCTCTTCCTCAAGGGAAGACTGTCATAGAACCAAATGGGTTTTTAGGAACAAGAAGGATGATAGAGGACTTGTCATCAAGAACAAGGCAAGACTAATTGTTCAAGGGTACACACAAGAAGAGGGAATTAGTTACACAGATGTTTTTGCTCCTGTGGCAAGACTTGAAGCTGTAAGAATATTCCTGGCTTTTACTGCATCCAAGGATTTCAAGGTCTACCAACTTGATGTCAAGTGTGCTTTTCTGTATGGGATGATTGATGAAGAGGTGTATGTCAAACAACCACCTGGCTTTGCAGACCCAAATCATCCTGATTATGTCTACAAGCTTGATAAAGCTCTTTATGGGCTGCACCAAGCTCCGAGGAAGTGGTATGAAACACTATCTCAGTATCTCTGCCAACATGGTTACAAGAGGAGTACTATAGATGGAACTCTCTTCATCAAAGGGACATGGAATGACTTAATGCTAGTTCAAGTATATATGGATGACATTATCTTCGGGTCAACTAATCCAAAGCTCTGCAAAGACTTTGAGAGGCTGATGAAGAACAGATTTGAAATGAGTGCCATGGGGGAACTAAATTTCTTTTTAGGAATTCAAGTGAAGCAAGTTGACAATGGCATCTTCATAAGTCAGTCAAAGTATGTGCAAGACATACTTACAAGATTCAACATGACTGAATGTAAGGTTGCTAAGACACCCATAGCCAGAAACCACTCCCTAGGACCTGATCTTGAGGGGGAGTGTGTGGATGAACATCTTTACAGGGCTATGATTGGGTCTCTTATGTACCTAACAGCCAGCAGACCTGATGTCATGTTTGCCACATGCATTTGTGCAAGATATCAAGCCAACCCCAAGATGTCACACCTGGTTGCTGTCAAGAGGATTCTTAGATATCTCAAAGGTGCTCCCAAGCTTGGCCTTTGGTATCCAAAGAGTTCTGACTTCAATCTGTATGCTTATACAGATAGTGACTATGGTGGTTGTAACATGAATGAAAAGTCTACATATAGGGGATGTCAATTCCTTGGTGGAAGGATTGTCTCATGGCAATGCAAGAAACAATCCTGTGTCTCTGCATCAACTGCTGAGGCTGAATACATTGCTGCTGCAAGTTGCTATGCTCAAGTGCTTTGGATTCAGAATCAGATGCTGGACTATAGATTCAACTTCAAAGAGACTCCCATCCATATAGACTACAACAGTGCTATCTCTATTACAGAGAATCCTGTGCAGCACTTAAGGACCAAACACATCAACATCAGGTATCATTTGATTAGAGATAATTTTGAAAATGGATTAATCAAATTAGTCAAAGTTAACACAAATGAATAATATGCTGATCTGTTCACTAAAGCTTTTGATGAACAGAGATTCAAATATCTTGTATCAGCTATTAGGATGATTAACTTTGAGTAATTTTTTCTTAAAAACTTAAATCAACTTTATTTCTAAAACCTGTGTGTCCCAAGTTGTCTATTTTATCACCTTCATAAGTCCAGTTTATCTTGGAAGAAAAATTTTAATGATATTCCTTAGATTTTTGAAAATTTTTCAAAACATATTTTCATTCGGAAGATTTCAAGTTGCCTTCGGAAGAAATTTATATCTTCAAATCAAGAACTACTTATAAGAAATTTATCTTCGGAAGAAATTTTGAGAATATCTTCCGAAGCTTAAATATGCTTCTAAGTACGTATTTGAAGGAAAAATATCTTCCGAAAGAAATTAAGTCTCGGAAGATTTATTCTCTTTAGAATAAAACTCCCAAGACTTAATATCTTCTGAAATCAAATATGTGTCGGAAGAAAAACTCTCAAAGTATTTTTCTTCCGAAGTCAAATTTTCACATTTCTTAAGAATATCTTCCGAAGCAAGTTGGCTTCGCAAGCTTTTTCTCAAAACTTCCGAAGCAAAAAATACATTCGGAAGATTTTCAACTTCCAAGAAAACTACATTTTGGGCGCTTTTTTTAGAAGTGGGACCTATTTTTGGATTTCAAAGTTTATTCTTTTGCATTAACTTTGTCTTAAGTCTATTATATATATATTTTTATCGGTTCCCCTTTTTCTCACTCTTTTCTTCTTCCATAAATTCTTGACCTAAAATTCTCTCAAAATTAACCTTCTTCTTCACCAACAAACTTCATTCATGGCAAACATTGATCGACGAAACCAATCAGGTTTTACCATGCACCTTCACAGACAACACAATCAGGTTGCTCTGTTAGACTCTGAGAAAGATCCTCATTTCTTAGAGGTCTGTCGATACCTTTCTGTGTCTCATTACTTCATCTCCCTTACCATTGATCCTCCTCTTTATGAGGATCAGTTACTTGGATTCTGGAGGACCTGCCAAGAGGTCACCATGGATGGGGAGAAGGCACTATCTGCTATAGTGCAGGGGAGGACAATCTTCATCACTCCAGCCATCATAAGCTCACACCTTCAGCTGGATGATAAAGAAGGTGAGTTGTCCTTTCCGAAAGCTGCTGTCAACCATTCTTTTCAGCAGATGGGCTATGAGGGTGACTTCTCAGTCAAAACCTTTAGAAAGGGGAAGGTCTCATCCAAATGGAAATACCTCCTCCATGTCATCATACACAGTCTCTCCAACAAGCATGGAGGGTGTGTTCAAGTTCCAGAGGACCTCTCCTTCATAGTCCATGGAATGGTTCAGGGGGTCAAATACAGGTACTCTTAATTTGTCTATACAAATTTACTTTCTAATTTAGACTCCTTAGAATACTACATGTTCCCGCGATATGTCCAGCACATTCTCAACTGTGAACTGGGCTCACAGTTGAGGGGAACAGGTAATATTCAAAAAATGGGACAGATGAAGCCCGACATCTTTAAAATACTAAGAAAGCCTAATGTTGGCTTCTCCGGGGTAGAAACAGCCTTGGTTCCAAAAATGTTTGAGCTCATTGCTTAGGGTGGCAACCTAGCAGCACTAGCTAGTGTTGAACCCACACCCTCTACCTCAACTCCACCCCTACAGCCTCAAATTACCATCACCTACAAAAGAAAAATCAAACGAACCCCTGCACCTGCTACTGAGCATGTGCAGGTCCCCATATCACAACCCATATAGGAGGAAGTGGAATCTTGAGCTCCCACTTCCCTTGAGGAGCAGACCACTCCCATCTCTCAAATGATCAGTGCTGAGGTTCCTCATGCTCAGCCTGATGAGCTCACATCCCCAACAGCCTTAAGCCATCACTTTAAATCTCAACACTTAAGTGATCAACCTTCAGGGGATAGTTACCACCCTCAGCCGCTGGACTTAAACCACCTAATTCCCAGCCTTGATTTCTATAATGATGAGGACTTGGGTTTCAGTGAGTACAATGAGTCTCTTCTTTCTTCTCACACTCAAGGAGAAATGAGTACTCCTGACTCACCCAGGTCTAGCCCACATCATCTACCCACAACTGAGGTGGATCTTCCTGAACATGTTCAGGAGATCCATATGGAAAAGGCTCTCACTTTAGAAAGTGATTACATCAGTAAGACCTCAACCATGGCAACCCAGCCTCTTGACACTTCTCTGGAAGTTGTCATGATGCAAGGGAAATCCAGCAGCCAAGAACACTATGCTGGTGAAGAGGAAGAAGACTTTGGTCCAATTCTCTCATCCCCCAGTGATTCTTCAACTGAAGATGAGGGGAGTCTAAAACATAGGGTGCACAAACTGAAAAACACATGCACCTATCTAGTTTCAAAGATAGTTCACCTGGAATCTCAGGTGACTATCTTGCAACGGAGGGTCAATGACCAGCAACTTGAGATCACCGATCTCAAGGGCCAGTTAGCTAAGAGACCCTTAAGGAGGACTCAACCAGGTCCACAAGAACTTGTGGAAGTGATGAATGACACCCCCAACTCACCTATGCAAGAAGGTGATGCTACCAAAAAGGGGGAGAAAGTCCTCACAACCACAGAACCTGGGAGTTCCTCCCAGAGTATGGACATAGAGGAGTCACCAACCTCTCTTGTAATTGTCCAGACTCAGCAACCTCCTCAAGTCATGAACATAGACTTACTCATTCAACACTTGTTTGAGGAGGGAATTCCAAGAGCAATGTCTGCTCCCTCTGAGAATCCAACTATGGGATGGGGGTATGACACAAACAGAAGAGCTCTTGTGATCTCTAGAGCTCAGGGTCAACTAAAAATCTTCAACTTCTCACACCTGAGTTTCTATGGGTGCATCAATCTGGTGAATCTTTCACTTGTCAACTCAAGCCACAACAGACAAGCTGAGAGATTAGCAGACCGGATTCAAAATAGGGTTCTAGAGGAATTTAAATTGAGATCAAAATTATATAGACATAGGCTAGTAGGTGAGATCTTTGGTCAACTGGATGTTGAGGTGGACCCTGAGATTAGCTTTGAAGGGAAAACCTTGACTGAAGGCCCAGAGGTTGAGCCTGTGAACCTTGAGACAGGATCTCCCTCTGCACCCAGTACCCTCAGCGAGGCACCAGCTGGTAAAGGTGTCTCACAACCTCTCTCTGGCCATAACTTGACTGCTGAACCAAGCAATGAAGGCCAAAGTTCTCTCCATCCTGAGTCACTTAGGCCTGTGGTTGACAAAGGAAAAAGGAAATTAACTCCTGAGGAGTTGGAGGAGGAGAAGAGAGAGAGGAAGAGGAAGCTGAGGGGAGAGAGTTCAAGTAGGTCCCCAGGCTTTATGGAAGCTGCAATCCAGGATGCCCATAGGCCAAATACTCAAGAAGATGAGTTAAGAGCAGCCAGGCTAAACTACCTGGGGACCAGGAACTACAACATAGATGAACTCATCTCTCTCCCCTTAGAAGAGTTGAATGAGCTGGCTGACACTGATTTGTCAAAGGAGAGGAGGGAGGCAGAGGATGCAGCATTGCTCCTTAAGATTAAAGAAGAAAAGAGACTGAAAAGGCTCTACAAACATACTCCTGTCCTCTCTCCAGTTCAAGAAAGTCCTGAGATAGAGACTGTGGCACATGCATAACCTCAGGTAGATAGGGAAGCTGAAAGAATGAATATGATCAACTACCTGAGTGCCACAGGACTCTATCAGGCAACTGCACTTCTTCCCTTATCCTTTAAGTAAATAGAGTTTGAATATCTCAAGCAGCTGGAGGAACAAGCCATAAAAGAAAGAAAAGCTGGTAAGAGAAAGCAAAGGGAAGAAACTACAAGGTCAAGGGCCATCATCCACAAAAGCCAAAAGAAGTCTGAAGATAGACAAAGGATAATGAGCTTCTTGAAGCTGAATGGATTCTTCGGAAGGAGGCTTGGTCCTATGTCTCTATCCACAATAGATGAGCATATAAGGGTGATCAAGCAGGAGGTCAAAAGGGGAGAGCTTGTGGACTTACATTCTCCACCAAGTCCAGCTCAACCTGAAGTTGAGGTAAAGGTTGAACCCACTGAGACAACACAACCTGAACCTAGAGCTGTATCTCAGCCAACTTCATCTTCTGATCCATAGCAGGGTCCTCTTCTCTCTCCTTCTGAACCTGTGAGAGAAGAGAATCCAACTAAAAGGGACACTACTGAATAATCTAGTGCTGAAGACCAGTCCTCTCAATTGAAATCATCAAAGAGAAGAAAAAGGATGGCCAGAAGAACCCCTACAAAGAAAAAGAAAACTAAGGCATCCACCTCTACACCTCAAGATGAGTCAGATTATCCTGAGGAAGTGCATGAAGAGGCTGCTCAACCAACTCTCATCAGAGTAAAGCCTCTTGCAGTTGGAAGACCCATCATGTCCTGGAGTTTTGCTGACAATCCAGACATATGGTATGTCACTAGAGATCAAGGAGGTCAAGATGTCTACTTTCAGCAAGACATGCTTGCCCTTTCTTTGCATGATCTCTATGACATGAGAAGATTCTATGAGAGTCTGAAGGATCCTAACCATATGATGAAGAGAGGTTTGCTGCTGATCCTAATGAGGACTATCAACATCTGAAGAATCTCTCTATTTTGGTAGCATCAGCAGCCTAGGGGGAGTTTGTAAGGATCTATCTGAAGATTATGAGGCTGATGCAACCAAAGATCTGCCAACATACACTAACGAACAAGGATGAACTTGCTGCGAAAGCTTTACCCTCTCTAAAACTCTAAGTGTAAAGTCTTCCGAAGCCAAAAGTTCAGAAGAAATTACTTCGGAAGCTTTACACTTAACAGAAAATATTCCAAGTGTAAAAACTTTCGAAGCCAGAGGCTAAGTTCTTCCGAAGCCAAAGATGAAGTCTTCCGAAGCTTCAAAGACAAAGTCTTCTGAAGCCATTTTGCTGTGAAGACTGATTTCTTCGCAAGACAGAGAAAAGATGCTTTCTCTGATCTACTTTTGATAAAGCTGACCAACTTTCTGCTGCAACTCTGATAACTCACTAACTTGTATGAGTTGGTGAAACTTCCATGCTTTAGATAATAGTAGATAAAGTCTTTGTCTGTAATTTTCTTCTTTTGTTCCTTTAGACTTTTTTGTACTAGAAAAAGTCAGTGAGCTATGACATGTCATAGTCACTATTCAAAAGACAATCTGCCTTTTGACTCCAGATTGATCTTGTTGTCTAGATCAGTCAATTCCAACTGTCCTTCCAAGTATTGACGGTTGTAGGTTGTAGTATAAAAGAGTCTTAGGTCCTTGTTTTTTAAATTATGCTTTGAACACTTGTAATAGAACTTGAGATCAATATACAACATCCTTGAAAACTAATACTTGTGTTATTATTCTAAGTTTTGTCTTATTGTTACTTGTGTTCCTTGTATCTTCAAAGTTTTCTGTTCCCTATTTGAACTGTTAAGTGATCTAAGATCACTCCTCTTGTGAAACTAATTGTAGTTAACACCCTAACCCGGTCCTGCAGATCAGTTTTAGGTTAAACTCAAGAATACTATAACTAAACGATCAGTTTTTGTGCCAATCTAATGGATACACGGTTGACGTGCTTTACCCATTTATTTTAATTTTTAAATTTATTTTATGTTATAACTTAAACCGCTTGGATATCTTACTCTTTTACTAAAAGAGAAATGGGCATCAACTTTACACGTTAAACATGATTATTATTTATAACTTTTTAGGTTTGTAATTTTAGAGTTAACTTGCTAATAAATTAGAACCTCACGTTAAGCAAGCGGTGTCATGTCATCTCACGAAACTCATGTCGTGTTTGAGTTCACATATCTTACACAAGTTTCTAGTTTGTTTAGTGTATGGATTCACATAAATTATTCATGATCTTGTTGGGTTTGACTCATTAATCCATCAACTTAATCCATTCAACACCACTTAATGCAAATGATGTGAGGAGTATTGAAGGTGCCACCATGAGAGAAATCAAAATTACACACGTGAAATTTCACATATAAAATTAATTTTTATGTTTTTCTTATTTTTATTTTCACAAATAATATGTTGTGTGTCGGAAGAGTGTGTATACTTTTGTATAACTAACATATTTGTTGTGGCTTGCTGTTTTTTATAAGTTAAAAGCCCTAAAACTTTATTAAAATTTATTAGCTGAAATTAGTTTGAACCCATCCATGGACAAGATGGTAAACCAATGATTATCCAAATTAACTAAAATACTCTTTTTTAATAACCAAACAATTTATTATCAAAACTGATCAGTTATGAATATTTAAAATGAGTTAAATGCGTTTTACGTCCCAGAGGTTTCATAGAAATTGTCACTTGAATCTAAAAGTTTAAAATGTTACCATTTGCATCCAAAGGTTTCACTAAAATTGTCATTTGAATCCATTTGGCTATACCTAACTAACACGGTTAATTTTTTCAGTGAAGTTTCCAACATAAGAGTTATTTTAATCAAAAAATTATAAAATAAAGAACCAACTCATGTGAGAGTTTTTATATGTTTAAATTCTTTTGATAATTGTAGTTATGATTTAACTCTATAATAGTTTTTTTATTGTTTTGTCTTGTTAATGTATATTGGTTTAGTAATCGTGTTACTTTTGTCCGTTTTATTAAACATAGATTTCTTTGGTTTAAAGCTTAATTATGGTTACGATAATTGATGTTTTATGATTATTATTAATAGGCAGTTATTGTCATATTATTAATTGTTCTTATACTTTTATGATAATATGTTTTTTATGGTTATGATTCAAATAATTTATATTATATGACTTATTTGTTTATTTATATATATATTTGTTTTGTGCGTTTTATAAAGTTATAAATGAATCATTGTTAATTAGTTATACTTATATTTTATTTTATATAAGGGTTATTGGATTTTAATGATCCTAAATTTTATTTATTAGCCAAGATAATCCCAACTCGGGAAATGTTTATAGAGACGCCCAACTTTGAGCTTATTTTCCTCCAAATATCTCTTAGTAATGGATCGTTGGAGAAAAATAAGTTTGAAGTTGGAGATGTCTGTAACATGTTCTGAGTTGGGATTAATCCTGGACAACAAATAAAAGTTGAGATTATTAAAATCCAATAACTGTATATAATATAATGTTCAGAGATGCCTTTCTTGATAAAATGAAAGAAATATTTGGTAAATTAAATTCGCAATGGGGATTACCAAAGGAGACTGAAGGCCTAAAATTTATCACATAGAGCTAATTTTTTATTTTGTAATTGTTTTGACTAAAATACCTATAATTTAATAAACTTAACGGAAAAGCTTAATGGCGTTAATTATGAGTAGTTAAGTGGATTCAAATGACAGTTTTTGTGAAACTTTTGGATGCAAATGGTAAAATTTAAACTTTTGGATTCAAATGACAATTTATATGAAACCTCAGGGATGTAAAATGCATTTAACTCTATTTTAAACATACCATGGGTTAAAGGTTATGTTATATGAGTTAGAGCATTTACATCCCATTCTTTAAAAATGTGTGTGTGTAATCTTTAAATTATAAGAAATGTTTTTGAGTGGATAATAGAGAAAATATTATTGTTTATCTGTAAATTTGATTATTTACTGTTCAACTCTTATAAACTTTTTAATATTTTTTAACGTGGTTGTGAGTGAAAATTTAATGATAAAGATATTAAAAAATTATTATTTAGTTGAAATGAGAGAGAAAAAATAATGCTTTTTAATGTAATTATAAAGATAGAAATAAATAATGGGATGTGAATGCTCTAAATATCTCATAACCTAACTCAACCGACTGATCTATGTCACCCTACATACACGGTATGTTTATATATATACAATTTGATTAAAAACTAAAAGAAGAAAACTAATATAACAAAAATTATTAAAAACCCAAAACGGTTTTGTATGATGGATAAAGCTAAAGACTTGTAAAAAAATAGAAAAAGTGAGTGGTGAATGTACTCATGCAACCAATGATCCTTAGTTTAACTGGTTAAGTTTAGGTACATATGATATGTAAGTATGAGGAAGGTTATAGGTTCAAGTCTCACTCTAAGCAATATGCTCAGAGTTGAACTAGAGGGTTTTCCCATCAATAGCTCGTATGAGATTACTTGTTTGAGATTACTTGTTTGATTTTGTTTCCAAATCAGTTTGGTAGTTCATTCTTCTGTATATTTTTGTTTCTAGAATGCTTAATAAAGTAGTCTGCAAGTGATGATGATCTCAAATTAGTGGAAGTTACCCTGTTATAGAGTTGTGAGGCTTATCCTGTGGTTAATTATTAGCTACTTTCATCAAAAGCATGTTAATTTTATAACTTTAAAGAGAAGCAAAATCAATGAATTTGTGAGGAAGCCACATGTTATATTGTAAGTACCTATTACCTAATTCATCAGATATAGTTAATTTGTATTTACATTTTTAAGAAGAGTTATTTACCAAAGCATAAGCCTCGAACCCGTTCGAAGTTTCTATCTTTTACGTGCCGTTACTATCTTTGTTTTCCTGTGTCATATGTTATACTGATTTTGGTTTCAGGTTGCAAAACTGTGGATAACATCTGATCAATTCACTCAGATTTAGTAATTGTGACTGGAAGCTCCTATTTTTTTAGTGTAAACATCATTTGCAAATATATAAGTATATATTAGACTGTGTTTTCAGTATCTTATTTTACTTGTCTGTACACTTAGCACATAGAATTTTGGGGTTTGTTTAACATGTTTTTGTCAAGTAGACTAACCAACGGTTGTGATCATCTTAACTTCTGTGAATTTTAAGCTGATATAGAGTTTGTGAGCTATCTTGAATTTTATGAATCATGATGTTTTGTGACCAAAGAAAAACTAATAACATAGGTGAGATTATGCTATGGTTTTGATCATTAGTTGAATTATTGAATGCATTAAGATCGATACTGTTAGATAGAAATATTCATATTGCACACTCCCTTAGTATTTAGTCACATTGCATTGCATTTAGTATTATATGCATGGACACTGTAGTCTTCACATAGATTGTTTGTTATAACAAAACTGTTATGGTTCTTGTTTTTATTGATAACCTTTTTTTGAGATAAATACAAAGACAGAAGATGGCCCTTAAATAACAAAAGCCATGCACAATAATAGGAGATAAAAAGGGAATGGAAATAATTAATTGTGGAGCAATATTCTTGGAACGATAATAGTGGAGCACTATTCTCGGAACAATAAATCAGGAGAATAAAGGTCCCATATTCTTCCCTTCTATACTCCCTCAAGTTGGAATGTGAAGGTTCCGAACACCCAACTTGCACAGCAGGAAACGGAGAGAGTTGGCCCCTAAGGCTTTTGTAAGAACGTCAGCAATTTGATCTTTGGTAGCAATAGCCATGGGGCATATCTCCATAGAGTCAACTCTTTCCCTCACAAAGTAGCAGTCCATTTCGACGTGTTTGGTACGTTCATGAAAAACCGGGTTATTTACTATGTGATGAGCAGCTTGATTGTCATAAAACAATTGGGTCGGTCCGACAGGAGCCATGTCAAGCTCGCTTAAAAGCCACCGCATCCACAAGATTTCACTAACAGCATCAGACATGGCCCGATATTCAGCTTCTGCTGATGATTTGGAGACAACTGACTGCTTTTTGGTCCTCCAAGAAATAGGAGCTCCTCCAAGAAGAAGCAAGTAACCAGTTCTGGATCGTCTAGTCATTAGACATCTTAACCAATCGGAGTCGCAATAAGCCAAGAGGTTAGTCCCGCCTTCTTTAGGAATGATAATACCTTGTCCCGGAGTTCCCTTCAAATAACGTAAGACACGAGTAGCAGCCTCCATGTGGGTTTGTCGAGGATCACTGACGAATTGACTCAAAATGTTCACCGCATAAGCTATATCGGGTCTCGTAGCTAGCAAATAAAGAAGTCTCCCGATCAATCTACGGTATTGATTAGCATCGACACGAGGTTCCTTGTCGCACATGTCAAGTTTCAAGTTTTGTTCCATGGGAAAAGAGCTTGGTCTACAGCCTGTCATGCCAACATCTGCAAGGATGTCCAATATGTATTTTCGTTGACTTAGAACCATACCTTCGTTAGTTTTGGCGACCTCAATGCCAAGAAAATATTTTAAGGGTCCAAGATCTTTGATGCTAAATCGCTTATCCAGAAAGGCCTTGGTTGCTTGTATTTTGCTCGAGTCATTGCCCACAAGAACAACATCGTCGACATAAATGAGGGCAACAACAAAAGTTTTGTTATCTTTGAAAATGAAGAGAGAATTATCGACGGGAGTTTGCTTGAAACCAATTTCTAATAAATAATGAGTGAACTTTTGATACCAATTTCTTGAAGCTTGCTTAAGACCGTACAAGGATTTCTTGAGTTTGCATACCCTATTGTCATCTTGTTTTCCAAAACCTTGGGGAATCTTCATGTACGCATCTTCATGCAAGTAGCCATGCAAAAATGCATTGTTCACATCAAGTTGATGAATGTGCCAATCACGCTTCATAGCCACGGTCAAAAGGGTGCGTACCGTCACTAATTTCGCAACAGGAGCAAAAGTTTCGTGGAATCAACCCCTTCCATCTGTGTGAAGCCTTTAGCCACCAGACGTGCCTTGTATCGTTCAACATCTCCATTTGGCTTGTACTTGATCTTTTAAACCCATTTTGAATCAATCGCTCATTTTCCTTTTGGTAGCTCTTCCAAAGACCAAGTCTCATTTTCTTCAAGAGCTTGGATCTCTTGTTTCATGGCATCGATCCACCTGACATCTTTCACCGCTTGCTTAAAATGTTTAGGCTCATTATTTGTGGTAATGGCCGTCAGGAAAGCTTTATGAGTGTTAGTAAATTTATCATAAGAAATAAAATGTGCTAAGGGATGTACCATGGAGGAGTCTTGATAGAGCGATGATTGCGTATGGTCTAACGATGGGGGTAGGCTGATTTCAAAACCATCAAGTCGCGCAGGTCGTGATTTGCTTCTTATTGGTCTGGAATTTGTGGGCCCATGTGTTTCATTAGTAGTTTCAAACCTTGTTTCATGTTGGTCATCATAAACAGGTTCATGGGTGTTTTCGGGCTGGGTTTGGTTTGGGCCGGATGTGGCAGACCCATTTGTGTCTGATAAACCTTGGTCATCATGGTTTTCTAGTGGCTCATGGGTATTGTCGGGCTGATGTTGGTAGGCTTGGTTTGGGCCGGATGTGACAGGCCCATTGGTGTCTTCAGTTGGCCCAGATAGATCTGGACCATCATGAGGTTTTTGTGGCTCATTTTCGGAAATAAAAGGAGTGGAGAGGGCTTCATTGGGCCGAGTTTGATTTGGCCCACCATTTTCTATATCCCATCTTTGAGGTAAAATAAAAATTTCTTCTTTCTCAGTAATGTCTCGAGTAAAAGGGAAAATATTTTCTAGAAATTTGACATCCTGGAGGTCACCATTTTGCCATGTTGGAGATCATACACTTTGTATCCTTTGGTTCTGGGAGGATACCCAAGCAAAATACCCTGTCTCCCCCTCATTTCAAACTTTTCTTCTTTGGTCTCAACACTCCTATAGTAATCTAGACAACCAAAAACCTTCATATGATCATAGTCGGGTTTTGAGTTATGTAAAATTTCATAGGGTGTTTTATTCTCAATCACTTCAGATGGTAAACGGTTTATAACATGTGGTGCTGTTAAAACACATTCTCCCCAGAATTTTGTGGGTAGATTCGCCTCGAATTTTAAGGCGCATGCTGTTTCTAACAGGTGTCGATGTTTTCGTTCTACTACACCATTCTGTTGTGGTGTGTGTGGACAGGAAGTTTCTAGCAGAACCCCTTCATTCACATAAAAATCAAGCATTTTGTTTGAAACAAATTCCCCACCATTGTCACACCTTATTCTTTTGATATCCTTCTCAAATTGGACTTTAACCATTTTGTGAAAATCTACGAGGCAAATACTTGCTTGATCTTTGTGTTTAAGAAGGAAAACCCACACGTAATGGCTAAAATCATCAACTATTGTTAAGAAGTAGTTTGCACGTGTGAGAGACGGTGTGCGATATTTGCCCCATATATCACAATGTGTTAATTCAAAGCAAGCATTTGTTTTAGTAATACTAGTTGGAAACGGCAATCTTGCAAACTTAGCTTTAGCACATGAATCACAAAAAACCTTATTATCCAAAGAAGTGTTTTTGAAAAAATCTAAATGACATAATTTAGAATTTGATGGGTGACCTAATCTCTTATGCCACATACTTTGAGTAGACATCATAGCATGCCGCTTGGTTTCAAACATCCCCATCTTGTAGAGACCATCCTCGCAATCACCCGCTCCAATCAATGTCCTCGAACACAAGTCCTGCACGGTACAAAATTCAGGAAAAAAATGTAATAGCACATTGAAGTTCTTTAGACAATCTAGTAATAGAAAACAAGTTGCATTTAAATTTTGGGACATGAAGCACTTCTCTAATTATCGCCCCACTTGGAAGAGCACAATCTCCTCTTCCTTCGACGAATACAGCCTCACCATTTGGTATAGTAACGGGGGTTCATACCATCTTTTTCTTTTGTTTTTAAGCAAAGAATCATCATAAGAAATATGCTCGGTAGCGCCCGAGTCGATTATCCATTTACCTTCTTTATCCATTCTACCTGCCAAATTTGCTTTAGGTCCATTTTCTTCTATGCTAGCACCATCTTTGTTCCCGAAAAGCTTCACAAATTGTTGGTATTGAGAATCGCTTAATCCTGCAATTGGACTCTTTTCTCCTTCAACATACGCTGCTAACGGCTTGGGCTTGTCCTGCTTACCTTTTTTCGGCCACCATTCCGGGTAACCTATGCGTTTAAAACAACCATCCTTATTATGCCCATCTTTACCACAAAAGGTACAATGTTCCACCGATTCACTGCTGCTCCCTTTTACGTCTTTCTGTTTCGGACTATTTTGGGGCTGATTAGAACCGTGCCTGGCAGGAACATGTGCTTGGAAGGCGACCGATTGAGACGAGGGCCTATTGGTTCCTGTAATGGCACGCTGCTGCTCATCCTCGGCCATGAGGTGGTAAGCGTTCCCAATGGATGGTGTAGGATTCATGGCGAGGATCTGTGTTCTAATAGTCCCGAACTCCGCGTCCAGACCAAGTAAAAACTCATAAAGCCTCTCCTTGTCTTTTAGTTCTTGAAGCTTCTTTCCCGTTTCTCAAACACAACCACTGCAGTTACATTTTGGGACCGACAGAACACTTTGAATTTCATCCCAGATCCCGAGTTTCATATAATAAGCCGAGACAGACGTTCCTTCTTGTTTAGTGGTCGTTAGTGATCGCTTTAACTCATACACCCTATGCGCGCTAACTTTCCCAAACCGCTCCTTTAGATCGACCCAGATTTCATGAGCCGTCATGGTTTATTTTATGCTGGTTCTGATTTTCTTTTCCATAGCCGTATGTAACCATCCTTTGATCATAGCATCACCATCTCATCCAAGGCATGTAGTCGGATGATTTTTCTTCCGGTTTCTTGATCGTGCCGTTGATGAAGCCAACCTTATTTTTGGCGAACAGTAAATTGAGCATTTCTTGAGACCAATCTGAGTAGTTCCCATCAGTGAGCATATCGTTTACGTGCATCTGCCTTGGGTAATCGGAAGGATGGAGGTAGTAAGCAGAATCATGATCGATTCCTCCTTCTTTGGTCTTGCCCACTGATTTGTCATTATCACCAGCCATTGATAGGGTTTGGTTTTGATCGGAGGATCTTCACAAAGACTGCTCTGATACCATAACAAAACTGTTATGGTTCTTGTTTTTATTGATAACCTTTTTTTGAGATAAATACAAAGACAGAAGATGGCCCTTAAATAACAAAAGCCATGCACAATAATAGGAGATAAAAGGGAATGGAAATAATTAATTGTGGAGCAATATTCTTGGAACGATAATAGTGGAGCACTATTCTCGGAACAATAAATCAGGAGAATAAATGTCCCATATTCTTCCCTTCTATATGTTAGAGTAGTGGGCTTTATTAAAGTATGCTCACAAACCCATAGTCTTCAGTTTTGTAACTCTTCATATTTTCGGGCTAAGTAATTATCGTGATATAACTTGATTGATATGAGATTAGCCAAATTTTCTAGATTTTGGTTAAGTTGTTGGTTTGTTGTATCAGATGAAGCAGATGAAATTGGAGGAATTGCCATTTTGGTCAGAAACAGCAGTCACGAATCTGTGGATTGTGCGCAGGAGGAAGAGAACGAGAGATTAAGTGATGAATTTGAAGAAGAAAGATGAAAATAAAAGATGGGCATATAACATAAAAGAAGAATGAAGAGGCTATTGATTCTATTGACGAGATCGAATGAAACAAAAGAAATAAGAAGGAAAAGAAATGAAAAAGGGTGTTTTTGATGAATTCGAATGAGCAGAAAGATGGTTAGATTAAGCTGTAATACCATATTACACATTGAGGTAATTCTCTGTATTTTCTCTATGTATTGATTGATGATAATAGTACAAATACAGTCAATATTATATAGATATACATAGTGAATAAAAAGGAATGATGGATGATGATCCATGGTGAGGCTTTGTGTAGGGGGACCACTACTGTAACAAACAATATGTGAAAATAGTATATTGTCCCCTGCATATAATACTAAATGCCGTGTTACTATCCAAAATATTAAGCCATTTCTTCATACTTATCAATCTGAGGAGGAGGAAAAGATTGCTCGATTTGAAGTAATGTTGTCCACGATCAATGAAAGTTTATCACAACACCAACTTTAAGATCAACAACGGCTCCAGTACCTTAGCATAAAATATGATGTGCTTTTGATGAAAATCCAGATTGAAGAATCACTAGAGAATGAGGTAATGGAAGAGGTTAGGGGTACTAATACCACACTACTTCTCTCAGTTGTAGAAGAATCAGGGATTGAATCCACCATGGCTGAGTAAACAGTGGATGAACTGGTTACAAATCTTTTGGAGCAAGACATGAAACTCATCAAAAAATTAGAGACTGAGGTAATCAAAGTTTATTCGGAACCTTCTATGGTACTTATTCCTTCGACCAACAAAGTTGAGGAAGAGGAGTTAAGGATGAAGAAAAGAAAGGTGACATTGAATGACATTGGACTCGTTATCATGAAGTGGCTTACCAAGAACTTCTCATTTTATAAGCGAATCATTGTGAAGCAATTATGGAACAGTCATGTCAATTATTGAGCATTTGTTGGGAACTAGGTAGGCAAATATGCGCTTCTACCACCTTAGTGGTGACAGGTACAATCCGGCTGAAGACTTTAAACTTAGCGCTAACGGGAGGCAACCCGAGAACTTTGTGGGTGTGTTCACTAGAAACCCTCACGAGACTACAACTCGTCCACTCGGGTCTACCGAGTGGTTTAAATGCTTGTTGCATATGCTAAATGCAACCGTGATTCCTACAAAAGTGAGTTTTTTATGTGCTCTTTGTTTTATTTTGTTAGTTCAATCATGCACCAGACACAAGCACTTAAGTGTGGGGAGGCGTAAGTCAATTAATAAAGGCTCTAACTAATGATCAGGTCCATATACTCTTTCCTTATCTTGTTAGTCTTTCGATTTGTGGTTGAATCTTAACCATACATTGGGGACAATAAATGTGTAATGAGAAGAGTGCCAAATATGAGAAATTGAAAAACATCAAAAAATTTTGAAAAAAAAATGTCCTAAGCAAGCTTGAAAATATGTAAAGATCGAATCTTTAAGTACAAGTCATTAACTAATTACCTACTTAAGCATCGATTTTGGTTCTTGGTCATGGTTAGATTCGTTTTGATGTTTCAATGGAGAAAAGTCTTTAGATTTATCTAACAGAGGGTAATAAGCTAGAATGTGGATCTTTCATGCATAGGTTACATTAAGTTCCCAAAGTTAAAAGAATAATTCACATGGAATGTTTCAAGCAAAAAAACCAAATTGTACACAAAAATGATAAAGGCATTAGCATCTAACCTTAGGAATCTAAAAAACCCTTTTTATTTTTATTTTTTAGATCATACCCAATATTTAGAAAAAAAAAAAGCCAAGTTGGCACCCAATGGTATATACGATGAAAATAAGAGAAATATGAAGTCTTTTATTTCTAGTTTTGTTTTTTATGAAATCCAAATTTGATAGGTAATTATGTGTTCAAAAGTGGCCAAAATGCCAAGCCTCGTTCTTCGGTAAGCCAATAAAGACGTTTTCAAATTATATGAAAATATAGGTTGAAAAAGATCATATCGTTCGAAAAGCGAGAAATCAAAAGAGGGCCAACGTTAATGCGCCCCACAAAAGTAAAAAAAAAATCAGAAAATATGGCCAATGTTTGTCTCACAATGCAAAATGCATTGATATCAATAATATATCTTCAAAAAATGTAACCTTACCCAATTTTTGAATTTCATCATTTTTTAGCCATTTATATCCTTTAATTCTTACCCTAAACTAAGCCTAATGAAAAATCCATGAAAAAGTCCCTTTGATTTGTGTATACTTTAGGTGGATTGTGAGAATATGCATGGGTAAAAATTGAAGACCTATTAGACTCGGTTAGGTGAATTTAGATTTAAAGTAGCATGATTTTGTTTGAAAAAACAAAATTGACAAATATTCTTAAAAGAAAAAGTATGCGAATTTAGGTATGACCTTGAACCGAAACTGAGAATTAGTAATGGATCAGGGAATATGTTTTAAGAACAAAAGTTTGAAAGTAATTTAAAAGCTTTGCTTAGGGACAAGCAAAGAATAAGTGTGGGGATGTGATCACGAGTCAATATTTTAGTGTTTAATTTATCTAAATATTTGATTTTAAATCGTTAATATCGTAGAACAAGTTGAATTTGTTTATGTTTTGATTCATAGGTGTTTGGAGTTTAAAGGAGCATAATTTAAGGCAAAAGAAGCAAAATATGAAAGTTGAAGGATTGAAGATGTAAATATCAAAAAATAAATAAAAGAGGTCAAGAAAGAGACCCAGCGTATGATACTCCGGGTTTGGCGTATCATACTCTGTTGGCGTATTGGTGGCTTATTTTGTGGGCGTATTTGACAAAAGGAACAGAAAGTTGGGCGTATGGGCGGCATATGAGGCGGCATATCATACACAGGTAGCCTAACAGCATCCGGATTTTGTGGATTTTCATATTTATTTAAACTAAATCAACCCCAATTCGATCTACAACTTCTTGGAGGAGAAAAGTGACAAACTTTAGGTGATTTTTGGTGTTCCAAGGCTCCCCAAATCATCCACAAACATTCTCCAATTCAAGATCGAATGCATAATGAAGATGATGCGTGGCTAGACTTTCGTGATTGCTTCCGGAAGTACGATTCTTATCAAGTGAGATATTTGGTATGTTTTGATTAGGTTTTTGTAATGAACATCGAGTGATTGAATGAAGTTTTATATTTTGATTAATTTAAAAGGTTTACTTATAAATAAAGTTGTGTGCTTGATTATCAGTTTTTGGTTTTCTTGCATCGTGAGCTCATTACGAAAAGGAGACAATTTGATATAGGTAAATGGATAACATTCTGAACGAACGAATCTTAAAAGTTTATTCATTTGTTGTCACTTTAATCAAAACCTAAGATCTTAAAGTATTGTTTCTTACAAACCCTAGGTTAAACACACCAATTATTGATCTTGCAGAATTGGAAACCCGAAAGTGATTATCTTTCCATTAATTAGTAAATTCGTTTCAAAGTTCCTTGCTTTTTTACATTAGTATTCTCTAAATCATTCAAAGTTTCGATTTTTATTTCTAAAGTTTGTGTCTTTAACTTAATCGAGTTTTGTTTGTTAAACACTTTCCATAAATTCCCTGTGGAGACGACCTTACTAACCCTTATGCAATAAAGGTAGCTAAAACTGATATAATAACTTGTTTTTGATTGAGTCTCACAACCAGATCAAAATGGCGCCGTTGCCGGGGAATTAGTGAGCAAAGCGTTATTTTTTGTAATTTTTTTGAGTTTTATTTTCTTTCTTTTGTTTTGTTTTGTGCGGTGCTACGCTAGGTGTTTTATGTCTTGTAGGTTACTCTCAATTAGTTAAAACTAACCATGAATCAAGTTTATTATTCATGTACTGGTTGCGGGAGTCCAGTTCACACACAAGATAATTGTCCTAAGTACTTACAAAAATGTGAGGATGCGAGAAGAAAATTATATATGTTAGATGTTTATTATAATGATGTACAATTGTCTTATCCATACTATATAGTACATGTGTGGCCTCTAATAGCTTAAAGACATTTTGTATGATGATTAGAAGGTGCTTTTAATAGGACCGTTATTTGGACACCCCAATGTTATAAATCAACACACCGTGACCCTATATGTATCGTATAATTTCATACAACGCGTATAGGGATAACAAACATTCTCTGACATCCCTGACATACGAGGTGTCAAATCTAAGTGGCGTATGGAACTATATGTGGCGTATGATGCTATACGCCACATATGGATTATTTTTTTTTCCAAAACAGTCAACATTTTGGGTCATCTCGACACCTACGCATAGTATATCGTGCTATACGCCATGTATAGGGCCACAATCCGAACTACCCAAACTATTCAAATTAAATCAACCAACAATTCATTATCACCTTATTTTTACACAAAACTATCATAATGGTAAATGCACAAATTAACCACTATCTAAAATCTCAAAACCACTATTCAAAATTCATTCGACTCCTTCGGCTTGTACCACCCGAACTACAGTACCCGAGTGCTTGCGACAGTGTTGCCGTCCAAACCTAAACTCCCTTCGGGTGCCCCGGGTACCCTTAAATAAAGGTTAGGTTGATAAGACCATTTTGCATAACAGTGACTAGGATGCCACCATACTTATGTGATGTATGTTGGGATGGCGGGAAAAGCGTCCAACCATACAAAATAACCCTTATTATGGATCTCAATAACCTTTTGGAAAATAATTCTGGGATTCTTAGTTATATTATTAATTAATATATAAATATATTATTATTATTATTATTATTATTATTATTATTATTATTATTATTATTATTATTATTATTATTATTTCTTTCGATCTGCCTTGATCATCTTCCAATTGCATTTTCAAACCCTAATTTTGCAAATTCTCCAATTCATCTCGTCAAATCGGAGCAATTGTCGATGGGGAAGATTCCGGTGAAGATAAAGTCGGTTGTGTACGGCCTATCGCCGTTTCAGCAGAAGGTGATGCCGGGCCTCTGGAACGAATTAGCGCACAAAATGACTCACAAAGTCACCGAGAATTGGCTCAACGCCGCCCTTCTCGTCGGACCTATCGTCGGCGTTTACACGTAAGTATCGATCGCCGTATCACCTTCACCGATTCCGATTCGATTCATATGTGTATGTTTGTTTATTTTAATTAGGTAAATTGGATTTTAATAATCAAAATATCTATTTTTTATATTTGATTTGGACCCGATTCGGAAATGAAGAAGCATAAAAGCTAAGTCGAGACTAAAATAGACACAAATCGAACGTAAAAAGTGAAAGTAGTATGGATTATTATTATCGAATAGTTTGGATTAATAAAATCCAATTTACCTTTTAATTATAATAGTATATAGCCTAATCGTTTGTTTACTTAGCTTGTGATTGAATAATTACAGTGTGTTTATGGGTATGTGATAGCAGTTTAACTATGGATTCGTATATTGCAATGGTGGTGCGTTTGTGATTATGCGTTCTTTACTGGAATTCTGTTGAAATATATTTAAAGTAGAAAACTGCATTCTTGGTTTTGAATCGGGTGCTATCTTTAACATGGTTTTTTGTACTATAATATATAAGAAAGCTTAGAACAGGAGACAAAACACGTGTTTGAGTGAGGGTGCTATCTTTAACATGGTTTTTTGTACTAGCTGTTGAATATGCTATTTGTGTGTGCAGATATGTAAGGAGTTACCAGGAAAGGGAGAAATTGGAGCATAGGTACTAAACACGTGTTTGAGTGAGGGGCCGTACGGGACAAAGGTCAATGCCTCTTCCCATTAAATAACTGAGGATTAACTTTCATTCTTGATTAATAATGTGTTTTATGGTGATCATGTATTTGTTAATCTCCTAAACATTCTTTTTTCGGTTTTCATTCATGTTTCTTATTCTTGCATTTTATCATACAACTTTTTTATAACAAAATAGAAATACCAATTTTGTTATGGTTTTATTATTGTGCTTCGACAGAAAGAACATTGCTGAATGTTGGTGATATTCTGCAGCAGTGTCAAAATGTAAAGGTTGAGTAACATTTTATACCAGTTGTTTTCTAGCAGACTGAAACAAGTCGGGCTAGGTTGAACTGAAACACTTACTTGAAAAATAAAACAGCCTGGACCAACCATTTGTAGATAAAAGTATAAAACAATGCAGCCCTGACTAACCATTTGTAGATAAAACAATACATGTTACAACATGCATAGTCATTTGCAATCAGGTAAAACGGGTTGAAAGTCGCCTATAAGTACAGTCCAAAGGTGTCACTCACCTAATGCATACAATCTATTGATTTTCTTTTATTTAAATATTTATATTATCAGAATAAAATTATTTTTGGATTCATTGTTAACTTGATATTTTAATGCACATAGATAAAAACTGCTCACCCATCAAATGTTACCCTAGCTTGTGTGACCAACCTAAGGGGGTGTTTGGGATTGCTTTTCAAAACGCCTTATTGACTTATTAACTTTTTCAATAAGTTAATAAGTTAGTATGAACTGACTTATTAACTTATTTCCCTCACAATCATCACATTACCAAACACTATAAAATGACTTTTTAATTTTTTAAAAGTTAAAAAGTAAAAAGTTGGTAAAAAAGAGCACTCCCAAGCACCCACTAAGAGTGGTACTCAACTCAACTTATAATACATCTTAGGGGCTGTTTGGCAGCATCTGAATCAACCTCTTAACGGTTTAGATGTCTGAATAGTTCAGCACTTAATGGTTCAGACTGTTTGTTTCGCGAGCAAATGTCTGAATGGTTCTGACATTTGTCTCTGAATAGTTAAGCATTATATTAATGTTGAATGTTAAGAGGTCTAATGCTGAATGGTTAAGACCTTTTATCTGAAGTGATCAGACATTTGTTTTTGAATAGTTAAATGATATACTAGCTTTTAATGGTTTAGACCTCTTAATGGTTCATCATTTAATGGTTCGGACCTCTTATTGCTTCAACACTTAATCATTCAGAAATTGTCAAACAGCCACTTACTAAAGTATTTTCATTAAGGTATTTAGATTTTAATAGAAAAATACTAAATCCTTTTATAGTTATAGAGTTTTTGTTAAAATAAACTGTCTACAAAGCTAATTGTACATGCTTGATTACAAACAATATTACTTTCTGTAGCAGTCATATTTTAAACCTTTATATAAAGATATATGTTTTAACTATTACTTTTTAGAAAAGTTTCATGGAGTTTTCAAATTCAAACCTCTAGCAATAATCTTAAAAGAGTTTATACTACCATTTAACTAAACCGCTGAAATTGATGACGAAAGCATGCTATTAAACTAGTATCCCGATTTATCCTAAGGGTTACCAAATTTGTGTTCTCACTTTCTAGTGTTTTATCATAATATATGCATTGCACTCTTACATTAACGCAGCTAAAGGAGTACATAAGGTTTAAAATCACCACAACTAAATGAGTAAATAATTCTTAAACTTGTAAATACACTTAAAATATTAGAAACCAATTATAAATACAAAGTTTGTTACAAAGACACTAAAAAGCCACTGTAAAATAGGTGTAGGATATGATAGTACTTGTAGATCATTTAGTTGTAATTAAACTGATATAAAGATTGTATAATGATTGTGTATTGATTGTGATAAATATTAGAGTACAATAGGGTCATATATATCGATCTATACAAGGGTACTAGGGCTGGCTGCTATATGCCATGGGTCGGGCCTAAATAACCTAAGTATATCAACTAATACTCCCCCTCAAGCTAAGGTCGGGACCAACTCTTAGCTTGGACTTCAAGAATAGAAAACGATCCGAAGACATTGGCTTTGTGAACACATCAGGAATTTGATCCTTTGTAGATATGAACCGGACAGATAACTTCCTTTGAGTAACTTTCTTTTGAACAAAGTGAAACTCTACTTCCACATGCTTTGTCCTAGCATGGAAAATTGGATTAGCAGAAAGGTATGTGGCTCCCAAATTGTCACACCATAGAATTGGAGCCGAAGGCAGCGAGACACGAAGTTCTGTAAGTAGTGTTTCAAGCCAGGTCAATTCAGCCACCGTATCAGCCACGGCCTTGTACTCAGATTCAGTGGATGACCGAAATATAGTCTTATGTCTTCTGGTTGACCATGAAACTAGATTTGACCTGAGATAAATAGCATATCCTCCTATGGATCGACGGTCATCCGAGCACCCAACCCTGTCCACATCAGAGAAAGCGGTCACGGGTGGTCTAGTAACATCCGTGTAGGCATGCAAAACAGGAGATGAGGAGCTAGAAATTAAAAGACCATGATCCGCAGTCCCGTGTAGATATCTTAAGATGCATTTTACAGCTGACCAGTGATTGTCAGGAGGGGAATGCATGACTTGGCAAACTTTATTAACCGCAAATGTTATATCAGGCCGTGAAAGAGTAACATACTGTAATGCCCTAACCTTTTGTCGGTATTTTACTTGGTCATCAAAAAAGAGCTATCATTGAGAGAGAGTAGCAGCACCTGTGGTGCAAGGTGACGGAACCGATTTGGACTGAGATAAGTTTGCACGGTCCAGTAATTCATTAATGTATTTGCGTTGTGAGAGAATGAGATCAGAACCTTGACGAGCCACCTCAATGCCTAGAAAGTAAGATAAGGGCCACATGTCTTGTATTGGGAACGATTGGCTGAGACGTTGCACCACATGATTAATGGTCTGGTTGTTGTTATCTGTTAAAATAATGTCATCGACATACACTAGCATATACATAAGTGTCCCTATTGCCGAAAAAATAAACAAAGAGGAATCCGTTTTAGATCACCGAAAACCGAGAGCAGTCAAGGCAGACGAAAACCTGCCAATCCACGCCCGAGGTGCTTGTTTGAGACCATACAAGGATTTATGTAAGAGGCACACATGGTTCAGTTTATGAGGGTCAACAAACCCATGTAGTTGTTTGAGATACATTGTTTCCTTCAGATCACCATGTATGAAGGCGGTTTGAACGTCAAGCTGTGGTAAGGACCATCGTTTGGTAACGGCTAATGATAAAACAACCCGGATTGTGGTGGGTTTCACTACAGGACTAAAGGTTTTTGTGTGGAATATACCAGGTTGTTGACTGAAGCCTTCTACAACCAGACACGCCTTGTAGTGCTTAATGTGCCCATGTTGGTTGCGTTTGACTTTTTATACCCATTTGCAATCAGCAACATTGGTGTTTGGAACACGAGGGACCAAGGACCACGTACCATTACAGATAAGAGCGGAATATTCATCCGCCATGGCCTTACGCCGGTGAGCTTCTCGGTTGGCAATGGCAAAGGTGGTAGGTTCTGTGTTGGTTGTAGTGGAGGTATGAAAGGAATAGGGATTGTAGGGTTTGGTTTGTTTGGGTTTGGGGCGGAAGTTAGGTGGTCGTTGGCGTTGTATGGGAGGCGGGGGTGGTGGGGTGGTGTAGGCAGAGTAGGCGGTGAGGAGGGTGGTTGGGCAGATTGTGTAGTTTGGTGTTACGGCTGGTCAGGTGGTGTAAGGCCCTGATCCCAGGAAACCTCACGGTTGGTCATTCACAGCAAAACATAGATTTAAAACATTCGTTTAGATAAACATTATACATTAAGTTTCAACCCATTACGACATAATTCTAATAAAATGTTAACATTGTCTTTAAAACATCAAATAGTCTTTAAACAAAAGGTCTTCTTAATAATCTTCTTAATCAGGGATGCCAGTCTTCAGTTGCCAAGAAGCTTTGCATCCATGCCCTCATCCTTCTAAGCCCAACAGCTCACCTGTCAAACTAATATGCATACAAAAGTCAGTTTCGCTGAGTGAGTTCTAGGTTTATTTTATCAGATATCATTTAGTGAGGCATGTTAACTTTCTCATTCTAAAATAGTCATCACATGAACAAACATTTACTATACACAGACTGTCCTTTATCAATACTTTATCATTAAGGCTTTCGCTTATTTATTTTCTATACTCTTCTTTATCCGTCAATTTCCAGTTACTATGTCTCGGGATCTACCCAAGGGCTAGACCCCCCGCTTGTGATGAACACAAGACTTTACTTTATCCATGAGAGCACAACAAATGCAACTCTCCTTTATCCTTTGCTTGCAAGACTTTACTTTAGCAATGGTAAATTGTTATGAGCTCAATAACATTTTGTTCAGTTTCACTTTCATCTTTAGTTATACATATACTTATACATGTTAAGAATCAACTCATAGTCCATATATTCACATTCTTCAACAAAAGAATACAAACAGTATAACCAACCCTCCGCGGGACAGCGGGGGTTCGGGGGCGCCAACCCCTGATAGCAGGGTTCTAGGGGCAGCAGCCCCTAGTGGGGTCCAAGGGGCAACGCCCCTGGCTGGGGTCGGGCTCGCATGGCAGTTTCGCTGCCAGTTTCGCATGGCAGTTTCGCTGCCAGTTTCGCTGCTAGTTTCGCCCAACTTTCATTGGAATTCCCTAGATTCGCTGAATCTATAGATCTACCTATGCACTTGCGAAACTACCTGCGAAACTATAGTTTCGCAGGAAGGAGATTGTCTTAGTTTCGCAGAATGAATCCACAGTTTCGCAGGAAGAACAGACAGTTTCGCTGGACGTATAAAAATGACGAACCAGCTCATTTTTAACCCAAAATCTCAACTTTTTACGTCCAAATCCTTAGTTTTTCATCCATTAAACTATATCTAAGCTTTTTACATGATTTCATACGTAAAAATGTGACCTTTATATGATTCTTTGCAACTTTTAAAAACCCATAACCCTAAAATCGGGGTCTGACCTATAGAGGCGTTTAGAGGATGATTCTTACCTGGATTTCTTGCTCCTTTCTCGTGGTTTGATGCTCTAACACTCAGATCTTCAATCTCTTAACCAATGAAGCTCCAAATCTTGAGTTTTCTTCACTTTCTCTCTCTACTCTCTCTCTAGAAAGTTGGTGGCTAGGGTTGCAAATGAGAAAGATTATGGCTGGTTAGGTGGTTTAAGTGGCTGATTATGGGCCTTTAACCATTTAAATCTTTTTGCCCATAAGACTAATTTGGTCCATAACCCATTTCTTTCCTTTATTTTTATTAAATATCCTTTAACTAAGCCCATTATTATTGAATGGCTTGTTTCGATTTTCCGGGGCGTTACAGGTGGAGTAGGTGGAGAGTGAGGTGGCAGTGGGGTTGGTTGTGTAGTTTGGTTTTGTGGGTGGTTAGGTGGAGTAGGTGGAGATGGAGGTTGGTGTTGGTTGTAACGATCAAAGGCTGGAACTGCAGACGTCGGTGGTGTTGTGGAACGACGAGAGTAGGTATTAGTAGTGTGGTTGGTGGTTTGTGTAGAAGTAGGGCAAACGGGTGGTGGTAAGGTGGTGGGTGGAGATTCCATGTTGGTGTGTAAAGGAATGGAATCCATGGGATAAGAGGAAACGTATGGGTTGGGTGAGGTGGGAGGCTCGAATACCAAATTAAACTTGTATAAAGATTGTATAATGATTGTGTATTGATTGTGATGAATATTAGAGTACAATAGGGTCATACATATAGATCTATACAAAGGTACTAGGGCCGGTTGCTATATGCCATGGGCTGAGCCTAATATAACCTAAGTATTTCAACTAATAGTTGTGGTGATTTTAAACCTTACGTACTCCTTTAGCTGCGTTAATGTAAGAGTGCAATGTGTATATTCTGATAAAACACTAGAATTTGAGAATACAAATTTGGCAACCCTTAGGATAAATCGGGATGCTAATTTAATAGCTCGTTTTTGTCTTCAATTTCAGCTGTTTAGTTAAATGGTAGTCTAAAGTCTTTAAAGATTACTGCTAGAGGTTTGAATTTGAATTTGATTGAAGATATATCTTTCCTGATTTTTTATTTTAGTTTGTAATATTTTTATTTTTATTTTAGTGTAGCTTTTAATTTTAATTTGAAATTTATTTGTTTTTATGAACTAATTAATTTTTTTTAGTAATATGGTGTGATGTGAATTGACATTATATGATTAGTAGGTATTTGATGTGGTGTGGTGTGAGCACCCTCCACCCTAATAATTCCAACCGCTCGTCTTCTTAAAGTGAGTTTGTGTCATGAATTTCTTCTTCAATTTGCTGGGCCCTAACCTGTGCTCTTTCTCAGATTTGCACACCATAGAGCCCACGGCTCCACACACTTGAAGTTTTACGTGTTTATGAATTGATTTTGCTTCAATGAAACAAATAGCACACCAATAGAAGTTTAACACAAACGTGATAACTGAAAAAGTGTCACACCAATACAATTTAATTAAGAATTTAATTATCAACTTACTAATTCTAATATTTTATTAACTTACTATTTCTAATAATTTAAATAGTAACTCCCTTGTACGAGAGAGTTTACTGAAGCTAAGAGTATAACTTTTTGTTGCACTTTGTTGCCGGTGGCGTAACCGCCGCCCGTGGTTGCGTTTCCTCAAGGCCGGCAATGTTGTGGCTTGAATGTCGCCGGCGGCAGTCAGATCTTGCATGGGTTTGCCTTTTGCTTCCCCCCCTCCGCTGGTACCATGCCGATCGCCTCTTCCACCTAATGATGGTGTTGGTGTTGGTGGGGGTTGTATATTCTCTACCTCCGCGATTCTTTTTCCTCTTTGCCGCCGGTGCCTCGCCCTTGCGTGGCCCGTGTGCCGGCCGACGGTGGTGCAACGTAGTGTTGCCTTTCCTGATGTGTAACAATGGCAATGATTGTTGGGCCGTCGAATGATGATGAAGAAGGGCTCATTTGAGGCGAGGAACATATCTGAACTCGATTCGTTGTTGGATTTTTGTTTGAGATGTTAAACAGATGTATGTTGTCGATGATGATGGCCAACGGCTCATTCGAGACTTTAAACGAATATGGGTTGCATTCGTTGTTGGTGTGTTTTCAATGATGATGAGCAATGATTTATCTGAGACGATTAATATGAATCTAAGCTCCATTCTATGTTGGTGTGTTCATTTGAGTTGTTGATTTAATGCTCAAACCTTCATGTGATACACTGTATTTTAATTCCCCTTTTTTGATTTTAAGAAGGATACGTTTAAAGAAATTCTAGTCAATTACGTAAATGGTCCATGTGGTTTATTCAAAATAACAGGTTTGGGTACTAAGGTTTCAACAGGTTTGGGTATTGTGATTTCAATTTGTAACGAGTTAAGGTATTAGTACTAACAGACGTTATCTTTTCTGTTAAATCTAAGGGTATTTTTGTCTTCTCATTTTACAAGGTCTCTTATGTAATTTAGAGGGATTGTTTGTGTCACTTAATATAAATAAATGACTATTTGTGTAATTTAATAATTATATATACACATATATGTATTAAATTATCCCTTAGGTGCAGACTCATTTCACCACCACCACCACCGGCAACCATCGCCGGCCACCTCCTCCGGCCACCATATCGTCACATCATCCTCACTACCACCATCGTCTTTAGCTCGTGAAATGAAACAACAACACCATCTTCATCGTCATCTTCACCACCACGGCACCACCATTACCGCCACCACACACATCAATCGCATCACCATCACATCCTTACCACCATCTCACCATCATCATCATCATCGCGCCATCACCATCATCTCACCATCATCATCAGGTCATTACCACCATCTCACCATCGTCATCGGGTCATCACCACCATCTCACCATCATCATCGCATCATCACCCACCCCTCGCACCATCCATTGCTGCTCTGTATCCATCGAACCACCAGTGCTACTGGTTTTGACCTTGGGCTCAAAGCTCTATCAA
The DNA here is from genome assembly GCA_025506505.1 of Flaveria sonorensis. Classification (NCBI taxonomy): domain Eukaryota; kingdom Viridiplantae; phylum Streptophyta; class Magnoliopsida; order Asterales; family Asteraceae; genus Flaveria; species Flaveria sonorensis. Next base: position 55,155,337 of record CM046434.1, read on the forward strand.
CAAGCCCTAAAAGTCAAAAATCCCCAATTTGGGTTTTAGGGTTTTTGATAAAATGTTTGTCATCGAATGTGTGTGGTAGGACAAATTGGTTGTAGTGGTGGCTTCGTCTGACCAAGGTGTGTGGGTGGCGATGGTGGAGGTGGGAAGAGAAGAAAGGGGCGGTGGAGAAATGGTTGGGGTGGTGGTCAAACGTGAGGGGAATGAGGGTGGTGGGTGGGTGGAGTTTGAGTTAAGTATTATTTTTATTTTAGGGAGAATGACACAAATGGTCTCTAAAATAAAAAGAGAGATAAATTACAAATTAGTCCCTTAAACGGTACTTTAGTTATTTTATTTAAATTTAACAGAAAACATAACATCTGTTAGTGTTAATATTCAAACTCGTTACAAAATTGAAATCACAATACCCAAACCTGTTACTTAAAACCTTTAATAATCAAACCTGTATTTTTGGATAAACAATAGTTACCGTTTACATAATTAACTCAAGAAGTATTGAACATCATTATTGAACATCATAAAGATTGTTCTAGATTTGATTCTTGACTTTACAGTTTGCTTTTTACGAGAGTTTTTTCTTAAGTTTGAAAATTATTTATCAAATTGGTGTAGTTGGTAAAATATTTACTAAAATTGTGTAGTTAAAAAAAAAATTTGTTTTTCACTTTTATATTATTGGCTACTTATTTAAATGTTATTTATACTTATAGGATAATATCTTTAAATTTTAAAAATTGTTTTTTATTTGAATTGAACTTTTTTTTATAATTTTCTAGCAATTTTTTTAAGTTTTTTTCTAAAACTATAAGAAAATAATCCAAATGTTAGATTATTGTATTAATATAAAATTATATTTTATTTCATGCAACATTTTAACCAGAGATGTAATATAATTTTATTTAAGTTTCGTTTGCTTTTTATCGTTTCTATTATACTTTTTTTCTAGAATTTTTTTTCATTCGTGTAACAATTTAGAAAACGTTCTTATAGATATTATTCTTTGCACATAATCTAACATTTCTAAATGAATACTATAATCTAACATTTTAGAAAAGGTTCTTAGAGTTTTAGAAAAGACTTAAAAAGAACTTCAGGAAGATTATAAAAAAAATTAATTTAAATAAAAAACAATTTTTAAAATTTAAAGATATTATCCTATAAGTATTAAATAACATTTAATAAGTAGCTAATAATAATAGGTGTGAGAAACAAAAAAAATCAAAACTACACTATTTTGATAAATATTTTACCAACTACACCATTTTAATAAATAAAATTACCAATTATAAACTTCTTTTTACTGTATCTGACAGGTTAGTTTTATTATTATTTTGTCAAAGTTCATCACAACTTTGTATTTCTATTTTATATTACTCTTAAATATATTATATTTATTATTTTTTTATTGACGCATATGTATGATATTGATTATCAACATTCTCATATCATTTATACAGGTTTGAATAAAATTATTTTGTACAAATAAAGTAGTTTTATGTATTGAAACAGTGAAAATTTATCGTTTTACATTATGGGTTAGATTTTAGGTTTTTATCTTTTATTTTTGATCTAACAAGCTTAAATTATTACATATATCGAATTATCAATATATCTAAATTCATTAATTAAATAACTAAATAATTGCCTAAATATGTAATTAAATAAAAAAGTAACGTTGCTAATCTATATTAGTTAACAAATTAGTTTCATAATTACTTGCACGATTTGAAAACAAAAAACTAAAAGTACTTTATTTAATGCTAATCATCATAAATCTTGATTTTATTTTCTTTGTTTCAATATGTTATTACTGTTAATATTCGATACAACCCATCAAAATATATCGCAACAAGTGATAGTTAAAAATGCTAAAACTTCGTTTAAAAAGTTTGTGTAGACATTTATCATTCTAACATTTTATAGCTTTTTAAATATAAATTCAATAGAATAACGAATACGATGTTAAAATAGCGAATACAATGTTACGACATGTTCTATCTTTAACTTTTTTTTCTTTAACCGAAACTTTTTAATTGTGTCGGTCAGGTAGCAAGGCGCGTGTAAATAAAAACATTATTTGAAAATAAAGTTTATCTTCTAACCACTTTCGTTGCACCTCAAAGCATGAATTCACATTGCATCTTGCTTCAACAAAAAAAAAAAAAACCAACAAATCGATTTAGAAAAATGTTCCAAACGAAATAGTGACGATAGTGGCAACGGGCGGTAGAAGGTTGCCTAAAAACATTAATGTCTCACGTTCGTATTTTTATTTACGTGTCCGTATAAATTCGAGTCCGTCTATGTTCCTACGTAAATTTTGTTTAGAAACGAGTCAGGTAAATATAATACGTTTTCATTCGGTGCTATAAGTCCAAGTTATTTTATGTTTCAACATAATTTTACTTCAGAAATGAGTCAACGCAATTGCAATTTATACTTTATCATGCGGACAAGCGGCACGTGCTTTTTATGTACGTTTGAAGTTGGTCCACGTTTCAACATAATTATTGTTTGGAAAAGAGTCGGGCTAATTATAATAGGTTTTCATTCAATGATATAAATTCAAATTACTATACTTTTTGACGTAAATTTAATTCGGAACCGAGTGAGGTTGATTGTATTCTATATTTTATCATGCTGCGCATAACGCCGCCGCAACGCGTGACAGGTAGAAAACTAGTAATACACTAAAACGGATTAATTCAACAAAATCATTAAAAATAAGATTTAACTCAGTAGAATCATAGTTTCTACGTAACCATTAAAAACCATTATCGAAAAACCAATGATTTACATGATAGCCTTCAATAAATTATGACAAAAAATCAATAGAAACATTGTTCAAACTTAAGACAGTTTCAATGAAAACGCCACCGGAAAGAAATGAGCCCTTTTCAACTGCACCACCTTAAATGTAGAATCGTTAATTTTTCTTCATGTGGTATTTAGGATTTAGAATAAGTTTAACTTTTTTTATGAGTAAAATGTTATTTTCGTCCCTTACGTCTTGTTAAATTTATCATTTCAATCCAAATTTTTTTTTTGTCATTTCAGTCACTGTAGTTTACCAAAATTTATCAATTTCATCAACTCCCCTAACTCTTTTAAAATCTTCGTTAAATATGAGGGTATTTTAATCTTTTTCAACATTCTAATAATCCAATTAAAACAAATTAATCAATTAATATTCAATTAAAACAAAAAAAAACATATAAAGCGACTAGTGAGACGGACACTTCGATTTAGATTCTTCAATTAATTATAACTCATGTCGTTCAATTTATGTCTGCTTTGAGATTTCAATTAATCTTTATATTTTGTTCTGACGTGTACATTTATTCGATTGAGATGTACTGATTAAGGTTTGTTGTTGTCACATTTTATTTGATTGAGGTCTGTTGTTGTCACGTAAGTTGTAACATTACGTAACAACAGCAAACCTCAATCAAATAAAATGTGACAACAGTAGATCTCAATCGAACAATGATACACTTTCAAACAAAACATGAAAATCAATTAAAATCTCACAACAAAGCTCAAATCGAACAATGGTGCACTTACAAACAAAACATGAAAATCAATTAAATTCTCACAACAAAACTCAATTGAACAACATAAATTAGAGTTAATCAAAACTTTTAACGGAGATTTTAACAAAATTGGTGGAGTGGATGCAAATGTCAACATTTGATAAACTACAGTAATTAAAATGACAAAAAAAAGATTGAAATAAAAAATTTAACAAAACATCAAGAACGAAAATAACATTTACTCTTTTTATTATTATTATTATTATTATTATTATTATTATTATTATTATTATTATTATTATTATTATTATTATATTATTATTATTATTATTATGTTTTGGTTCTAGCCATGAATAAACATTATGTAAGACATGTGACCTGAATTAATACCTATATTTAGCTGTCAAATGTAAAACAAAATCAAGGTCTAACCTATGTGTCAGCCAATAATTAACAAAACAACAATGATATCAGGCAAACAACATCAGGATCACAAGAAAATGAATCAAAACACAGTGCATTCGAGTTCAAGACACAAGGTATTCGTTCAGCACATTCCATTAAACCAAAAACTAAAAGAAGGAAAAGCAATAAAAATGGTATCTTAAGCAACTGCATCTAAGAAAGCTCGCCCTGGTTGACGGTCAGCAAGAGGTCCATGGCATCCAAGAAGCTGGCATTACAATACACATGATTACAACTTTTGTCAGAAACGACATTACAAGATAATAACTATCTTGACCACAAGCTTAGCGCTCGAAGCAAAACAAACAAAAAGGTTAAATAACAATATCGTTATTTTATAAAAGGCATAGATTCACTGAGTGTTCGTCCACCAAAACCTAAGGGTGGAACTGTTAAAACTGAATGGTTCCTGTACCAACGTAACCTGACTGGTTTTGTTTGTTGTTTTCTAAGACCATAGGCTCATAATTTTAGTTAAAACCAGACCTTGAACACCCGTAAGCCTCATCATGAGAACATATGTATAAATCACATACTTCTTATCTGAAGATAGACAAAGAATTACCTTGGCATTAACACCATCAGAAACGATACGGTTCTCAGACTTCCATTGGATATAGTCAGTGCGACTAAACTTTGTGAATCCCCTGTGACGACAATGCAAAGATTACAAACGTTTAGTAAAACAGCTAACAAATAAATGACTTCAAAACACTATGTGACCACACAAATATGATTCAAACAAACTCATACCACTTCCTGCTGACAATAATCTTTTGACGCCCGGGGAACTTAAACTTAGCACGACGAAGGGCCTCCTGAGCATGCTGACCGTTACCATCTTTGCATCTAACAGAAAGAAGAACCTGACCAATGCTAACACGAGCACACACACCCTGTGGTTTACCAAAAGCACCCCTCATGCCAGTTTGGAGCCTATCAGCACCAGCACACGACAACATCTTGTTGATCCGAAGCACATGGAAAGGATGAACCCTAACCCTCAAGTGGAATGCATCTTTACCAGCAAACTTTGTCATGTACTTGTTGCAAGCAATGCGGGCTGCTTCAAGTGCTTCACTGGACACATTTTCTTTCTCCCAACTGACCAAATGCACACAGAACGGGAACTCATCTACTCCCTTTTTCTTCATTCCAACATCGTAGATCCTGATCTTTGGATCTGGAACACCACGGCAGTATCGAGACTTTGGGTATGGCTTGTTCTTGATCTGCCTGTAACATCTGGCTGGTCCTGAAACAGATATTACATTACAGATTCAGTGATTTATAAAACATATCAACATGAACATATCAAAGCTAACATTTCAAGCTCAAAAAACTAAAGCTATCGTCTAGGAACTTCGATTACCAGTAAAGAATTACAAAATGTCACATTACAAATCCAGTGAATTATCATATAAATCGGTACAAACACATCAAACCTAACATTTTTAAGCTCATAACAATAGCAAAACTCATAAACATATATCAAAACCAAGAGCCAAATCATCTCAAACTTCAACTATCAGTAAAGAATCAAAAGTTTACATGACATATCCTGTGATTTTTCAAATCAAATAAATCAGCATCAATGTCTCAAGACTAACATTTCAAGCTCAAAACAGCTGCTAATTTCATGAACATATATCAAAAACTAAAGCCAAATTTCAACTACCAGTAAAGAATAACAAGCATTACATTACAGATCCAGTGACTTATCAACTAAAATCAGCACGAACGTTGCAAACATAGCATTTAAAGCTCAAAACAGTAGCTAATTTCACGGATTATATCGAAAACAAACCGCAAATCGAAATGCACAAATGGAAACGCTTACTTCTTCCCATGGCGAAAATCTGGTTGATTTGCAGCGTCAACCCTACACCGAAAACCCTAAAGTAGAGATGAAGAAATGGTGGTTTATAGTGGGCTAGACAAAGTCTAACAGCTGGTTACTGTGGGTGGGCCTATGTTGTTTGCGTGTTCTAGTGGGCTTTTAGGTTTGAGCCCACTTCCTTCGTATCCAAATGGACCAAATCTAGAGGTTACCAAAAAAAAAAAAAAAAAAGGTTTGAATTTCCGAACCGGTTTAGAACCCGTTATTGAACCCGAAAAAGAAAACAAACTGGTTCATAACTGGTTTTGACCACTAAAAGAAATAATAATAGTTAATACGTCTTTTTTTTATAATGGGATATTGAACTGGCTGGTTTTTGGTTTCTTTTACTATTTTGACATACAGTGTTGGTATAAATATGTAGCATTTGAAAGATGAAATGTCTAATTTACTCTAATTTTTTAAAAGTATTCGCACTAGCTTCCCCATTCTCATTCTAATATTTACACTAAAAACATTACTTTTTCTTTTTTGTTTTTAATTAAATAATATTTTTTATATATTTATCATTATCTTTTCTTTCTCATCTACTCACAACCACTTTTCAAAATTATTAAAATGAATATGGGGATTGTACTGTTTTTCGCTAAATATGAGGATTAACAGTCTAAGATTTAGCATTTAAAAGGTGATTGTTGCTTAAGTGATAGAACAACAGTAAAAGTTAAATACCTTTTAGTGACCTTGTTGTTTTAAGCTACTTAGGAGTAATTAATGTTGTGTTCCCGAGTCTCGTTTAAGAAGGGAAATGAATGGAAAGTGAAAAATAATTATTTCCTGAGTTTTTTTTTAAAAGGAAAATGGTAAGAAACAAAAAAACGTTGTGTTTCCGGGTTTTTTAAAGGAATAAAATATAAAGAAATGAAAGGAAAATTTTCAATAATTTTCCCTTTCTAACTTTCCTTCCAAAATAGAAGGAAATGAAATGAAACACATAAAATTTTTATTTTCTTTTCATTTTCTTTGAACTCTGGAACACGAAAAATTTAAAATGTTTTTTTCTTTCTCTCCATTTATTTTCTCTCCTTAATTTCATTTTTTTTCATTTTTTTGTCTCGCTAATTTCCTTTCACTTCTTTTCTTTTCTTTTTTTTTGTTTATTAAACTCGGGAACACAACGTAAGGGAACTTTATGATACCATGTGCACACCCGAACTATCTAAACTAAGTCTATCAATAACTTACTCTTAATTCTTTTTCATCCAAACATACATAAAAACTACCCAAATTAATATGAGCAAAACCTACACCGCCTAAATTATCCTTTTACAAAAATCTACCCAACTAGGATCGATAACCATCTACCCGCAACCCTTCCACGAACCGCAACTATCCTGAGGTACCCTAGACCCTTGCCGAGGGTGCACGAGTACCCTTATAATGTTAATTTTTTTTGAAAAGTGACGATCTTCCATGTTCCCACACATAAATAAATAGAAATCCTAGCATTTTTTCCCCTTTTTTTCATACGTCTGCTTTCATTTTTTCACCTTGACTTGTTCAAAACAAAATTAACCTGGGTCTCAACAACCTATACATGTGTTAATGGGTTGAAATTTTCAGCTTCAATGCGTCAGAGAAACCCTTTTAAAACCATCTTTCTTCAAACATTTTTTGTTTTCTTGCATGGACCTTGTGAAGAAAAAACATATTTATGTATTAAAATTGAACATCGTTAATGTGATTTGCAGGTGTTGCTTTCCATTTGCTCCCTGTTAACGAACCCAAACCCTGATGACCCATTGGTTCTAGAAATCGCTCACATGTATAAGACCGACAAAGCCAAATACGAGGCCACTGCTTGTAGTTGGACACAGAAGTATGCCATGGGATGACTATATAACTTTGTGGAGCATGTTTGAATGCTCGAAATCATAATAAAATGTTAGTAAGAACTCTACTTTTATCTTCATGTGTTTGTTAAGAAACTTGGCAAGACATTGAACATGCGAGTCTCAATTTGTGTATATTTGATTTGGCAGAACGGGGACAAAATCTTATTGTAATTGTGAAATGTGATTTCCCCAACTGTTTCTCTTTGTGATGATGTTTTGTGATTTTCTCCATTTATCGGCGGTCTATGTGATGGTGTTTTCTAGCTAGCGATGTTTGATTTAAGTCGATTTAGTTATAAATGGGTTTGTTTGTGTTATCATTCAGCTTTCGGTGGGTCAAGTGGGTTATATAGCAGTAGATGATGTTTAAAGTTGTTTCTAACTGATCTTTTTGTTAAACATCTTTTTCTCAAATAAAATATAGATCTTATTATCTAGTTTGTGTTTCATGCTTGGAGGATCTCTATCACACTTTTTTTCTTCTTATCTATGTTCTTTCATGCTATTCAAAAATATATTTTCTTTCACAAAGACTTGTCGGGATAAGGGAAAAAAGAAGGCTAACCCACTATAAGGTATTTTTGGATGTTTTTAAGAGGAGGTGAGGTGGAGGAGAGCAAACATGAACGAGTTCTTGTCCAGAAATATAAAAAACGAGTGTTTTGAGTGAGATTGAGTAGTGAGGAGAGTGAGAGATGACGGTTTTCGGTGTATGTGAGTGAGCATGAGACAAAAAAAAAAAATAAGAAAGGTGTCACCTAAACATGTTTTTGATACATTTTATTGATGATGGTTTAACCAAAAAAAAAAATATTTTTGGGAGGCATTTTTAGGCTGACATGGCACACTAGCACATTTTAGTGTTCTTCATCATTGGGTGGTACGTTTTCGAGGAGTTATTGCTAAAGAACAAAAACGATGTGGTTATTTTCTATGTTCTTCAAAATTGGTTTGCATAGTTAGGGAGGGATTCTTGTCTAATAACAAAAAGAACAAGATGTTATGAGGGAAGGGTGAGAGGGTTTTTCCAAGTATTGAATGTGCATGTTGGAAAAAGAGGAGAATAGGTATCATGTGGCCCTCTTTATTATCCTAACATTGTGTGTTCTTATAACAAAAACTCCTTTGTTCATGTGTTTGTTAAAGCATCTGCAACAAAGCACCATCGTGGATTGATCCCCTTAGTGATGCTTGGCCCTTGCCCAACGAATCTACTAGTTCACGGACGTCTGGACTGATAACACATGCAATGAAGCAACATCAAGGATCGATCACCTTAGTGAAACTTGGCTCTTGTCTAATGAATTGCTAGCGCTTTCAACTGGAACAATTGCAATGTGTTATTAGAAACGTAGCAAAGAGCGAATGATGAGAAAGCAAACATATATATATGAAAACGACGCAAACATCAATAAGAAGAAAAAGAAATTAGAAGACGGTGACTGTAGGAGGGGGTGTTAAATGCTAGCTTTTTAAGAATATTAACTACCAAAACCATTCTACCTTAGTTTGAATATTAACACCTACACACGAACACCAAAAAGAAAATTAACTACCAAAACCAAATTATAACATCTAAATATATGAAGCCTAATAGAAAAGATTTTAAACATACCTAACTAAAGCTCACTAAAAGATCCACTCCCATATTCTGACAAAAAGAAAATTATTTATGTAAAACACGGACACTTCTATAGTTCTATTAAACAAGACGTATGAGAATACATTCACTTAGAAGCATGAAGTTTAAAATACAAACATCAAATAAGCTTGATAATATAACAATGCTAAAAGAACTTGATAGCAGTCCTTTTTAGACGATAATGACAATTAATAACACAAGGTAAAAATAAACGAAATAGTCCACTTCTAAATTTAAAGTTACTTGATCCGTAAATAACTTTCTTCATTTTGTTTGGTAAACACTACTTTGTCTTTTTCAAGAGGCAAACAACATTAGATGACGTCTTATTAAGAAAATAAAATGACAATAAACCCTAAGATCATAATAGTAGACAAGCAATCATCAGTGAAACTTGTAACCACATGGAGAACACATACCTAAGAAGCTTATGCTTTAATATTAGTTTCATCAATAATTTACTTTCTCACTCAAAACACAACTATCTCCTTCGTCTATTTTTAAAGGTATGTGAACTTGCAGACAACTATTCATTTCTTTTTGTAATCATTAACATAAAACATTTATATATAAAATAAAAGTCACAAACAAGGTATCTCAATTCCGGGTCTTCATACTTATGATTGGGAAGGGGAAACCAATTAGGAAAAAACCCAATCAAAAGCTCTGATAAGAAAGTTTTAAGGCGGCTTATAGAATCTCTAATTAGACATCACAATCCCTATGTGTTCTTACTAATTCTCAGAATGCTAAACCAGAAACAGTACTTATGGCGAATTGAATAACCAAAGCGAAAAATGTGGTTGAATAAGTTTGAGGTGAAAGCTTGAAGGGAAAAAAAAACAAAACAATAAAAGTCCATCGATAGAAGGCAAGGAAGCTAGGGCTACCAATGATCTTTAAACCAAGTAGTTAAAGTGAGGTACCCAAATGTCTTATTAAAATAAGTGGATGTCTTTGGTTCAAGTCTTCATTGTAACAAAAATAAAGAGGGGGTTTCAGATTGCCTGGAGGGTTTCCTTCTAAGTGTAGTCTCAGGTTCGAGGTTGGGGACAGACTGATATACGAGCTTCTCTTTGAGGACGTGCCAACCTAGTGTTCTAAGGTTTCGTACTTAAGTAATGAAGATGATCGAGTGAACCAATGCCCGTCAGTAATCCAATTAGCTGTTAAATGGGTTGAGACAAGAGATGGCTCACAACCTGCACTTCATTTGTAGGTGCTAACCAACTAACATTATGTTTTTAAACAACAAGTTAGTGGTTAGTAACTTAGTAACGTTAAATTAGTAATTATTCGTCCATATCAGGGATTGAATCCATAACTTCCAATAGAAACAAAACTTTCCACCTTCGCATTAGACTATTAGATCAAAGGATCATTTAAACCAACTAATATATACCTTTGTTTTATGATAATTATATTTAAATAGAATAAATAGAAATGAATATTAAATGAAACATTATCAAACTTACTGTTCGAACATACAAACTAAACTTTTAATAATTTTCACTGACTAGATTTATCTCCCGCGCTACGCTACGGAGTTCATATCCTTTTTTCCACAATCATAATTGAAATTAACAATTGTATACTTGCAAGCGTTGATAGAACGGGAGTGTTTAGAATCCACAGAAAAAGCGTACTTGGACACTACAACAAACAAAAGGCAAACTGCAATACGAAAAAAAAAAGAAAGAAATGACTAAAAGAGAACTAAAATAAGCGGGGGAGAAAAGAAACAAAAATAAGAAGAACACCCCCCCCCTCCCAAAAGAGATTGAACTGTGGTCGCTGTGTGATTCAGAGGCCGTGCCTAAACCACTAGGGCATCCATTATTTTTAAGTTTAGTCTCCGTAAACATATATTTATAAAGATGTTAAATCCTGAAAATTATTAAAATCAGAAATAAAAAAAGCTTGTCGTCCAATCACAGACCGTCATGTATCTAGCCAGCCAACTACCTCATGCCATCTTGTGTCTGATAATATTCCTCGATGTTCCTGCGTTGTATATATATAATAATAACATAAAACAATTTTACAAAAAATTAGTAATATATGTTTGTTACTAATAGTAAAAAAAACTATAATAAATTTTAATTAGTGATTAAATATTTTGTTATGGTATTGAGACCAAGACTTAATAAAAGCAAAAATATATTTAGAAAATCCTATTACATATATCTTTGCTACTTCCCAGGAATATAAAATACATAAGGAATCAAACACTATTATTATTGTAAAAGTAATCTCATCTCTTTACATTTACACTTATGTGTATATAGAAAATAAAAAGAGAGAGAAATATCTTAAATAGTAAGTAGAAGTTATGTACGTGGACCAATCTTTTTTTTTTTTACTATTCATGTAGTTGTAAAATATATATTATACAAATATCAAATACCACTTAGTAAAATACAACTTGATAAAACAATCAAAAGATACAACTTCTACAGTATGCAATCCCTAATGTCGATGACTTTTAAGAGAATTTGGTTTTTACACGATGGCATGCTTCAATTCACTTTCAATGTTTGATTTTAAGAATATTTTACTTTTATAATTAACTTTTTATCTTGTTTTTTAATAACTTTCAAAGTATAATATTCGTTTAAATATCAAATATGCAGTTGCATGTTAAGTTTTATTTGCATTTTTTTATAAATCTATTCAAAACCGAACCGAACCGAACCGAATATAATATTTCTATTTTTTTCACAGTAAAATAATTTTTTTATAGATTCGGAACGTTGCTACATCATCATTTCTACTTATATATTCTATATAAATTCTATTCAGAACCGATCCCATTTAGCACACGGCCAGAATGCATGAATCAGTTATCATATAATTTTTATTTCACCTACTTTAGTATTTTAAATATTACTACTAAAATAAAAGAGTTTTCAATGAGGTCACGTGTCACTGGTGTCACCATCATATTTCTTTTCACCAAAATTTTTCCTTTTATCTCTCCTATCAAATAATTACATTAATTAATAATAATATTATTTAAGTTTTCCTAGATTAAAAATAGTTTTTTAATAAATTAAAAAAAAAATCTTTTTATTAATGTTAGTTATAAAGAAACCAATAATTATAAAATAAGAATTTTTCCAAAACTTTAAAATTATTTTGAAAATACGAAACATTTTAAAATTAGTGTTTTAAAAAGTAAATTTTATATAAACAAACATTAATTATATTAGAGTTATAATAAGAAAGTTTTTAAAAATTACATTTTATAACATGCTTTATTTTGAAAAAATATTTTAATTTTATTTGAAAAAAACAAAAAGTTTTAAAACAAAAGTTGATGTCATTGTTCTATTAGTTATAGTTTGTACTCATACGTAATTTCAATCATACCATATTTTAGAATATCAATTTATTCAACAAAATTTTATCTATAGTAAATTATGCGGACAGTCCTGGGATATGTACGTATTGCAACTTTAGTTCCACTTTCAAAAATTATAGATGTGGGTCTGAACTATGCAAAGAGTGCACTGATACGAGTGTGTTGGAATAGTGTTTTAAGTGTCTGAACGTTAAATATTACGTATGATTATTTGTTTTTATGCATGTGATTGAGTTGAATAGGTTAACTATGAGTTGGAAGTGATTTTGTAGGTAAAACAAGCAAGTTGAAAGCTTACATGATGAAACAAGGCATTGGAAGGTCAAGAAACAAAGTTTCAAAGTGCGGCAGAAAGGCTTCCATCGTAGTCTACTGTAGCCACCGTAGACTATGCCAGCTCAAGAAAAAAATAAGCAGAAAGCCCCCTAGCGTAGGCTACGGTGGCCAGCATAGCCTAAGCTAGGGCACTTTTGAAAGCCTATAAAAACGCGTTTTGTTATGTTTCAGCAACCACTTGCCCCCCCCCCCCCCATTCGACCTAGATTGATTTGAGACGAACTTTAGGAGTTTCTAGGCCTGAAATTCATCATTCCAACTTTCAAAAACAAGATACAATCATCTGGAATGCAAATCAACAACGGTTTTGAAGATCATTCAAGAACGATGGGCGGCTAATCTTCTCGTGATCTACTTCGGGTATTAGGTTTTGTGTGATTAGGTTTTTGTTTATGTTTAACTTTGTTGGGATTAAACTTTAGAATTTGTTAAGTTCTTTCATAAGTTTAACTTGTGTGTTGGTTATTTAAACAATGATTTTGGAAAACTTTTATGTGAATATTATTTAATCTTCCGGAAATTATATGATTACAAGTTTTGGTTTTTAATTGAATTGACATCGTGTATTAAGACATATTAAGTCTTGATTATCGATCTCACTTAATCCTCGCACGTACAGAATCCCTATTAAGGATTTTTCATAAAGTTGAATTAAACAATTACTGAAAACCAAACCTAGATCCGAAGTGGATTACTCTTTCTTATAATTGTTTTCTTAACCAAGTTTGATTATTTTCAATTTGTTTTCTTAGTTAATTTGTAATTATTTCAAAAATACAATTTTCATAGCCAAGAGGCAATAGTTTAATTAATTTAATAATTTGGTTATTTGTTTTCATATAAATCAAAGTACAACACACCGACCACTAATTTCACGAGGATCGACAACCCTACTTACCCTAACTAGTTTAAGGTGAATAGGAACATATAATTTAACATCTTATTTGATTGATGCTTCGACATCGATCAAATTTTGGCGCCGTTGCAGGGGAATCGGTGCACTTGGTGTTTTGTTATTTGATTTGTTTTAAAAAATTTTGTTTACTTGTCTTGTTTCATTTGTTTTTAGGTGTTTTGTGTCACACCCCAACCTTAACGGCGAAAACGTCGAGATGTGAGGGTTAAGATTGTTCATGCCACACAACGCTAATTTAAAATGACAATATTATTAAAACTCAATATTCAAGACATACATTTAAGAAATAGAATATGTTCCAAAACATAGGAATTTCAACGTTCAATGATAACAAATGCATTTTTATTTTATTCTAGGTCTAGTCCTAGATGTGACATTGTCTTCATCGCAAGCTAAGCATTATCATTTCCTGAAACATGTTAAAAATAAAAGGTCAACTTAGTGTGGTGAGTTTTTCATAGTTTTCATACATAAATATATATAATATATATATATATATATATATATATATATATATATATATATATATACATACATATATATATACATACATATATATATATATACATACATATAGATATATATATATACATACTAATATATTATATATATACATACATATATAGTATTACATATATATATATATATACATATATATATATATACAATATATATATATATATATATATATATATATATATATTATATATAATATATTATATATATATATATATATATATAAAGATGGTAATTCATGCATAGGTTATTGAATAAAGTAACTGGATGTATGAACAAATGTAACAATCAAACCTTGACAAGTACAAGATTAAACGATTAGCTAAGTATACTGGATTAACCAAGTAGGCTTGTCAGGCCCATAGATCTATGACGTCGCCAGGCTAGCAATAGTTAATGATTGTACATATAATAGTCATCACATGATATTACTAAAGTTCAACTAACCATGACAAATAAGATGAATTACCCAAGTGTTTACAAGATTTCGAACGAGTTTACAAGTGCAATTATCATAAAGTTAACATGTTTCACCCCAAAGTGTGAAAATATATAAAAGGGGTATGGAAAAACTCACATGGATAATAGGATGAGCAAATAAGAAAACCTTGTATAAAATATGCCGAGGATTCGTTAACGTTTAACCTAAATGAACGACGTGTTAAGTTAATCATGGAGTTGTATTTATAAACCATTTAACCCATGATTTTTAAATCATTACTTAGATACAATTGTTATATTTTGGTATTTAAATGGTTAAATAAGAATTTTAGTGATTAACCCTATTAATAAAAGTTAAACTTTTATTATTAAATGGTTATTATTTACTATTAAATAAAATAGTAATTTTGTAGGTTCAAAGGATGAAATTTATTTTTAATTACGATATGTGTACATTTTAACTATGTACATATATGTTTTTTTTTCTAAAAAAAATTAGAAAATAAATAAGTGTGTAACATTAAAGAATTATTTAATTGAAATCATTAAATTAAATGGAAATTCATTACAATTAGAGATTAATAATAAGTGGTATTTTGTACAATTTTAAAATTTTTAAAAATAAAAAAAATATGGAAATTCTTAATTTAAAATTTCTAAGAAAATATAAAAGAAAATGATTTTATTTATTTTCTGATTAAAAATAATTTATATGATTATAATAATATTTAAATATTTTTCAGAATTTAAATATTACAAAAACCCTTTAAAAAATATTATGGCAGGGGGCCGGGGTCGAACCCGGGACCTCCTGCTAGCACCCTTGTTTTAAACCGTTGGGCTAAGGCCCAACTGGTGTTATGAAATAGAATTCTATTTTAAAACCCTTTTTCCAGAACATCCCCAATTTTAAATCCCAAGAACCCTAATTCGAACGAATCCAAAATTGATCATCGATTCGAAGTTTTTACCCAAATTAATCATGGGCTTTTGTTCTCCATGTGAAATAGAATTGATTGACATTTTTAATCACCTGATTTGATGTTGTTCTTGATGATCGTATGTTCGAATGAAACCCGCGTCTGTTCTTGATTCAATTCGATGGGTGTGCGTGTGTTTGGTGAAATTGAGAGTTCAGAGAGTTTAGGAAACTCATTTCGAGCAAAAGCCCTTTAATTTATAGCTTCAATTCGATCCCGAACACATCCAACAGCTACAACATTACTGTCGGCCGTTTAGGTCGATTTGAGTGGATTTTAAGTTGTTTCAGGTGAAATTAATCACCCTAATAACTTCGAAATGATTATTAGAACGTTTATGTTTGTTTAATTTGATTATTATTACACTTTAATGTGAAAACGGATTGAAACTTTAATGGAATTCGGTTTCGAATCGAAAACTTAGTAAATCTGTTTTCAAATTAATCATAATTTCAAGTTCGAAACATGTTCAGTAGCCGGTTGGGTTTATTTTTATGTGTTAAAAAGTGAGTTTTTGGGGGGGGGGGGTTGTGGGGGTCGCCGGAGTTTGGCCGGAAGTGGCCGGGAAAACGGGGATGGGGGGTTGGGTTTAAAGAAAATTTCATTTTGGTCCTGCGGTTTAAGAATTTACAAAATCAACTCAAAGTTTAAGTTTTGTATTTTATCAGAATTACAGTTTTAGTCCCTGTGGTTTTAATTTATTATTTTATGCCCAAACATTTAATTACAAGTTTTAAAATATTTAACTCATTTTGTTTTTATTATTTTAAGTTGTAACACTTATTAAGATTATTTCTACTATTAGTATTATTATTATTATTATATTTTATTATTAACATTAACATTTCTTTCATGATTATTATTTTTATTATTATTTTTATTATTATTATATATTATTAGTTATTTATTTATTAATTGCATCTAAATTACAAGGATACCACAAGTTACACATAAGTCCTCGTATTTGCATTAATAACAAAGCAAGCCCTTACAAGAGATAACGACGTTAATCACACGTTAAATAAAAATACGAGAGGTTACAGTCTCCCACTTTAAGGAATTCGTCCCGAAATTAAAGACAAGGGTAAACAAAAAGAAGGGATATTTCTTCTTCATGTAATCCTCGTGTTCCCAAGTGAACTCAGCTCCACGTTTTTTTCCCAACGGACTTTGACGATCGGTGTGGTAGATGTACGGGTCTTCTTTAACGTTCGATCCATAATCTCAACAGGCTTCTCAACGAAATGTAACGACTCGTCAATTTGGATTTCTCCAAAGGAACATGCAAACTTTCATCGGCTAGGCATTTTCTCAGGTTTGAGACATGGAAGACAGGATGAACCCCACTAAGTTCGGAAGGTAGTTCCAGTTTGTAAGCCACTTTCCCAATTCTTTTCAGAATCTTGAAAGGTCCTACAAAATGAGGGGCTAACTTACCCTTCTTCCCAAAGCGAATAACACCCTTCCATGGAGAGACCTTAAGAAGAACCATGTCGTGACTTGAAACTCCCTGGTTTGCGTCTCTTATCGGCGTAACTCTTTTGACGACTTCTAGCCACCTCAGGTTACTTGGATTCTGGAGACTTTGTCGGTCGTTTCTTGTAGAGTTCAGGACCAGTGATGAAATTCTCACCAATGTCAGTCCAACAGATCGGAGAACGACATTTACGACCATATAAAGCCTCGAACGGTGCCATCTTGATACTTGAGTGATAACTATTGTTATACGAAAATTCGCTAACGGCAGATGCGTATCCAGTCACCACCAAAATCAAGGACACAAAGACGCAGTAAGTCCTCAAGGGTTTGGATTGTTCGCTCGGTTTGACCGTCCGTTTGAGGATGGTAAGCCGTGCTTAAATCCAATTGAGTACCCAAGAGTTCTTGCATGGAAGACCAGAAGTGTGAAGTGAATCGAGCATCACGATCGGAAATAATATGCAACGGCACACCATGACGACTCACAATTTCATCGATGTAGATACGAGCCAATCTGAAACTTTGTATGTGTCTCGTATTGGTATTTATGTCGTTTTGGTCAAACGGTCAACAATCACCCATATGCTATCATGGCCACGAGAGGTACGTGGTAACTTGGTTATGAAATCCATGGATATGTGTTCCCATTTCCACATAGGATTTCAGGTTGTCAAGTAGACACTAGGGTTGATGTTCGGCTTTGACTCTTGCACATGTGAGGCACTTAGAAACATAAGACGCGATATCTTTCTTCATTCTGGCCACCAATATTGGCCAAGTAGATCCATATACATCTTATCGGATCCAGGATGAATAAAATATCGGGTTTGATGAGCTTCGTTCATAATGAAGTGACGGAGATTATCGCGATTCGGGATCTAGAGTCGGTTTAAGAAATACCACATGCCGTTCGGTTTTGTCTCCAGTTGTGACCGAACGTTAAACGCCAGATCGTCATCTTTCCCTTCCTCAGTTAACGCCGCTATTGAGCCTCGCGGATGCAAAACTCAAGATCACTATCAATCCTTATGTTTTGAAGCATGATAGTGGCTCGTTAACATCCACATGAATCTCGGTGTCAAAACTCTCCTAACGTGTCAAACCATTGTCTTCGATCTCGGATTTCTTGGAGCTAGATAGTCTTGTTGTGGGTCTTACGACTTAGCGCGTCGCTACAACATTCGCCTTTCCAGGATGATAGCGAATGTCGCAGTCGTAGTCACTAATCAGTTCAACCCATCGCCTTTGTCTCATGTTGAGATCCTTTTGATTGAACACATGTTGGAGACTCTGTGGTCGGTGTAGACTATACATTGCGTCCCATAGAGGTAATGCCGCCAGATTCAAAAGCAAATACCACGACACCAAGTTCGAGATCATGAGTTGTGTAGTTCACTTCATGAACCTTCAATTGTCTCGACGCGTAAGCTATGACCTTACCTCGTTGCATGAGAACGCAACCAAGACCTTGACTAGACGCGTCGCAATATACAGTGAAGTCATCATTTCCATCGGGAAGGGTTAGGATAGGAGCTTTACACAGTTGTGTTTCAACATCTCGAACGCATCTTCTTGTTCGGGCCCCAGCTCAAAAAGTTTGTTCTTTTGAGTTAGCGCCGTAAGCGGTTTCGCAATCTTCGAAAAGTTTGCAATGAACTTACAGTAATAACCCGCTAAACCCAGAAAAGAACGAACCTCGGTTGGGGTCGTGGGACACACCAATTCTTCATGGCTTCTATCTTTGCAGGATCAACGTGAATCCTTGGCTATTCACCACATGTCCTAAGAATTGGCATATAATTGGAGAACTTGGCATATAATTGTTCCTTTTTCCAAAGATCGAGGACTTGACGTAGGTGCGACTCGTGATCGGTATTTGTCTTGGAATAGATGAGAATGTCATCAATAAACACGATCACGAATTTATCCAAATACGGTTTACATACCCGGTTCATAGATCCATGAAGACAGCAGGTGAATAGTCAAGCCAAAAGGCATAACCATAAACTCATAGTGTCCATATCGAGTACGAAAAGCGGTCTTTGGAATATCATTATCTTGAACACGTATTGATGATATCTAGAACGTAGATCGATCTTCGAGAATTGTGTAGCTCCTTGAAGTTGATCGAAGAGATCATCAA